>QEPC01007587.1:3590395-3625339 GCA_003113815.1 Sphenodon punctatus
GCTGTGTGTGCCGGCTGTCAGCCTGTTCTCGCTCTTCCCCCCTCCCTTCCCGTTTCCCTTGTGTGGGCGTTCCCTTGTGTGCCTTGTGGCTTCGTTTGCCCTCAGGCGGCCATGTCTGTGTCCCGCCCCTGCCCGGTGCCTTTTGGGGGTTTAGCGCCCGCCGGGGGTTCGGCTGCACGTCTGTTGTGCTGCCACGGCCCGCGATGGTGCGGCCCGGTTCCGGCCCGTGGTCCCGTTCCCGGCACGTCTGTTTGGGTCGTTTTCCCACCCCCGGGCGTGGTTGCGCTGTTCACCCCCCCTGGTGGTTCGCTGTGGTGAACCGGCCGCCCGTAACGTCTGAAAATACCCATACTCTTACCAACAGTAGTTGGTCAAGTGAAAGGTATCATCCAAACTACTTTGTGTCCACCTCTTACATTTGGGATGTTGGGCTTCATCCCAAACCCCACAAATTGTGCAAATGGCACACATGCATAACGCGTGCAAACATGCAGATTCGTTCATAGTCTTGCATCCATGCGGGCAGGGCTATGGACCAGTGCCCGCACACAAGCCGCACATATCTCACATGTAAGCCATGCACATGAGCTGCATGCCCAGCCATTTGGGATTGAGTCCAAACACCTTAACCACACTTCTCTATAGAACTTCAACTAAGGCAGATTTGCATGCTTTGGGCTCTGCCACTTAGTAATATTGGGTCATATCTAATTATGCCAGTAGTTCTACTGAATCAACAAGGACTTTTATGCCAATGCCCATAAATTAACCCATGTTCTTTCAAACTCTTAGAAGTTACTCAAATAATACTTTTCTTCTTTCTCAGTGTTGGTTAGCCTAAAGTAAAGTTCATAAACCCTTCTGCAAGCACGGTTTGCAAGCTTTCTGCAAGCATAATGGAATGCAAAACCCGGGGAGAGAGGGAGTAGTTTGAACATTTTGTATAACTCTTTTTGGAGGTCATCCAATAAAGTAATCACAAATTGTCAGTGGCAAGGTTTATTATAATTCCAGTTTAACTATAATTTCAGACACAACCTTAACCCTGTCTCTTGTGATCACTAGACCATAATTACAGACTTAAAATAACAAGTATCAAAATCATGACATTTTGTTTACAGCATAGTATATTTGTAATGTGAAATAGTATGGGCATTACAATTCATTTCTGACTTAAAGAGTATAACATTGTTCCATGTGATGAGTCTCTTAAGTGTAACACAGAAGCAAATAACTGAAGGAGTACAATGCAGTTGTTCTACTTGAGATTTGCAATAAAATTATTTTCACGTTGGTGAAAAAAGATGGGTTTTCTCTGAAGAGGGATGAAACAACCATGTGTTGACTATTCATCACTTTCATATCATTACAGAAGTATTGGTCCACTTACCGTTTCTTCCAAGAATGAGCAAACTCATAAATATTCATATGATTTTGAACAATTGTCAAAATACTTCTTATGAGCTCCTGAGTTTATTTTTCACTGGCAAATTCATTCCAAACATGTAGTTTATTTTTTACTCTTCAACTCCTGCTGCAGTCAAAAGAAAAAAGGAACCTTGTCTTACTTAGCATCCTAAATGAGACCTCTTATGTGTAGCCTCTGTGTTCTCTTTTATAAAACACAGCATTTAATGAAATGCATTTAGAACATGCTCACTTGTGGTATCCTAGCTATAGTATTTTGACCATTGACTGCTCTATAGCTATGAAAAATTCCCCATAATTCCCTGAAGATTTCTATTTCATAATTCCATCCTTCAGTTGAGGTAAATATATATACTGTGTTATAGTAGCATCAGGCATCAAGTCAGAGCACAGGCTCAGATATGACAGAATCAGGATCAGACAAGACTCAGATCAGTGTTGAGCAATCCATGAACGTAATTGAGGACAAGGTAAAGTGTCAAGCCAGAAGTCAGTCCAAGCTGAACAAGCCCAAGAGGAGTCCAGAAGCAAAGCCACCAGGCAAGCCAGGAAGTCAGTACCAGAAAGTCAACCGAGAGGGGGCAGGACTCAGGCTGGGCAGGAACAAGAATCTAGGACTGAGACAGGCAGACTAGGAACAAGGCATGCAGACTGGCAACCAAGTTGGTCCAGGAACAAGGTGACTGGGAGGCTGAAAGCAGGAAATGTGGAAAAGACGTGAAGCAGCAAGACAAGCTGAGGAATATGGCTCATGCGTTGCTCAGCCTAGCTTCCTGTTCTTATCAGATGGGTTTCATATGCGTAGCGGCCAATCTGAAGTTCTGTAGATGAGGAAGTTCCATCAAAGTTCAACCTAGTAAGGAAGGAAAGGAGGCTAAAACCAGGTTGTAGAAGAGGGTCTCACAGATGCTTAATTTATACGGCAAACTAATTTATTTATATTTAGTTATTTATTTAGTTCACAATTTTTCTACCCCGCCCCCTCCTGCTCAGAGAGCAGCTTGGGGTGGCTTACAGTACTCAAATTGTATAGTGTTGGTGCTAGCTCTTAGCGCCAATGCAAGTGTCATTAAAGAAAATGGTACTTACATTGGTGCTAAGGACTAATGCTGGAGCTAAACATCATGAAGATCATAATGTAAGAGAGTTCAATGTCCAACTAGCATTGAACATTGATGGAATGTATATCAAAACATCTTAGGCTATGTTGGAAAACCCAACCTTCATTTCTTCCTTTTGTTCCCTATTATACTGAAGGTATTTTATGTGTGGACTACTGAAAATAAGAGGTTAAAATAAAAACAGTGAAAATCAATACCGTTACTTCTTTACACCACACTCCTGTAGCGAAAAACATACAGGAAAAGCCTTGCATTTACTGGTTGACTCACTGTCGGAGTTTTCAGACAAGAAACTCTCCACGCACTATCCACCCACTATATGTGTTACATGGCCCCCTTGGGCCACACTACAGCCCTGAAACATGTATAGTGAGTGTGTGGTGGGTGGAGAGTGTTTTGTCTGAAAATGCCGTGTTGCAGGTTTGTATGTTACTAAGGACTACTGAAAGTGTAAAATGCTGGCAAAGTGCAACTGGTCATGTCTAGATGTGAAACAACAAACCACCGTGAGTGCTATTTCTGTTGGTAACAGGTCGTTGCCTTCATTAGCACAAGATGGAAACTTACCGGCTTTTCTGCTGTTTTTATCATTTGTCATTATTTTTTGCATGTTAAACAGGGCTGATCCCAAGCCCTGTGTGCACCCCATACATACACCCACGATCTGTAGAAATGCAAAAGTACCTGCTAAGTGGCAGGGAAGTGCCAGAAATTGCCGGAAAAGTGACAAAATTGATGGGAAATGACAGAAAATCACAGGCACCAATATTGATGACGGCAGATGCACAGAATGACTGGAGACTGACGAAGTACCGACAAACAGTTGCTAGGGATGGGAGAATAGATCGCAGTTTGGGTTCGGCCGTTTGGTTCGGTCCGGTTCGGTTCGCCCGTTCAGTTCGCCCATTCGGTTTGCTCACTGCATTCAGTTTCAGCCGTTCAGTTCGTTCGTGTTCGGTTCAGTTTGAGCGTTCAGAAAAAGTATCACTAGAGACCGGAAACTGGAAATTTGAGTGCGTGCAGAACTTGTGTGGGTGAGAGTATGTTCTATGGCTGGCTGTGTGTTTGGTTTTGATTCGTGTCTGTTTTGGCGGTGTGGTGTGTGTTGGTTTTGGTTTGGCTGGTTGGTGGGTGCTGTGTGTGTTGTGTTGACTTTGTTGGGGTGTGTTTAAAAAAAAATGGAGAAGAAGGTGACACCACCATTAAATAGAGGGCCTGGGGGAAGGCCAAGGTCGCGGGCTCGGTGGTGGAGGAAGAGGTTCCTCCGGCCGCTGCTGGACCTTCGGTGGTGGAGGAGGAGCCAGAGCTGGTGGGCACAGGAGGTGCTGCTGCCACTGCTGCCAGGATTGTAAACTTTTTTTTTACTTTGAGGACAAGAATCTTAAGGCTCTATCCATTAGAGTGAGCTCACTGGCGTGCGGGTGGGTGCATGGGTGGTGGGCATCAGTCAGGCACAAACAGTGGGCATCAGCGGGTAGCAGAGGATGTCTGCCACAGAGAGAGAGTGTACTGTAGTGTGGGGGGCTCTTCCAGCAGTCAGGCATGAGCACGAGAAGCACCCCCACCCAAACATGTGCCAGGCTAGCAAGGGTGTATACTCTCCAGTTGCCAACCCATTCCCTACGCAACCCCAAATAAGGGCAGGTTTTGCACATGCCAACCACCAGGGTCTTTCCAGTTTCCATCCATAGCACCCCAAGGAGGGCAGGATTTGCACATGCCAGCAAGGGTAATTCCAGTTGCCATCACTACTAGCACCCAAAGAAGGGCAGGATTTGCACGTGCCAGTCATGGTCTCATTCCTCCGCAGCACCCAAAGAAGGGCAGGATTTGCATGTGCCAGCCAGCCAGGGTCTCCCCATTACCATCCCAAGCACCCCAAGAAGGGTAGGATTTGCACGTGCCAGCCAGGGCCTTTCTAGTTGCAATCCCTAGTATCCCCTAGTGCCCCAAGGAGGGAAGAATTTGCACGTGCCAGCCACCAGGGTCTTTCCACTTGCCATCCATAGCACCCCAAGGAGGGCAGGGTTTTCACGTGCCAGGAAGGGTCTCATCGCTCTGCAGCACCCAAATAAGGACAGGATTTGCACGTGCCAGCCAGGGTCACATCTCCCTTTGCCATCGCTACTAGCACCCAAAGAGGACAGGATTTACACATGCCAGTCAGGGTCACATCTCCAGTTGCTATCGCTACTAGCACCATGAGGAGGGCAGGATTTGCATGTGCCAGACAGGGTCTCTCCATTGCCATCCCAAGCACCCCAAGGAGGGAGGACTAGAAGCATCGTCATAAATGCATGATATTATTTTGGTGTTCTTAATGTGTTCCCATTTCAGAGAGGAATTGGATGCCGGCCACAGCGCTGGTACCAGGCCAAGGAGGACCCCTAGGCCGAAGTCGCCAGTGACACCCTCAGAAATTCGGCAGACAAGGTCGGATGTCTGGAGGTTTTATGACAAGGGAGATGGAATCATCACATGCAAGATAAGGCAAAGGGACTGGAACAACAGGGAATGGATTGCCCTATCACCTGTTAGGAACAGAAGTCCCCTGCAGAGAGAGATTGACCTCCCAGTTCACACACTTGTGGATACAGAATGCAGGCAGGGCTTGACAGACCATTGATCTGACACAGTATGGCACTTCTTATGTTCCTATCTTTTTATGCTCTTTTTAGATCTGCCAGAAAAGATTCCGGCTGCAAAAAGAGGGGACCACATCAGGGCTCATTGCCCACATAGAGCAAACACATGGCAGGAGAGTGAGGCGGCAGGAGGAGGACTCTGGTGTGGCCACCATGGAGCCTCAGCGCCAGAAGAAGGGGGGAAGGCAACTCAAAAAAGATGGCATTTAAGCCCTCCCCCCCTCCAGCCCCGATGTAGAGACCCCCGGGCCCCAGGAGTCTGATGAGGTCAAGTTTGAGAGGCCCACCCTGGACTTTTTGGCTGGCCTGCAGCAGACAGCAGTCACCAGGGAGAACTGCCTGGTGAAGCAATTCCAGGCATTCCAGGTGGAGAAGAAGAAGGTGGAGGTGTATGGCCAGTACGTCTCCGCCAAGATGGAACACCTGGAACTATACCACCAGGCGCTCTCCAGATGCCATCGAGCCATGGAAGGGGCCGTGGAGTTTGCCGTGGCCCATGGCTACAACCAAGAAGAGTCCCAGGTGGCCACCCCTCAACCCTGTACTGCACCCCAACAGCTGTTGCCTTTCCCCCAAGTCCCAGGGGACAGAGACTAATTGTTTAATTTATAAGTTTCCTTTCAAGGTTTGCTTTTGTTTTTAGAATTTTGTTGTTACTTTGTTCTCATTGTTGTTATTTTAATAGTTTTAATAAAAGTTGTTGTGTTTCTTGTTCCGAGCTTCGTTTGACCTGTCCAATATTTTATCCCTATGTGCTGAAGTTCTGGCTGGCAGGTGGCAGAATCTCATACAGCTTGTCGATCCCTAGCAGCAGCACCTGCCACCTCATGTAGCATAGTTATTAACCCAAAGATGTGCCGTGCCAGCAGCAGGGTCTCAACCTGCAGACAGTCCCACAGGAGGTGCAGGGCTTGTGTTTGTGTGGGTGGGTGTGACAGAGAGAAAGAGAGAGAGGCTCCTTGGCAGTGGGCAGCAGGCAGTGGGAGCTGATGGTCGGAGGGGCTTTTATTTCCAGCAGCTTCAGCGGGCATCCACGTGTGGGTGCGGAGGAGTAGGCTGTTGGGGGGGGGGGTTCGGCTGGTATGCAGACACCGCTTCTGGATGTAGTGGAATGGAATGCAGCCCCCAGTAACTGGCATAATGGTCCCAGAATCTAGCTGATGGTTCCTGGGATGGGTAGGCATGACTGATTCAGGGATGTGGAATGACAGCCTAAAACCTATCGGGCACACTTCATTCAATCATGCAATTGGTGGTAGCAGCAGGTACAGGAACGCACACAGGCAGGCACATATAAGACGTTGTGTTATATTCCATTTCATTATGGTAGGTTTGCTGCATGCTGGATGTGGGCAATGGGCATTGGGTGCATGAGCACAGATGCGAGTTCTGTTTCTGGCAGGTGGCAGCCAGGGTAGTTGGATACACCTACCTCTCCCCCGCCAACGCCCATCTCTCTCATTCTAGCTGGGAACCTCTCTCTCTCTCTCTGGTCATATAGTGCAGGTGACAGCATGGGTGTGATCGCGTCTGTCTCTCCTTCTAGCAGTGGGGAGACTCTCTCTCTCTCTCTCTCTCTCCATGAATGGCAGGTTGTGTAAAGAAAAGGTGGAATGACAGCACCCCATGAGCGGATTGACAGGGCACAAGAACCCTGAGGGTGGGTCCTGGGGATGGAGTTGCAGCTTCTAGATATTGGACACAGCCCTTCCTGCTAGTAACTTGGCCCCAGAACCCTGATGGTGGGTCCTGGGCTGTAGTGATTTTTCTTGATGCTGTGGAAAGACATCGCCTCCGTGAGAGGAATGGTGGCCCCAGACCCATGATGGTGGGTCCTGGGGCTAGAGTGGCAGCTTCTGGATATTGTCCACAGCCCTCCCTGCCTGTAACTTGACCACAGAACCCTGGCTGAAGGTCCTGGGGCTGGAGTGACTGTTTCTTTATGCGGTGTAATGACAGGGCCCTGTGCGAGGAATGACGGCCCCAGATCCATGTCAGTGGGTCCTGGATTTAGAGTGGCAGCTTCTAGGTATTGGCCACAGCCCTCCCTGCCTGTAACTTGGCCCCAGAACCCTGAAGGCGGGTCCTGGGGCTAGAGTGGCTGCTTCTTGATGCGGTGGAAAGACATAATCTCTGAGCAGGGAATGATGGCCTCAGGCCCATGACAGTTGGTCTTGGGGCTAGAGTGGCAGCTTCTAGATATTGGCCACAGCCCTACCTTCCTGTAACTTGGCCCCAGAACCCTGATGGTAGGTCCTGGGGCTGGAATGGCTGTTTCTTGCTGCGGTGGAATGACATCGCCTCTGTGCGAGGAATGATGGTCCCAGACCCATGATGGTGGGTCCTCCTGGGGCTAGAGTAGCAGCTTCTAGATATTGGCCACAGCCCTCCCTGCCTGTAATGTAGGCCCCAGAACCCTGATGGTGGGTTCTTGATCTGGAGTGGCTGTTTCTTGATGCAGTTGAAAATTGGCTCTCTGTCCAAAGAATGAGGGGCCCCAGACCCATGACAGTGGGTCCTGGGGCTAAAGTGGCAGCTTAAAGATATTGGTCACAACCCTCCCTCCAGTAACGTAGGCCCCAGAACCCTGATGGTGGGTCCTGGAGCTGGAGTGGCTGTTGAATATTGGCTCTCTGTCCGAGGAATGAGGGACCCCAGACCCATGACAGTGGGTCCTGGGGCTAAAGTGGCAGCTTAAAGATATTGGCCACAGCCCTCCCTGCCAGTAATGTAGGCCCCAGAAAACTGATGGTAGGTCCTGGAGCTGGAGTGGCTGTTTCTTGATTTAGTTGAAAATTGGCTCTCTGTACGATGAATGACGGGCCCCAGACTCATGATGTTGGGTCCTGGGGCTAGAGTGGAATCTTAAAGATATTGGCCACAGCCCTCCCTGCCTGTAACGTGTCTCCAGAATCTTGATGGTGGGTCCTGGGGCTGGAGTGACTGTTTCCTGATGCGGTGGAATGACATCGCCTCTGTGCGAGGAATGATGGCCCCAGACCCATGACGGTTGGTTCTGGGGCTAGAATGGCAACTTCTAGATACATATTGGCCACAGCCCTCCCTGCCATTAATGTAGGCCCCAGAGCCCTGATGATATATACCCTAAATCTAACTGCTATTAACAATTCTAAAACCTATTGAACTAAATGGAATATCCTAATAATTAACTTCAAAGGCCTTGTCCTACAAACACACTGTATCTCTATCGATCTCTATAACTAAGCTAACTTACTATGTATATCTATATAGCAACTATCTATCTAAGAACTATCTATCTATATATACACAATGTTACACAGGAGGAAACAAAGAACACAGGGAGGGGTACAAAACTGAAATGAAAATCAATCTAATAATAATCCTACTCTAAATAAATCCAAAACTTAAAACAGGGGAAGGGAATAAGCAGGGAAGGAATAAGAGGGAGGGGGAAAGGATTCAATGGAGGGGAGAGGGAGGGAGGAAGATTGAACACAGGGAACACAGGGAGGGGTAAAAATAAAAAATAACACCTAAATTTATCTAATATAAGGTAAATAAATGATAATATGGAGGTAGATGGGTTAGATGGGTGAAATAGGAGGAGGATTACAATGGACTGATGAGAACAAAACTGCTGGGAGAGGGAGCCTTCTGAAATTCCTGCTGTTCAGGAACAGTGACTAGTTCAGAAGGTGTTGGGAAGTGGGGAGGCAATCAGTTTTGTTTCTTGCTGAGACTGCCTCACCGCAAGACCCATTGGCTCCATGCAGCCTAGCCCGTGGCCAAATGAAGACTGTGAAGCCAGTGGTCTGAGATGAAAAGGGATGGTAATTCAGCAGTCTGGCTTCTACTCTAAGCCTCTCCACCCCTCGTGCCTGGAAGTCTGATCCTCAGCTGACTCCCCCTCCCTGTCACGTTTTGCCTTCCAGTCACATGTTTTTGCCACGGGAACATGATCCAAACTGACCGAACTGTTCGGTCATTTCAATGTTCACAATTGAGTTCGGTTCGGTCAGTACGGGTTCGGATTCGGGTTCGGGTTCAGTCATCCAAACAGATCGAGTTTGGGCTGAACTCCGAACTTCAGAACCACGTTCTCCCATCCCTAACAGTTGTAATCACTCTTGAAAGGTCAGTATTTCCCTGCTGAATGGGAACACTTGCTGTTATCTCAGCCATAGTCCTGTCTCCTTATTAGGGGTGGGACATCGGGTCAAATACTGGCTACCGGATTTACCGGTTACCGGATTGTAAAAAACTGGATTGCCAGATTTGTGTACCGGTTTACCAGTACCGGATTTGTTCCATTGATTTCAATGGGGAACTGTCCCCATTGAAATCAATGGAAAAAAACACAAAAAAACCTCCACCTCCCCCTCCCAGACTGTGCGGTTGGAAGGGGGGCACCCCCCACCCACCCTGCCCAGCCTGGCTTTAAAAAAAAATATTCCCCAAAGTCCCTGCTAGTGCGGGCTCCGAGCTGCCGCCAGTGACCCGGAGCCCACACCAGCAGGTACTAGGGTGATCCCTGGGGTGGGGGGGGTGTTAAACCACCCCCACCCCAGGGATCACGCTACCTCCCCACCCAGGGATCACCTACCTTGCACTCCGGGCGGGGGCGGTCTGACTCCAGCGGCTTCAGCACTGGTTGTGGCTACCGGCTTCAGCGCTACAAGGCCTTCCGGTGAACTTCTGGGTTTCCCCGGAAGGCCTAGTAGCACTGAAGCCGGCAGCCACAGCCAGNGTGTGTGTTAAACCACCCCCCACCCCAGGGATCACCCTAGTACAACAACCTACCTGCTGGTGTGGGCTCTGGGTTGCCGGCGGTGGCCCGGAGCCTGTACTAGCAGGGACTTCGGGGGAAAAAAATTTTTAAAGCCAGGCTGGGCAGGGTGGGTGAGGGGGTATCCCCCCTTCCACCCGCGCAGCCTGGACTGGGGAGGGAAAGTAAAGTGGGGGGGTTGGTGTTTTTTTTTACATTGAGGCCATTCATTTGAATGGCCGCAATGTAAAAAATCCGGTACAGGGGAATCCGGTAAATGGGCCGGATTACCGGGTTTAATCCGATACTCCCGGTACATCAAATACCGGCAGTATCAGATACCGGAAGATCCGGAATTCCCACCCCTACTCCTTATAATGGATGAAATGATTCAAGAGTACAGCTGAAATGGATAGCAAAACCCCCCTAAAAACCGTGGTTAATATCTTGTATTCCAGATAGCTTGGCAGTTATTTAGTATTATCTGGTAGTATTGATGCAGAGGTTAACTGCTAAACTGAAATTCCAGATATTAGTGTTTAGTGTTTCCCAATTACTATTTATCAAACTACTGCATTACCAAACCAAAAGAAAGAAAGAGTAAAGTAACCTCCTCTCCCCAACTCCTTACCTAGCCTGCCAAATGCTTTGCCAAAAAGAAGGTTTACACTGCCTGTGGAATATGCTCAGAGTTAGGCTTTGACAGACCTCCAGGGGAAGGGAGTTCCATAATGCCAATGCAGCAACCAAGAACGCCTCCCTGCAGGCCCTTGCCGTATAGACAAGATTGGCTGATGACACTTTCAAGAGCTGCAGTGGAGGCCATCTGGGTAAACTTAGATTAAGACTATACAATTGATTAATGTCCAGCAATGGGGGTTAATCAACAACTCAAAGCAAGGCAATTGGAGAGTTAAAAGCTGTACTTAAGATAGGAGGGGGAGAAACATTTGACACCAGCCATATGTGAAGATGCAGAGTGCCTGTCTGCGAGCATAAGAGACATGACTTTGACCCTCTGGAACAGGGGATAAGTAACTCATAGAGAGGGAACTTAATCAGTTACATGAGCATTCTGCAGTGTTTTGATTTCATTTTCTTATACACCTGTATTTACTCTGAACCAATATTTTCTGTTTTAATTCTTACATTAAACTTGCTCATTATAAAGTGTGTGTCTTTGTGGTAACCTGTGCTGTGTTGTCTAGAATCTTGGTCTACCACCAAGATGGGCCTAACACCTTTTACTTTTCTGATGACTGTGGAGCCCTGTGATACAGGTGACAAAGGATTAATCCGCTATAGGCTGGCACACTCTGGGCAGAGTGGGGTTCAGTAGTTGCTGTAAATGGGGTACCTGAGTCGTGGCTGGTCCAGTGGTGCTTTGGGGAACTGCCAGAGAGAGGGGATCCTCAAATCCCAGCAGGATCCAGGAATCAGATAGCATTGAGATGAGCCTTAAACTGCTCAACAATAATCACCCATTCAACCACTGGTTCAATAATCTGATGCTTCCAGAGACCAGAAGATGGGAAGTCCTGGGAGAGGAGGGAGAGGGTTGTCCCCCTAGGTTGAAAATTTGGCTCCAATAGCTAGTTCCAAGTAGCTTACATATTTAATAAACATGAATGTGACTTCATTTATCAAGTAGGAATAAAATACTTTCCCATTGTCCCTTTGATGGTTCCAGTTCTGACCCAATGGTGATTTCCTTGATTGGATTCTGTAAAGAATCCTTGTTTGTTTTTTAGCTTCCTCCATGAGAAGTGTTTCCCAGGTCTGAAAGTCACTTGGAAATACAAGTTGAAGTAAACATACAGCAATTACCAAGTAAATTCTCACTTCTGTGTCTAACACCTTCTTGAATTGCAGGGCTTTTTCTAAAGGAGAATCTGACTACACAACAACCAAGTATGCATAATTTTGTATTGATTTAAATAATATTTTTGCACATACCGTGAACCTCTGTGCCAAGCTGTTTAGTAATCTCCACACAATAACCATAATAGGATTGAAAGCTTATGCACACCTTCAAAGTAACCTGTAGGAAGGTTCTGAAAGACATTCTTAATGCAAAGCCAGTTTAAGTTTGGTTTAAATATAACACAAGTCTCTAGTTCGGTAATTGCATTCCTCTCCATATCAAAAAGGTGGTCCAGAATGCTCTGGGGAAAGAGAACACACAAGGAATCTATTTTCCTCAAGAGCAGGGCTAACTTAACTATTACACTTATTATTCAGCATCATTGGGCCCCACCCCGTAGGAATGTATCCATTAGGGGTGTGCACAGGGGACCACCTTTGTTTTTGTTTTTGATATGCTTTCATTTAAAAAATATAGTTATGCATTTATTTTCATTTGAAATTAACTGCATCCTAGTAAGTAATTCTTTCCCCCTTCTTTTCAATGGGCATCACTTTGCAGCTCTTGCATTGATTTAAACAGTGGTTTTACTTTGTCCCTCTGACACTTTCCCATCCCCAGACTTGCAGAGAGTGCCAAAGGTGAGAAGAGGATGAGAGAAAGACAGATTGGCAGGCAGTAGGCAGGCACAGGAACAGTGGGCACTAGCAGGCATCAGGCAGGCATTGACGCAGCAAGCAGAGGAAGCACCCGAAGTACAACAGAGCTTCAACTTGCAGAGAGTGCTCCAGAGTGGCCAGACAGCGTATAAGGTAGAGAGATAATGGTAGGCAGGCACTTGACTGTTGCTAGCACCCCCAGATTAACAGGGTGTCAAGTTACAGAGAGTGCCACCGGTGAGCAGAGTATGAGAGAAAGACAGGCTGGCAGGAAGTAAGTGGGCTCAGCAGCAGGCAGTGGAAGTCAGCAGACAGGCAGAGGAGCATCAGGCAGTGGCAATGGCACCAGAAGCATGACAGGGCTTCAACTTGCAGAGAGTGCCCCAGGTGGTACAATATGAGGGAAAGGCAGACTGGCAGGCAGCAGGCAGGTAGAGGAGCATCAGGCACTGTCAGGCACCGTGTGGGCACTGAATCAGCAGGGTGTCAGCTTGTAGAGAGTGCCACAGGGTGGCAAGATATGAGAGAGAGAGAGAGAGAGAGAGAGAGAGAGAGAGAGAGAGAGGGTGTTTTTAAACAATATGCTACCCTGCATGTCCACCCAGGAGCCATGCATGTGACTGCCCATATGAAGGTAGAGTGGGAGGATGTGAACTTCCATGAGCCATGCAGCACCCACTCATGGCCACTCACAGAGCACTGCTGGGAAATCTGGAGTGCTCCATCTGGGGCAATCCAAATAGCTCCTTGGCAACAGGTGACCCCAGAGCCCCTTCCCATATGAACTGGGGCAGCCAGCCATGCCAGCAGACCGGTCTGCCACTCACAGGCACTGTGGGTGGAGAACAAAGCCTTTGTAAGTCACAAGAACTGTCTGGGAATGTCAGGGAGCCCGGGTTCCCCAGCACTCATGGTGAGGACATGTCAATTACAAAGGCCAGTTAGGGGTTTTACCCCCTTCCCCATGGTCCATGGCAGAGGGAGTGGATGGCATCTTGTCTCCATGGTCAGGGTAGCCATTCTGGGAGCCACCTGTCTGAATCCCACCCACTCCACCTGAGTGGGTGTTCTGTGGCAGTTCCACTCAGAGACCATGGACCCCATAACCTTGCTCATTTAAAAACACCCAAACTGGCAGCATGCCAACACAGCAGGGGAATCTATCTCTGCCAGGCATTTAGGGATTACACACAGAACTATCAGCAAGAGTGAGCTTTGAGTGGCTCAGCTACACCCAGGGTGTAGCTGAGGCACTAAGCGATATCCATCTAATGCCTAATAAATTACCCAAATTACCAGATTACAGTTACTGAGTTACCAGTTTTCCATTAGGCACCATTTTACCAATTAACTACCTACCATTTTCTGTCAATTTCAATAAATTTATTGATGGTTTCATGTCAAAAACATCTAAAACAGTAGCAAGGTAAGCCACAATGGTTGGTAAAATGGAAAGCCAGTAACTCAGAAATGGTAATGCCTGATATTTTAGGTAGCTGGGTACCTGTCTTGGTTTTCGGGTACTGAACAAATATCCAATAGGCTACCCAAAACAATGTTGGGTATTATTTATTTATTTATTTATTTATTTAAGACATTTGTACCCTGCCCCTCCTGTACACAGCTCAGAGCGGCTTCCAACAATAAAACATCAAACAATATAAAAACAATTTAAAATAATCAATTTTAAATACTTTTTAAAACAAGGCCAGAGAAACAGCTTCCACATTAAAACCATAAAACAAGGTAGGGGGAAGAAAACAAAGCCCTAACCCTCCCCAAAGGCCTGGGCGAACAGGCAGGTCTTACATTACCGCCAGAATGTTAACAGGCTTGGGTACATGTGGGTACAACATTTGCTACTTATTTCAGCTGTAAAAGGTACTGTAAGCACAAATCTTTGGTTTAACTGAAGCTGAAATATTATTTATTTGATTTAAAAACAATGGTACAGATTAGGAATGCATACCACTGCCAGTGTGTCCCTGCTTCTTTTCCATATGGACTTATTTTTCCTGCTATTGGGTGAAGCTCTTCTTTGACAGAAATTTGTTGCTTGCGTTATCTGCTGAACATACAAGAAAAGCACAAAATGTACCAGTTAGATGATGCATCATAAATGAATAAATTCCACTAATTGTACATGCCTTGGTCCCTGTGGGCTAGTATGTAAATTCCCAGTGTCAATAGATTTACTCAACTCAAAGCACACAAGTCACTGTCTAGTTAGGCTGCGCCTACCTTGGTTTCTAAGAGTAAATGCCCAAGGGAAGTTCAGAGGAAGTTAAATTTTAAAACCTGTCAAGTAACATGCGTAGCAGAAACTTAGCAATGCAAACAAATTCAGTAAGAGCCTGATTTAGAATCCACTGAAGTTAATAGGAAGATGCTCATCAATTTCAATTGGTTTTGGACTAGGGACTGTAAGCAGAAGGGGGAAATTCAGCTAGCAACTAAAACTTTCCAAGCCAATTTGCTTAGTTTGCCAGTGGTCCCCATTGCCTAGACTTTTTAACATCTCTTTGAAGAATGCCAGATGTGCTAAATTAAAAGGGGTCTTTGCATTCAAGTCAAACCACTACCTGGTGCACTCCCTTTAAAAAGCTTTCTTTTTTCCTCATTTAACCTACAAAATGTCAGCAAGAAATCAATATTAAACCTTGCAATTGATGTTGTGTATGTGAAAACAGAGAAATTATTTTAGTTATGGGCCATTTCTCTGTAAGATCACTACTCAATTGAGACAAATGGGTACGTGTGACACTATCACATGTGAAACGTGCTGTCAAAATAACCCTCTAATCCTCATTCAAAACCACATATGGTTAGAAGGCAAGAAATTAACAGGCAGGCTGCCAGAATCTCTCAGGTATTGTTAGTTGCACATGTTCACGAAGGAACTGATTAATGGATTGTTCATTTTCACTCGGTCACTTCTCACTTGCCTTTAGTAAATGAAATGATGGGAAAACATGAAGATAGAACACCTTAGTGTACAAATGGCATTAAAGGATACAGACACAGGGCAGTTTGACACAAGGATTTAAAAAGGAACTCAGTTACTTGAAAAGGTTATTGAAAACAGATTTTCACCCTTCAGGAAAATGGAAAGATTGAGAAGGAAACCCTTTGCTGAATACACAGTTAGAAAGGCAGTAGGAAGGAGAGAGGGTCCAAGGAAGCCTGAACATGAGGGCAGAAATTTCAGGTGAGAAAGGGCTACCCAACCAGAAATTTGTTAGTCAAGCCAGTCAAGAATATAACTGCAAACATGAAAAGTGTCCCGTTGACTTCAATTGAACTAATCACATGCTCAATATTAGGTGTGAGTTGTAAGTATACTGCTGAATTGGGGCCAATGGAGTTCTGTCTACTCTTCTCAGAATTCAAAGGCAGTCTTTTCATTGACTTTGATGGATGTTTGCTATGGGTTGGTCCCTTGCAGCGGGTGAGTCACTGCAGGACCACGGACTATGGCACCATCTGTCACCTACAAACAACAGGGTATAATAGAGCAGTATAAATCAATACAATAACAATAACAACAAACAATGCTCCAAACAATGCAAAAAATGCTAAAAAGGAAACAGCATTTTAATCAGAATGATATTCAAGGTGAAAAACAATCTATATAGAGAGAGTGATTACAATCATAAACTTCACATTAGTGGACTGGTTAAATAATAATACAGCGTAATCTGATCCAGAATTCAATATCCAATTGACAGAGAAAAATTCAATGTCCAAATCTGGTCCAAAAGATTCAAAATCCAACGTTTCGCCAATATATAGCTTCTTCAGGGATTTTCGGTATCTTTTACCATTTCTGCTAGCAGGCAAATCACTTAATTAATACTATTCAAGAGAATAAACAATGTCATTAGGACAAAAACAGGGTACAAAAATATTTCTTGCCCCTTTCCAAACTGGGTATGTAATACAAATACTGTCATGCTCCCCCATACTAGCTGCAATAGCTCAAAAAATAATAACATACCATTAGTGGTATTTCTAATTGTATTGCTCAGCAGCTGGAAGGTTTCTCTAAAGGAGATGACTTATCCCCATAGCCAGTTGAGGCTGGGGACACTGGCTATGGGGATAAGGAACCTATGGCTATATGGAATCTCGGAATACTCGGATACTCGAAAATTCCAAGGGCGAGGTCTGAGGAGGGAGCCAGAGGCTAGAGGGAGCTGGGGGAAGAGAATGGGCCAGGGAAGAGGAGGTGGGTGCCTAGCAGAGGCTGAGGTTGTAAAATACTCACCCTCCGTAGGAGCTCTGGAGAAGCATGGCTTCTTCCGGACTGGGGAAGTTTTGGGGTGGTTTTTTTTTTAAAAAGAAAGCTGGACAGAGCCAAATGGCCCCTTCTGAGCATGCTCAGACCTTTCCAAGATGATGCTGGTCCCAGCACACTGCCAGCGCCATCTCAGATGTGGCCAGAAGTTCTGGGCATACTCAGAAGAACCATCTGTCCACATCCAAGATGGTGCCTGCATCATGCTGACAATGCCAGCGCCATCTTGAAAAGGTCTGAACATTCTCAGAAGGAGCCATTCTGAGCATGCCCAGCTTTCCCCCCCTCAAACTTACCCTGTCCAGAGGAAGCCATGCATTGTTGGAGACCCTCCGGAGGGCGATTACTCTTCCCCCTCAGCCCCCACTAGGCCCTCACCCCCTTAGCACCCCACCCCTGAACCCCCTCTAGGCCCCCGCCTCCCCATTTCCTCCCCCACTGGTCTTTTCTCTCCCTGGTCAGCACGGGCCAGGGAAGGGTGAGCAGAAGCCTAGTACCAGCCACCGGATCCCTTCCCTATACTCAGCTGAGGACTTTCCAAGTTCTTAAGTTTCGGGGGTCATTCCTCAAAATTTTGGAACTCAGAAAACTAAGTCAAGTACCTTGATCCTCGGGGTTTTCCAGGGAAAACCAGGGACAGAGTTTCAGCACTATCTCTAACTATGCTCTACCTCCCCTACTCACCAGCGTGGCCACTGCCTTGATCTAGTTTTTTTCATCCAACTGCTCTCCCTCAGGCCTCTCCACAACTGTTCTTCTCCTCTCTGACCATCATCTACTAACTTTTACACTTAACCACTCTCCCCCACAGCCTCATCCAATCACTACCAGCACCTTGCAAAATCTCCAGGCCATTGACCCGTGCCACCTCTCCACTACTACCTCATCTCCTGTCCGCCATAACCTCATTGGAGTCTTTTGATGGGGCAGTTTCTTGCTACAACACTGGACTCTGTTCTGCTTTGAATACTCTTGCCCCAACTCTTCCCCATCCTGTCAAGTGTGCCAAACCCCAACCTTGGCTTACCACCCATGTTTTCTTCCTATATACTTGTGTCCCACTCTGCAGAGCATCTCTGGCTAAAATCTTGCTCCCATGATGACTTCCAGCACTTCAAATTCATGCTTATCTCCTTCAGTTCAGCTATTGCCCTTAGTAAGCAAGATTACTATGTCCATCTGTCTGACTCCTTTGCCTCTAGCCCCCGCCATCTCTTTGCCATACTAACCTCCCTTCTCATACTACCTCCTTCTCCCCCACCTCTTTGCTCTCTGCCCAGGCTCTGGCTGATTTTTTCAATGATAAGATTCACAAGATTCCCCTAGAGTTCTCTGTCAAGCTCCCCCCCAACCTCTCCGCCTTCACTCCCCTCCTCTTCCACTAGCACCTGTCTGAAGTTACAGAGGAAGAAACTGAGCACCTTCTGCCCTCCAAACTCACCACTTGTTACTCTGGCCCTATCCCCACCCAGCTCCTCCATTCTATCTCCCCTCCATCCACCGCATCCTCGATATATCACTTTTCACTGCAACTGTTCCTGCTGCCTTCAAACATGCTGTGGTTGGAGTTAGGGATGTGCGAACAGATTGCGGTTTGGGTTCAGTCATTCGGTTCAGTCCAGTTCGGGCATTTGGGTCGGTCGCCGAGTTCGGGTTCGGCCATTCGGTTCGTTCGTGTTCAGTTTGGGCGTTTGGAAAAAGGTATTGTGAGATCCTGTGGTCGCATCAGAAACCAGAAATTCGAGTGCATGCGGAGCTGTGTGGCAAGAGAGTGTGTGTTTGGCTGGCTGGATGGCTGTTCGATTTGTGTGTTTTGGTTGTTTGTGTTCGGTTTGGCTGTGTTGTTTTGGCTGGTTGGTGAGTGTTGGTGGGTGACTGTTGTTGGTCTATGTGTTGGAGTGGCTGTTTTAAAAAAAATAAAAATGAAGAAGACTGTTGTGTTCATTAAATGCCTGGGGGCCAATGTGGTGCTCCCAGAGCCGGTGGTGGAGGAGAAGGAGGAAGAGGTCATTGAACCAGCCCCTGGACCTTCAGTGGTCTTTGAGGACAAGAAAGGCTCTATCAATTAGAGTGAGCTCACTGGCTTGCTGGTGGGTGTGTGGTGGTGGGCATCAGTCAGGTACAAACAGTGGGCATCAGCGGGTAGCAGCAGTTTTCTGCCACAGAGAGAGAGACAGGGTACTGTAGTGTGAGGGGCTCTTCCAGAAGTCAGTCACGAGCATGAGCACGAGTAGCACCCCCACCCAAACATGTGCCTGACAGCTATCCCTAGCAAGGGTCTCCACTCTCTAGTTGCCATCCCTACCTAGCAGTAGCACCCCCAAATAAGGGCAGAATTTGCACGTGCCAGCCAGGGTCTTTCCAGTTGCCATCCCTAGTGCCCCAGGAAGGGCAGGATTTGCATGTGCCAGCCAGGTTCTCTCCATTGCTATCCCTCCCTAGCAGCACCCCAAGGAGGTCAGGATTTGCACATCCCAGTCAGGGTCCTTCTACTTGCCATCCCTAGTGCCCCAAATAGGACAGGATTTGCACATGCCAGCCAGGGTCTCTCCATTTGCCATCCCTAGCATCCCCTAGCACCCCAAGGAGGGCAGAATTTGCACATGCCAGCCAGGGTCTCTCCATTTGCCATCCCTAGCATCCCCTAGCACCCCAAGGAGGGCAGGATTTGCACATGCCAGCAAGGGTGTGTTTAGTTGCCATCCCTAGCACCCCAAGGAGGTCAGGATTTGTACGTGCCAGCGAGGATTACCATCTCCCATTACCATCCCTAGCAGCCGAAGGAGGGTGGAATAGAGGCATCATCATAAATGCATGATATTACATAGGTGTTGTTTATGTGTTCCTATTTCAGAAAGGAATTGGATGCAGGCGCTGGTGCCATGCCATGCAGGGCAACGAGGCAGAGGTCACCAGTACCACCCCCAGACAGTCGGTGGACAAGGTCCAATGTCTGGCGGTTTTATGAGAAGGATGACGGAATCGCCATCTGCAAGGTAAGGCATGGGGGCTGGAACAACAGGGAATGGATTGCCCTATGACTGGTTAGGAATGGAGGTCCCCTGAAGAGAGAGATTGGTCACCCAGTCCACCCACTTGTGGAGACAGAATGCAGGCAGGGCTTGACAGACCATTGATATGACACAGTATGGCACTTCTTATGTTCCTATCTTTTTATGCTCTTTAGACCTGTGGCAAAACATTCTGGAGGCAGAGAGAGGGAACAACATCTGGATTGATCACCCATATTGAAAGGCTCCATGGCCGAATGGTGAGGTGGCATGAGGACTCTGACATGGCCATGGAGCTGGACCATCAGCGCCAGAAGAAGGTGGGGAAGACAACTCGAAAGCGATGCCATCAAAGCCCTTCCCCCTCCTCCAGCCCCAATATAGAGTCCCCCAGGTGTCTGCAGCGGCAAAGGTCTTTTGGGCTGAAGTGGAGACTTGTCGCCAGATGATGGCGAGTGTACGCACCATGGAGGATCACCTGGTGGGAAGGTTCCAGGCTCTCGAGGTGAAGAAGAAGCAGGTGGAGGCGTACTCCCGGTACGTCTCCGCTGAAATGGAGAGACTGGAACTCTACCACCAGGCGGTCTCCAGGTGGCATGCAGACATGGAAGGGGCCATGGAGTTCACCTTGGCCCACAGCTATGAAATGGCAGAGCACAGGGTGGCTGCCTCTCAGTCCTGTTCTGCATCTCGCCATCTTTTGCCTTTCCCCCAAGTTCTGGAGGACAGGCCCAAAGACTATTAGTACCCATTAAGTTTCCTTTCTATGTTTGGTTTTGGTTTTATAATGTTGTTGTTGTTGTTTAAATAGTTTTAATAAAAGTTGTTATATTTGTTGTTATGAGCTTCGTTTGACCTGTCCAATATTTTATCCCTATGTGCTGAAGTTCTGACTGGCAGGTGGCAGAATCTCATACAGCTTGTCGATCTCTGCCAGCAGCATCTGGCTGGGTCCACATGTAGCATAGTTAAGGTATTAACCCAAAGATGTGCCAGGCAGCAGCAGGGTCTCAACTTGCAGGAGGGGCAGAGCTTGTGTCTGTGTGGGTGTGCCAGAGAGAAAGAGAGACAGGCTCCTTGGCAATGGGCAGCAGGCAGCGGGAGCTGGTGGTCAGAGGGACTTTTATTTCCAGCAGCTTCAGCGGGCATCCGCGGGTGGGTGTGGAGGAGTAGGCTGTTGGAGGGAGGGCAGGCTGGCATGCGGGCACTGGGCTTCTGGATGTAGTGGAATGGAATGCATCCCCCAGTGACTGGAATGATGGTCCCAGAATCTCATTGATGGTTCCTGGGATGGGCAGGCATGACTGATTCAGGTACAATGGAATGACAGCCTATGTGAGTTTAATAATAATTATGTCCCTAGAATTAGTGCATGGTTGGGCACATTTCATTCAATCAAGCGATAGGTGGTAGCAGCAGATACAGTCAGGAATTCAAGCAGGCAGGCAGGCAGGTAGGCAGGCAGGCAGGCAAGCAGGCACATATAATATGTGGTGTTATATTGATATATTCCATCTTATTCTGGTAGGTTTGCTGCTGTATATGGGCAATGGGCATCTATCGGGTGCATGAGCAGAGATGGGAGTTCTTCCTGGTTCTGGCAGGTGGCAGCTTGAGCTGGATACACTTACCTCTCCCCCTCCACCCCCATTTATCTCATTCTAGAAGGGAGTCTCTCTCTCTCTCTCGCTCTCTCTCTCTCTCTCTCTCTCTCTCTCTCTCTGGCCATATAGTGCATGTGACAGCATGGGTGGGATCGTGTCTGTCTCTCCTTCTAGCAGTGGGGAGACTTTCTCTCTCTTTCTCTCTTGCACGCGCTTTGAACAACAGGTTGCGTAAGGAAAAACTGGAAAGACAGTGCCCCATGAGCAGAATGACAGGGCACAAGAACCCTGAGGATGGGTCCTGGGCTGGGGCTAGAGTGGCAGCTTCTAGATATTGGACACAGCCCTCCCTGTGAGTAACATAGGCCCCAGAACCCTGATGCCGGGTCCTGGGGCTGGAGTAGATGTTTCTTGATGGCCTGGCACAGACGGCATATAGGCCTAGGGGCCATTGGCACTAGCATCACCAGACATTGGTTGCCAGAGTACAGAACCCTTGGCTTAGACAGCATATAGGACTGGGGGCCATTGGCACCAACATTACCAGACATAGGTTGCCAGGGTACAGAACCCTTGGCACAGGCATCATATAGGCCTGGGGGCCATTGGAAGCATCAGACATTGGTTGCCAGGATACAGAACTGTTGGCACAGACAGCATATAGGCCTCGGGGCCATTGGCACCAGCATCACCAGACATTGGTTTCCAGGGTACAGAACCGTTTGCACAGATGGCATATAGGCCTGGGGACCATTGACAGCAGCAGACATTGGTTGCCAGGGTACAGAACCCTTGGCACAGATGTCATATAGGCCTGGGGCCCATTGGCAGCAGCAGACATTGGTTGCCAGGGAACAGAACCCTTGGCACAGACAGCATATAGGTCTGGCCTGGGGGTCCTTGGCACTAACAGCAGAAGACTTGGTTGCCAGGGTACCGAACAAGATATAGGCCTGGGGGCCATTGGCAGCAGGAGCAGACATTGGTTGCAAGGGTAGGCACGCAGGCAGCATGGCATGAGCAGCATTCAGGCAGACTGAGGCAGGGTTCGAGCTTTGCAGCCTGGGGGGGTGGGCAGACAGGCAGCATGGCATGAGAGGCAGTAGGGCAGGAGGACTAGGGCAGGCTTTTAGCTAGGCAACCTGGGTGGGCAGACAGGCACCTTGGCATGGGAGGCAGGAAGGCAGACTGAGGCATGCTTTGAGATTGGTGGCAAGCTGGGCGGGCAGACAGGCAGCATGGCATGAGAGGCAGTAGGGCAGGTAGGCTGGGACATTGGTAGAAGGGCACTCAGATAGGTTAGCAAAGACTGTGCAGCGCAAGAGAGCAAGAGCCAGTCGGTGTTACATAGGCAGGCTGATATCATGTAGCCATTAGCTATAGGCCAGCTGGCAGGTTTACAGTTTGTTTTCCAATGCTACCCTGCATCATGAGGTCAGTCAGATAAGGCGGCCGTGGCCGTCTAGTATGAGAGAGAGAGGGGGGGGCAGGGCGGGTGCCAGGCATTGGGAGGGAGGGACAGCACATCAGCAGCACAGGAGCAGTAGCCCAAGCCCAGATTGAGGAGCAGGAGGAGGAGGAGGAGGAGGAGCAGGAGGAGGAGACCCATCCCAAGACTGCCCCTGGCATGGGATGGCGTGTGCCACTGCACCATCACTCCTTGTCCAGGGACAGCTCGGGGAATCCCAGCCATGGAAGGTTGACCTTCAAGAAGAGCTACTGCTCCACCAAGTTAGCCACCAGTCTCAGGCAGTGCGGGGAGCAAATGTTCCCCACCACAGAGAACACCCTCTTACTGGGGACACTGGTTGGTGGGCAGGACAGGATACCCTTGGCCACTTTCAACAGGGCCAGCCACACATTGTCCTTGCCGGCCCAGTAGGCCAAGGGATCGCTGCTAGGTTCAATGCATGGCTATTCCTTCAGGTAGATCTCCACTGCTTCTGAGGCACCATCATACTCCCTCTGGTAGCTCTGAATGGGCACCACCTGCCTCACTGCCCTCAGCCATGCTTCTTGCCCTTCTGTGCTGGACTCCATGCTCCCCAGAGTGTCCTGAACACAGGAGGAGCTGCTGGAAATAGGGGTGCTGCTGCTGATCATCCTGCTGCTGGTGCTGCTGCTACGCAGGGATAGACCCAGATGGCTGGAAGGGGTCACTGCTCCCACTCCCACCATCCCCAGGGGTGTTCTGCTGCATAGTTCGCTCTGCCTGCTGGACCTTCTGCACCAGCGAACCCTTCTGGAGGCCATAGACCACTGTGTCTTATGTGCCATGCTGCCTTTGATCCTGGGGTCCAGCATGGTTGCTAAGACTTATTCCTCTCAGCGCAGGAGCTAATTAAAGCACGCACTCAGCCCTGCCTTCAGCTTCCGCGCGAGGTGAAGCACCTCATCGGACATCTTCCTGCCCACAGGGCCACAATCCCGCCCCCGAGAATCTCATCCAGGCTTCTGTGGAGACTATGGACCAGCGGGGGTCACCTGGCTGAGGGTGGCGGTGGAGCTGCTCACGGTCTCCGTCACGGCCAGGAATGGTCTCAGGACGAAGACCGTGTGAGCAAGGATCTCCCATTCCTCCCCATTGTACCCTGGAGGTGTCTAGATGTCTGTTTCCAGCTCCACCTGATACAAGACGGCTTTCTGCTGAAGAAGCCATTCGAGCATCAGGAAGATGAAACTCCACCTGGTGGACCAGCAGGAGAACCGGGGAACCTTGCTCAGCCTGCTTCTCCCAGAGGAGCTCTCTGCCCTTCATGATCCTGTTGAAGAACCCCGCCAGCTTCCTCCCCAGGTTGACCAGGGAGCTAAGGGTGCCTGGCCCAATCCCCTTATCCCCCAAGCCCAGAGCGTCCTTGACCACAAGATGGAGGGTGTGTGCAGCACAAGGGATGCTTGTAAAGCCCCCATCATGGACTGCCTTTAGTATATTGGCCGCAATGTCCATGACCACACACCCCTTGGTGAAGGCCACGCCTGGCGTGACCCACTTCCTCACCATGGTGGCCAGGGCTGCCTCAAGGTTCCTTGAGGTGTGGCAGCTGTCCATGACTTGTGCCTGAAGCATGGCCCACCTATACTCTGCTTCAGGACCCCTCCTGCCACTGCCAAGCACTGCCTTTGGGTCCTGCCACCAATGTTCAGTCACTGATAGGTAGGCATGCTGGGCGTTACTGGAGGACAACAGGTTGGTGGTGAAGTGGACCGTGCCCCCCCAGCCCCTGCCGCTCCCTCACCCACTTCTTCAAAGTCCGATATAGCTGTGGTACCACAGTCCGACTCAGGGTGGAGGGGGAAGGCAGCTTAAACTGGGGGGCCAGGAATCCAATCAGCTGCTGGAAGCCCTTGTACTCTACAATTGAGAAGGGCTGCCCATCCAGCACAATCATCTTGGCCAACTGGCACTTGGCTTTCTTCTGAAAGAAGTCATGCGCCCTCCAGCACCCGGTGGCCTTGGCAGCTGCCCCCACCCCAGCTCCTCCATGGTGGACTGATGCTGCTGGCAAGGCTCCTGCTGCTGTTTTGCCCCCATACTGCTCCTGCTGCTAGAGGCAGCAGCAGTTGGTGCGGGACGCTTGCCCACTGAATGAGGTGGGCGACTGGGCGCTGCAGTCGGGAACCTGCTGGCATCCACTTCCCCTGCCTTCCTGCTTAGCATCAGAGCACTGTGATATGAATTTAGGTGCTTCACCATCGCAATTGTCCCAAGGTTGGTGAGCACCTGACCACGCTTCACTAGCTTATTGCAAAAAGTGCACTGCACCTCTCTGGGATCATCTGCCCACACTGGCTTAAAATGTTCCCAGACAGAGTATTTTTCCCCCCTCCTGCCTTCTGGCCCGCCCCAGGTGACTCACTGCTACCAGCACTTCTGGGAGGAGGAGAACTTGGTGGCACTGGTGACACAGCTCTGGGAGGAGGCTCAGCCATCTCCTCAGCTACAGACTTCTCCTCAGAGGCACTAGTGTCTGCCTCTGACTCACTGTCCCCAATCACAGTGATATCCCATGAAGGGGAGTACTGGGACCCTGAGGCTAGACTGCCCATGCCCACCATGCTGCTGGCACTCTCCTTGTGCCCCCCTCTATAGCTTCTAGTACTTCTGCTGCTGCTGCTATTCCTCTCCCTACTCCCATTGCCCAGGGATAGGGCCCTGCCGCTAGAAGCCAGGGTGGGATCCACCAGCTCTGGACTGTTGGGGATCACCTCGACAGTGGGGGGACATTAGTAGCCCTGGAAGAACACTGGAAGCAGCAGCACCTGCTCCAGCACCAGCACCAGCAGCAGAGACAGACGCAGTCTCAAGTCCTGCAGGCCTTCCAGTGCCCTGCATGGCAGTAGAGGAGGGCACTTCCAGGAGGTGACGCTGAGTCGCTGAAGCCTGTTGCCCTAAAGCAGGTCTGCTGAGTTTGGGGCGTGGTGATGTGCTCGGGCTACTGATGGTGTCTGCTGCCACTCCCCTGGCATGGCCCCTCCCACCTCTGGCAGCAGACCGGCCTCTCCTTCCCTTCTCCATTTCTCCCTCCAAAATGATGTTTTTATATTTTATTTTATTTTTATTTCATTTTATTTTTTTATTTACATTATATATATATATATATATATATATATATATATATATATATATATAAAATCTAAGTGCTATAACTATTCTAAATGCTATGAACTAAATGGATTATCTAATAAGTACAAAGGTCTGCTCCTACAAAGACTACTAAATCTCTAAACACTATATATCAGCTAACTCCTCTATCTATCTATCTATCTATCTATCTATCTATCTATCTATGCAATGGGATGGGGGCACAAAGAACACAGAATGGGGTACAAAACTGAAATGAAACCTAAATCAATCTAATGCTACTCAAAATGAATAAAAAAACAGGGGAAGGGAATCAGGGATTGAATATATATAGAGGGAGAGGGAAAGGATTCAATGGAGGGGGGAGGGAGGGAGGAATATTGAACACAGGGAACACAGGGAGGGGTAAAAACAAAAAATAACACCTAAATCTATCTAATCTATTCTAAATAAATGATAATATGGAGGTAGATGGGTTGGATGGGTGAAATAGGAGGAGGATTGCAACGGATTGAGGAGATCAAAACTGCTGGAAGAAGGAACCTTCTGAAAGGCCTGCTGTTCAGGAACAGTGACTAGCTCAGGAGGTGTTGGCTTGGGGGAGGGCAATGGGTTTTGTTACTTGCTGCGCTCGCCTCACCGCAAACCCCCTTAGCTCCATGCAGCCTAGCCCATGGCCAATCGCAGACTGGGAAGCCAGTGGTGTGAGGAGAAAAGGGATGGTGATTGGGCAGGCTGGCTGCTACTCCAAGCCTCTCCACCCCTGTAACCTGGAAGTCGTCTCCTCAGCTGACCTCCCCCCTCCCTGTGCCTGCCTGTGTCAGGCAGTGGGTCACCAACTGGCTGTGGTCACGTTTCTCCGACCCGAGTCATCGGAACATTATCCGAACTGACCGAACTGTTCGGTCATTTCAGAGTTCGGAATCAGGTTCGGTTCGGTGGGTTCGGGTTTGGGTTTGGGTTCGGTCGTCTGAACAGGCTGATTTCGGGCCGAACTTTGAACTTCCGATCCGTGTTCGCCCATCCCTAGTTGAAGTTCTAACCTCAAAAAACCTTCACTGGACCCTACTTGCCCTAATAACTGCCATCCTATCTCCATCCTCCCCTTTGCAGCCAACCTACTTGAGCATTCTGTTCATATGGCAGAGCAGACTGAAGCTCAACCCCGATAAGACGGAGGAGATGGTGGTGGGGAGAGCGAGGGAGGTGTCAGCCCCCCTGGTTGGGGGGTTAGCCCTCCCATAGCTCAGCAGGTTTGGAGTCTGGGGGTGATTCTGGATGCGGACCTCCGCCTGGAGCAGCAGGTGGAGGCAGTGGCGAAAGCCGCCTTCTGCCAGTTATATCTGGTGCGGAGGCTGCACCCATTCGTCTTCAGCCCGGACCTGGCCTCCCTCATCCATGCCTTCATCACCTCGAGGTTGGACTACTGCAATGCGCTCTAGGTGGGGCTGCCCTTGTTCCTGGTTCAGAGGCTGCAGCTAGTGGAGAATGTGGTGGCCCGCCGCCTGTCGGGGATGGGCCGTTGGGAGTATATAACACCTGTGCTCTGGACTCTGCACTGGCTGCCAATAGCATGCTGAGCCAGGTTCAAGGTATTGGTGTTAATATACAAGACCCTTCGCAGTCTGGGCCACTCATACCTCAGGGACCGCCTCGCCCTCCGCGCCCCGGAGCAGCTCCTTCAGTCCGCCGGCGGTGCCTTCTTGGAGGTCCCCCGTGTTCAGCGGGGGGGGTGTACAATGGAGAGGGCATTCTCGGTGGCCGCGCCGCACCTCTGGAATTCCCTCCTGGAGGAAGCTCGCCTGGCCCCAAGCCTTTTGACATTCCGGCAAATTTGTAAGACCTGGCTGTTCACCCAGGCCTTTGGGCAGGGGGGTGGGTGGGTTAGGGGGTGTTTTACCTTCCCCCACCCTTATTTATTTATTTTTATCCCAGCCTGTTTTATTGTAGTGTTTTTATGGATTGGTTTAGTGTATTGTTTATAAATTGTTTTTATAATTAACTTGTTAGCCGCCCTGAGCTGTTCGCATTCTGATTTCCACTCTCTACATTCCACAAAGACAGCCATTGTCAAAGTCTCCAATGACCTTTTCATGTCCAAAGCCGGGGGCCATTACTCTGTCCTCATCCTCCTTGATCTATCTTCTGCTTTTGACACCATTGATGACCATCTGCTCGACACTCTTTCTTCCTTTGGATTTTGGGATTCCACCCTATTTTGGGGCAACGGAGAAGTGAGTGAGTGAAAATGAACAATCCATTAATCAGTTCCTTTGTGAACATGTGCACTTAAAAATACCTGATACATTTTAGCAACCTGCCTGTTAATTTTTTGCCTCCTAACCTATTATATTTTTAAAACATTGTTTTAATGAATTTTATTGTGTGTGTTTTATGCTGTAAGCCATCCTGAGATGCCGTAGGCATGAGGGGGTGGCTAACAAATATTTATAAATAAAATAAATAAATTGTCCTATTTTGGTGTGTTCCAGGGTCCAGTCCTGGGCCCTCTTCTTTTCTCTCTCTACACTCATTTCCTTGGTGCTCTAATTTACTCCCATGGCTTTTAGTACCATCTTTATGCTGATGATTCTCACATTTCTCTCTCTGTACCAGAACTCTCACCCAGAATCCTATATGCTCCATTGTCCCTTATATGGCCAGTTGAGGATTACAAGGCTTGGGAAATTTATCTTGTCCACTCCACTCTAGAGGTGGATTCCACCTCAACTCTAGAGGTGGATTTATCTTGTCTGGATTTACAAACCCTAGTATTCTTATTGGTGGATTAAAAGGAAACATGTTACTGCGGTGGTCGCTAAGTTTGTTTTCATAGCCTCCAGAGTTAGATTCCGCCAATTAGTGTGGAATTCTGAATCCCCAGAACAAGATGTGTAGCTGCGGGCAACAAACTGAAATAGCTGGTATAGACTGAAGTCTATTTCTTTGCTGTTGTGTGATTGACCTTGCTCAAGCCGGTATATTATTATGATAAGGCAACATAATTATGTTAAATTGCTGCTTGATGCTACATCCTGTTGCTGGATCTGGGTTAATGCAAGCAACTGTATAAATTATATATGTATATACATGGGGATGACCTGAAAAGGTATGTAATAATCCTTCTCATTGTATAAGATTAGGCACTTTGGGTCCTTGGCTATAGGGAATATTTTGTACTCCAAAATTTGGGACCTGGCAAATGGGGGATGGGCTATTAGTAATCAATGGTTTTAATGTTTTGTGCTTGGTTTGGGATGGTTTATATTTTTGTTGTTATGTATTCTTCAGGTATGAAGGTTGTGATTTTTTTGTTTATATATGTGTGTGTGTGTACGTTTATAATTCCAGGCCACTATGTGGTCAGGTGAAATATAATTCTGTATTTAATTTTAGGGAGTAGTTATGATCCTGTATGCTGTGAGAGCTCGTTCTTAATGACTTTATATTTAGGGATCTATCTTCTTGTTTGTATGTGCTTGATGTTATGTTGTCATGGCCTGGTGCTGGCACAATAAAGGATTACTACTACTAGTAGACCCAGACTAGTGGACACCCAGAATCCAGTCCCCAAACTCAGCCGGCCGGTCTGACATCGCTGCCTGGATATCTCACCGCCACCTTAAATTTAACATGGCCAAGACAGAAATTCTTATATTTCCTCCTAAACCCACTTCTCCCCTCGCACCTCTCTCCATCTCTGTAGAGAACACTGTCATCCTCCCAGTCCCCTCAGCACGCAACCTTGGGGTCATCTTTGACTCCTCTTTCTCATTCTCTGCTTACATCCAACTGCCAAAACTTGCCATTTTTACTCTGTTCATCCCTTCCTGTCTGAACACACTACTAAACCCCTAATCCATTCTCTCATCACATCCCACTTAGACTACTTCAACCTGCTTCTCACAGGTCTCCTATTGAGCCACTTATCTCCACTATAGTCTATTCATAATTCAGCTGTGAGACTCACCTTTCTTGCATGACTATGACTATGTAACCTCCCTTCTCAAGTCACTACAGTGGCAGCTCTCCATTCACTTCCGCATACAGTTCAAGCTTCCCCTATGCACATTACTGGCATGAATGCAAAACACAGTAAATCAGTATATGGCTCTTTTTCTGAGGACGATGGGTGTTAGGAACTGGCCTTTTTGTTTTTGTATTTGTTTGTTTTAATGCATCATTTATGATTGTATGTATATGTGTGTTTGTATGTCTGTATGTCTGTACGTTCTATGTACTCAACAGCAAGGACCAGATGGTCACGCTATGAATAAAATAATAATAATAAAAGTATATGATACATGGTAAATCACGGTAAACAGTAATCAGGGTAAATGGTAAATTGAGAAAATTATAAAAGCAAGACAATGTCAAGACCTGGGGGTTTTCGTGATTATCAATTCTCGCAAAGAAAAAGTAGAGAACCGTGGTTCTCTGAAAATTGAGAAAAAATCAAGATCACGTTTCAGCTGTCCATCAACCAGAATGGCACCAGGTTACAGCTAGTGCCAGAAGCAGAGGTACCATCCATGAGCCAGAATGGTGACGGTTCACATAGTACCATTCCATGTGCTATGACCTGGGCCAATAAGGAACCAATCTTGGGTGAAGGAGGGAGGGGCAGTAAGTTCCTAGAGCATCCTCTTATCCTATATAAGGAGAAGGCAGACAGTCCATCCTTGGCTTATGAAATGTGTGGATCTCCTGCTTTGGCTTGCCTCTGCTCCTGCATCTTGCTCCAGCTCCAGAGTTCCTACTTCAGTCTCTCCTCCCGCATCTTCCTCCAGCACCTGAGTTCCCACATCAGCCTCTGCTCCCGCAACTTGCTTCAGCACCTGAGTTTCCACTTTGGCCTCTGCTCCCAGAACTTGCTCCAGCTCCTGAGTTCCCACTTCAGCATCTGTTCCTGTGTCTTGCTCCAGCACCCAAGTTCCCACTTCAACCTCTGCTCCTACATCTTGCTCCAACACCTGAGTTCCCACATCGGCCTCTGCTCCCGCAACTTGTGCCAGCTCCTGAGTTACCACTTCAGCCTCTGCTCCCACATCTTGTTCCAACACCCGAGTTCCCATTTCAGCCTCTGCTCCCACATCTTGCTCCAGCTCCTGAGTTCCCACTTCATCCTCTGCTCCCACATTGTGCTCCAGCACCTGAGTTCCCGTTTTAGCCTCTACTCTGGCAACTTGCTTCAGCACCCGAGGTCCCATTTCAGCCTCTGCTCCCACAACTTGCTCCAGCACCTGAGTTCCCATTTCAGCCTCTGCTCCTACATCTTGCTCCAGCTCCTGAGTTCCCACTTCATCCTCTGCTCCCACATCTGGCTCCAGCACCCAAGTTCCCATTTCAGCCTCTACTCCCACAACTTACTTTAGCACCCGAGATCCCATTTCAGCCTCTGCTCCAACATCTTGCTCCAGCTCCTGAGTTCCCATTTCAGCCTCTTCTCCCACAACTTGCTCCAGCACCTGAGTTCCCACTTTGGCCTCTGCTCCCACATCTTGCTCCAGCACCTGAGTTCCCATTTTAGCCTCTGCTCCCTCAACTTGCTCCAGTACCTGAGTTCCCATTTCAGTCTCTGCTCCCTCAACTTGCTCCAGCACCCAAGTTCCCATTTCAGCCTCTTTTCCCACAAGTTGCTCCAGCACCCTAGTTCCCACGTCTTGCTTCAGCACCTGAGTTCCCACTTCATTCACTGCTCCCACATCTTGTTCCAGCACCAGAGTTCCCACTTTGGCCTCTTCTCCTAAATCTTGTTCCATCTCCTGAGTTCCCATTTCAGCCTCTGCTCCTGAAACTTGCTCCAGCACCTGAGTTCCCAATTTGGCCTCTGCTCCCACACCTTGCTNTGCCCATCCTGCATGTCAGCTGCCCATGTTGGACACTTAAGCCAGGCCTCCCAGATGTCTTCTTCATCCAGTCCATGCCATGCCCTTCTTGGGTCCCTGTTATTACTTCTCTTATGTTACCTCCTGCAGCCCTGGCTCCCATCTCTGTATCCTACACTTGATGTCCCCCTTCCCCATCCATGTACTGCGTGTTGCATCTTCATCCCTTCCCGTCCACTCCACAAAAAAGAAGTGATGATGGATGGTCTGGGACCTGGGTCCCACATATCTGGAAGGGCGCCCATGCTACCACATCCCTTCACAGCCACTATGGTCAGCCGGGGGTGCCCTCCTGCAGGTTCTGTCTGTTACCTTTGACTGGGAGGGGGGCGGGAGGACATTCTTGGTAGCTGTCTCCATTTTTATTTATTTCATTTATTTATTTTCTAAATTTATACCCTGCCCCTCCTGAGAAAAACTCGGGGTGGCTTCCAACAATCAAAAAATATACATATAAAAATATATAAAACAATTTAAAATACTTCAAAATACAGTTCAATTATTAAAACAGGGCCCGGGAAACAATTAAACATTAAAACAATAATTAGGGTAGGGGAGATAAAAACCCTTTAACCCCCCCCCCCAAAGGCCTGGGCAAACAGCCAGGTTTTACAGCTTCACCGGAATGTCAACAGGCTTGGGGCCATGTGAGCTTCCTCTGGAAGGGGGTTCCAGAGGCGTGGCGTGGCCACCGAGAATGCCCTCTCCATTGTGACCCCTCACTTTACATGGGGGACCTCCAGGAAGGCACCCCCGGCAGATCAAAGGAGCCGCTCTGGGGTGCGGAGAGCGAGGCAGTCCCTGAGGTACGAGGGACCCAGACCGTGAAGGGTCTTGTAGATCAACACCAAAACCTTGAACCTAGCTTGACACGTTAGGTTTTGAGGCACTTCCTTCCCCAGGAGGTTTGCTTGAGTCCAAGCATCTTCTTGAGGCGGTGCAAAACCTTTTTATTTGGAAGAGCATTTGGCAGGGAGGGCTAAATAGGACTTGGTTGGGTTTCTGGGGAGGGTTGAGGGGGAGGGGGGGAGTTTGAAGGGAGGGATGGGTGTTTTTACTGTATGTATTTTATTGTGTTTTATGGATTGTAAGCCGCTATGATCCTTATGGGGAAGACAGCATATAAATTTGAATTAAATAAATTTAAAAAGAGGTCTGGTGGCACCCAGAGGTCCCAGTCCTAGCCTTCAACCCTCGTTCTCAGGGGTTCTGGAGGGGTGGTCACCCCATCAGTACCACTGCCTCAGTCTACCTCTGGTCCAGCCACTCCCCTATGTCTTCTGTCTATCTTGTCCATAAAAGGCATGCTGGTAACAACAGGAAGCTGTGCTGAACAACTCGCCTCTTCCTCCTCACCCTTCTTGCCCCTTGCCCCACCCTTCTTGTGTGCCTGATCCTGCCTGCCTTGCTTCCCAGTTCCTTGCTCTTGTCTCCCCAATCTTGCTCCCCCTTGTCCTGTTTTGGTGCCCTGATCCTGACCCTGCACCGCAAACCCCACATGCACCTCACTCCACAACCCTTACACAGGGATGCATTTGTGAAGCTGAGAAAGTGCAAGTGCACATGCTTGGTTTAGTTGCAAGGGGAGGAAGAGGATCCTGAAAGATGAGACAGGATAAAGATATGCATAAGTGAGCAGTCTATGGGGGTGAGAAGCTGGGGAAAGCCTGAGGGATGAGAAAGGTTTATAGGAGGGACTTGAAAGTTAGGAGGGAAGAAGCAGAGTCAGAGAGGGGGTTCCAGTTTGCTATTTTATGCAATTCCAGCCAGGGGTTCAGGACAGGGATTTTAATGTTATCTTTCTATTAATATTTTTTTTTAAAAAAATACTTTTATTATCAGTCAGTTTTTAAAATTCTTGAGAGCTGCACATTACTCGGCACAGCTACTATTCTCCTGTTATTAAGTAAAAATCTCAAGGATTTTATGCGTAATCCCCATTATTCTGTGTGATTTAAAAGTAGGTTGGATTTTTAAATGACCCATCATAAAAACATCCTCTGGGGACAGATCTACTTTTGTTGGGGACATGGAAGAAATTGCCTAATTTTCCATTTCCATCTATAACTCTGAAAGTGTGGTGAAAAGCCCACCAGAAAGTAATTAAGGGTATTTTCAGATGTGATGCTACCATACATAATCACACCCAACCCAGCTTGAGGCCTCTTGTTCCAGGGTCATATTCCTAGGAACCAGTTTCATATTCAAACAAATCCCTAGGTCATACAGGAGTCAGGTTGTCCACACTTGTTCTCTGTTGAAGAATAAGGACATACGGCTTACTGTATTAGTTTTATCTTCTTCCTAAGCTGTATTTGAGCCCTAATATTTGGAGTCTGCCTCAGAAGCTATAGATTTTAAATGTATTTCTTTATCTATGCTAATTTTGTATATGTTTTGTTGATGTGTTTGTTGCCGCTTCTTATTGTTATTTTGTATACTTTATGCTTTGTATATTTGTACATTTTGTTCACCTTGACTATGTTGAGAACTGATGCCATAATAAATTGAATTTGAATTTTTGGGGCATGCCCTTTGCATGGACCTCTGTGCTTCGCTTGATGATGTGCTTTACTTTATTGGGGATTTTAACTGTCCACTGACTATACAGGAACATGCAGGCACCTTGCTACTCATTATCTTCCCCCCTCATCCTTCCTCTCCTTCCTCACTGTCAATAATTATTGATGGAGTCACCATCCTGCCTGTTCCCCAAGCCCATAGCCTAGGCTTCATCTTTGACTCGCCCCTTTCTTTTAAACCCTACATTGACTCTGTTGCTAAATCCTGTCGCTTCTCCCTCCATAACATTGCTAAGATTCACCCTTTTCTCTCTGTCTCGTCTGCCAACACTCTTGTTCATGCTCTGGTCACCTCTCGCCTCGATTATTGTAACCTCCTTCTCTCTGGCCTTCCCCGGTATCACCTTTCTCCCCTCATCTCCGTCCAAAACTCTGCTGCCAGGGTCATCTACCTTGCCTGTCGCTTCGACCATGTGTAGCCCCTCCTCTCTTCGCTTCACTGGCTTCCCCTTCCTGAACGAATCCTGCACAAGCTCCTAGTCTTCACCTATAAAGCTCTTCACAACCTCGCTCCCC
>QEPC01007587.1:3625362-3697076 GCA_003113815.1 Sphenodon punctatus
CACCCTTCCATGCCTTCCCTGCTCCCCTAAGCACCTTCGTCCCTTCTCACTTGCTACCCCCCATGCCTGGAACTCCCTCCACATCTGCCTTGCCCCCTCCCTTCATACCTTCAAATCTCTCCTTTAAACTCACCTCTTTCGCTCTGCTCTGTCTGACTCTTTATCCTGCTGAGCCACTATTTCCTATACCTACGGTCTGTTTACCCTTATCCTTGCCACATGGACCTGCCTGCTGTCATTCTCATCGTAACCAAGCCAAGTACGTGCACCCGAGACCTCGTATCTTCATGAATGTTAAACCCCTTGTCTCTCCCTCTGTTCCCCTTCCTATGGCTCTCCCCCAGCTCCTGTCTCTCAGATTGCAAGCCCTAGGGGCAGGGACCGTGTCTATTTTATTACTTTGTAAAGTGCCAGGTACACTGCTGGCGCTATATAAATGTTTCTTAATAATAATAATTAATAATACTGCTCGCTCGCTCTTGGGAGGCATGGCCCATGTCCTCTCCCTCCCACCCACCCCCGCTCCATCAAGCGCTCTGGGCATGCCAGTTGGTGTGCTCTCTGATTAGCCTCCCATGCCTTCCTCTTGTGCTTTGACCTCCCAGACTTTGGGCCCCGGAACATCCCATGGGCCTCATGCTGGTTTTCCTCTGTTTGTATTGTCCATGGTTCCTGCTGGATGGCTGGATGGCTGAGCTTGTTGCTTTCCACCCATTTCTTTTGTGTACTTGGTTGTTGCTGCTTTTGCGTGGCTTGCCTTTTGATAATGTGTCCTTCGCATTCTTGCCCTTGAGTGTGCAGCTGTGACCCGCCTTGATGGCCAGGACTGACAGAGCTTGCAGGTGTCCTTGCATGGTCGGGCCACTCTCCCATTGTTCCCTCCTCCCCCACCCGTCCTGTGCCTGGCTGTGGATGAGGCCACACAACAGCTTTGGATTAATTTGCCCTTCGTTGGCCATGTGTGCATGTAGATATGGTGGGTGTGGTTTCTGGAGCGGTTTGCCATGGCACAGGGCCATCATCATGTTTGTTCCACCACACTGGACCATAGTGGGGGCCTCCCTGACCCCTGCCATGGTTTGACCCCCATCAAGCTTGTTATGGCTACTGGCCAAACCCATGGCGTGGGAGGGGCATTTCCCCCCAGATCGTGGCTAAGTATGGCAGCCCCTCCCCGTCATCACATCTGAAAGCATCCTAAAATATGGATGAGCTTGATTTTGTAAAACTTTCTTCAGCTCATTTGTATGAACTGTAGTAGTGTAGAACCCTTATAGCTTCTAACCTTCATAATAGAGCCAGCATAGTGGATAATGTGCTGGAGTTGGATCCTGGAAACTAGGGCTCAAATCCTAGCTTATCCATGAACTCCTTGCATGACTTTGGCGAAATCACTATCTCTCAGCCTCATTTCCCTATAAGATGGGAATAATAATGACCTACTTCACAGTTTGTGTGAGTAAACTAGATAAGGACTGTAAAGCACTTTGAGCATTGAAAGTGCTATTTAAATAATAATAGGTTCCATGAACTGAAAAACCATGTAATAAAACTTTGACAGGACAACATACATTAAATGTTCATCAACAGATGGATATGACTAATGCGGCTGAAGAGAATTCCAAACCAACCAATCAACAAAACAAAACCAAAAAAATGGTTTGGCCTCTTCTATAGAAGGCAGAAGCTGTTGCTAGAGGCTGCTGTGTGGTTAGACCAAGGTTACAGGATGTGACACAGACACTGGTAATGAAACTGAAAATGGAGGTTAAATGCATCACACTGCTTCTCATCAAATCTTCGTTCTCAGAAGTAGTTTCATGATAGGTATTTTCCACACAACACTCTGAAGCCAGTGGTGGGAGGGGCTGGTATTAAGTTCAACTAAATAAATAAAATAAATTAATATTACAGTTAAATTTGCACCACAGATGCCAAGTGTTTCTTTTAGATAAGCAATATGATATATTGAGATCAAATTCCTATATTTCCTTAAATGTGTGTATGTATATTCACAACTTTAATTATCTTGTAATATCCCAATCCTCCTAAGGAGCCCTTGATAGGACCCTTCCAGAGCATAATTGGTCCTTCTTCCTAACTAGCCAGATAAACAGCTAATGAATAATGTGGAGGCCCTATCTTCTCCCCAGAGTGTACACATATTCAGAGTATTCTTATTCAAATCTGTCTCTGGAGTCTGCCATTGTAAAGAGCCAGAAGTAGACTAATGGAAAGGTCTGATGATTAAAACCGGAATGACATTCCATGTTGAATTTAAATATTTTGACAAATTTCAACAAATGTTAGTTTTAGTGTGGTGTAGTGATTATGAGTGCAGTACTTTGACCAGGAGTTAGAGGGAGGCTCTGGTTCAAGACTGGTCATGAACTCAATGGGTGACCTTGGGCCAGTCACAGCGTCAGAGAGTCACAAGGCTGGAACGTATCTCAAGGGTCATCTAGTCCAGCCTCCTGCACCACTGCAGGACCCGCCACACCCCAACCATCCACACAGAGAAATCCCACCAATAGCTACGAGCAGAGACTGGGACCAAGCAGAGCACACCAATGTCTGAAATAACAGGAAATAATTTTAGAAAAATAAGCATCAAAATGTCCCAAACAGGTGAGCCACACGCATGCTGCAGGGGAAGGTGAAAAACCCTCAGAGTCAACTGCCAATCTGGCCAGAGGGAAAATTCCTTCCTGACCCCAAATATGCCAGTCAGTTAGACCCTGTCTGAGCATGTGCACAGGCCCACCCAGCAAGGCACCTGATAAACATTATAGTACCCAGGCTTCAGAATATCCCAAAAGTCCCATTCCCAGCTGCAGACAACTTTGATACTTCAGGAAGAAAGGGTGGGGGACTCCAACATGTACTGATGGGCGGGGAGGGGGAAAACACTTCATCATGCAGTATCCAATAATAACAACTCCTCACAAAGTATATGCCATAAGTGTATCCAACTCCATTTTGAACCTATTCAGATTCTTTGCTTCCACAACTACCCCTGGAAGCTTATTCCAGTTGTTCACCGCTCTAATTGTTAAAAAACATTTCCAGCCTAAACTTATTCATAACCTGCTTGTATCCATTAGTTCTTTTACCCATATTCACGTTTAATTGGAACAAGTTTTCCCCTTCTATTGTATTAACTCCCCATATATATTTATACAGTGTAATCATATCTCCAAGCTCCTTCAGCCTCATCTCATAGGGTAAGTCCTCTATCCCTATGATCATCCTGGTAGCTCTATGTTGCACTTATTCCAGTTTAAGTTCATCCTTCTTAAATATTGGTAACCAGAAATAAACACAGTACTCCAGATGCAGTCTTACCAGAGCCCTATACAGAGCCTCGAACAGTCACAGGCAGGGCTGACATATATGCACATTTTAGGGGACACTTATGAAAAATACAATGCAGCCCTGCAGCCTATCTTTCTCATAAGTGTCCTATTAAATTTGCATATATGGCAACTGGTCTCAGCCTAATCAACTTCACAGGGTTGTTGTGTGAAGGAAGAGTTGAGTTAGTTAGTTGCTAATGTTACAATTAATACGTTAAAAAATTGTAAGACGCTGAGCCTAAGGCAGAGGAGACCCCATATGTTTTTATTTATTTAGTTAGTTAGTTAGTTATTTGAACAATTTATACCCTGCCCCTCCTGCTAAAGCAACTCGGGGTGAGTAACAATTAGTAAAAATAAATATATAAAAATGCAATAATAAAAATACAAAGGTATAATATAAATGCATCATAAAACATTACTATCCATATGGGGGATGCTAAAAAAGTATACAAAAACCCTACCACCCTAACCCTCAAACCGTTTTCCCCCTCCCCCCATCTCCCTCATCAAAAGCCTGGCAGAACATCCAGGTCTTGCATTGTCATTAACGGAGAGGTCCGTGCCCACCCAGAACTCTGTTGGGAGTTCCACAGCCTTGGCACATTCACCAAGAATGCCCTCTCCATAGTCGCCCCCCAAGATACCCAGGGGACTATGAGAAAGGTGCTCTCAGCCAACTGTAGGGGTTGATCCAGTGCCTGGGGAGTGAGGTGGTCCCACAGATAGGTAGGGCCCTGGCTGTATAGGGCTTTATAGGTAAGCACAAACACCTTGAATTGGACCTGGAATTACCAGTGCAGAGAATGGAACACAGGTGTAATGTACTTATGGCAGCCCATTCCCGTGAGGTGGACCACCGCATTCTGCACCAGCTGCAGTCTCTGAACCATCACCATGGGTAGCCCCATGAAGATCACTTTACAATAGTCAGGGAGCTGCATTGCTGCAATTTGCAGTGATTTTTGCAGAATCAGTCAATCCTTGCAGTGCCATGCTGAAATTGCAGTGACACTGCAGTGGGGGCTGTCTGCAGGATCTTTAAATCCTGGCTCAGGCATAAACTTGTCACCTGACCCCAAACTAAAACTGCTGCTGCAGTTGTTGTCTGTCCGGGAGGTGTGACCATGACCTGAGGGTAAATAGGCTCCTGGGAGATGAATTGTGGGTGGGTGGGTGGGGTCCAAACACCCTATGTTTGGGTGAGGGAGGTCTGGGGTTTTAATATGAGGTGGAATTCTGGGGTTCTGAAATTCCAGAGGATTTAAGTTGTGTTTGATTAGCAAAGTTGTGATTCTATGTGAAACCTGTTGCAAATTTGCTTCCCGGCATGCAGTTAAGCAAATCAAGTTAATTATGCACATATTAATGCTCATGGTAAATTTGCAGAATTTGGCTTCAGTGGTTATGGAATTTAAGATTTTGGGGGGCAGTGAACTCGGGTCCCTGACAATAGTCCAGTCTTGAGGGATTTGGGAGTCTTCCCTGAGGCGTGGAGCAGGTGGTTGTATTTCTGAATATCACTTCCACTGATTATTTTGTTCCTGACAAGAGTTAAAATTCCGTATTCTGAAGGTAATGAAGTATGACCTACATCCACATTTTATAGGTAAACTAAGAGAGATTAACCAAGGTCATGTTGAGAAACAGAAACCCAGACTCATATTTTAGTCTTAAATCAACTACTGAGCCTCCTTGCAAATTACTGAGAAGGATTCTAGTCACAATTCTGACTCTGCTCTTTTTATTATGGTTACTCACACTTTAATAGTAGTCAAAGATAAAGCATCCTTTCCTCATGAGTGTTTTAGTGCAAGTTCTCTCTTGAGCAGTTTTTTTTATTTTTACATCAACAATCAGTGTGTAAAGCAAATATGATAAATCAATGAGTATCCTATAAGTAGAACTTGATGTAAAAGTTATGTGGAGAACTGATTAGTGGTTTTAATTTTGTCAGAAGAGAGATGAGGCACTCCATTGCCATCAGTGGGGAAAATACAGGGAATATGGGTTCTTGTCCTCCACTGACTTTAATAGTGGAGGATTGTGGAGAAGAATTCGCATACATTTGCTGAAGATGCACAGTTGGTTGCTCTGAGGCTGCAAATAGTTTGCAGAATATATCAGTAATAAGATGGAAGTAGCAACTCTCTTCTCTTAACCCCATTTCTTTGAGTTCAGCTTTAGTCTAGGCCACAGTCAAATGGCACACTACAAGGCCTTGAGTACCAACAGCTGCTTGAGACAATGGTTGTGATTTCCTTTTGAACATTCACTGGATTTTCACCATATCTCTATTTATGATAATCCTCTCTCCAAGAGCTCACTTACGCTTATTCCAGAACCTTTAGTGCTTCCATGCTATTTCTCTAAAAATAATAGTTCGATTATCCAAGCCGAGTTCCTCCTAGTGGAAATCTTTCCAAATAGATGGCTTGCGTCAAAAAGTGCTGTTAGCAGGGCGACTCTTGGACAAATATTCCTCAAGAATTTCAGAATTAGGGCATGATATTCTGAGCGCTTACCATGGTCATGAGTCCCATTGAAGTGAATGGAACACACACCTGTGCTAAGTACTAACGCAGTAACGCTGGTGCTATTCACTTGGATAATCACAGAAATGCACACCCATGCTATGTGCTAATTCTGGTGCTATTCACTTGGATAATCACAGTTACTCTTTACAGAAACTAGCACGAGCTACTCAAGGAGAGCAGCAAAAGTCTCTGCTACAAAACACTTTAATGACATGCCCAACTCCTGCCATTTGGGGGAGTGAGAGTAAGGCCATTTCTAAACAGGACATGCCTACATCAATCCACCCATCCCACACCCACCTGAGCACCCATCTGAAGTTGGTGTGAGTGGGTGTGTGCTCCTGTAACCCACACACTGCCCACTCATGCCCACGCATAGAGCATTGCGGAAAAATCTTGGATGCTCCAGATCCATGCAAGAACAGGAGTGGGCGGTACATGGGTAAGGGCGCACAACCATCCCAGCCCCTTTAAACACCCCCCCACTCACTAGATGTGCGTCGGCACTCCACACGGTGCACACAGACCCACCCACCCCAGCCGTGCCTGTTTAAAAATGGCCTAAGATGCTATTTTGTTAATATAATGCTTTAACCTAATCTCTCCCCCTCATTTCAACAACATCCCTGTGAGGTCACTAAGCTGGTTTTATTATTCCTCTTTTACAGAATGGGAACTCATATCCAAGTGAGTAGTCCATGGCCAAGTCAGGATTTGAACCTGGATTTCCCAGATCTAGCTGCCAGATGATGTCCACTGGAATGAATCTGAATCACGTAACAATATTTTCAGTCATCAGGCTAAGTCAGGTAAGACCAGCCAGTGACCATGTCACAGTAGATTCACAGCACAGTAGATTCAGATCTAAGAACATAAGAAATACAATAATGGTTCCAGGGGTGGCTAGTGGGTTTGGAGGCTGGAGGGGCAGTGGGTGGGTTAAATAGGTGAAAATAGGGGTGGAGCCTAGCCTAGGGGTGGAGCCAGGGCAATGGTAGGTGGAGCCAGGGCAATGGTAGGTGGAGCCAGGGCATAAGACAGGGCAAAAGCGGAGCCAGGGCATCAGACTCAGGATGGCAGTGACAATTATTTCTGACTCTGTTACCTGCTTCTTTTCTAAACAGTTCTGTTGTCTTTTATTCCATTAAAACACAAAAGAAACAAGGCTACTTATAGAAAAATGATAACAATTTACTGTAACAAATCAATAAAATACAATAATAAATAGAAACTAGAAAAATGCAGTCTCGTATTATCCAAAGCAACCCAAAAGCAATCTAATATTTGTGAAATGGCACTATCCTTATCCTCCTTAACAGCTCAATGGCCACTAACACAATCAGCTCCATCCAGGCCAGCATCCCGATATCTACCTACACTGTATCCATGGCAGTCAAATGCCTGTCCAAACAAACAGGCCCTTTTGAAATACACAACTATCATGGTCACAATTACAATGCACAGAAAATGCTGCAAAGGCCAACAGGATTATATGAAATCCTAAATGGCATGCCATAAATGCTGCATAGAGTTTTACAAAGGGAGAAGAGGCATGCACAGTTCTGGAGAGGGCAGGAAGCACCCACCATGTGGCATTCAACAAAAGACACACCAAAATGCAGGAAAAGCACGTTTAACTGAAGCATATTAACCTAAGCCTGAAGATAATGGATGAGAAATTTTAGCCTAAAAAGGTATGTTTGCAATCATTAACACAACATAAAACTGTAATAACAACTTAGGAGTGCTTTCAGACACCATGATTATCACTCATGGACTCCAGCAGAAGCACCTACAAAGTATTGTGACATCTAGAAGCACCCTTAACTGATCCCTAAAATTAATAGGCCAGATTCCCTGCTAGCATAAAGCATTTACACCAGTTGAATAGCTAGTTCACAGTGGCTTTATGAATTTCATCACAGGCTCAAAGCATGGGAAAATAAAGGAAGATATTTCAATAAGAAATTAATAGTTAATATACCAAAGCAATACAGGGTATATCACCAGAGTGTTCAGCATTACTGGGGGGTTTAAACAAATATAGTTTTAAAAATATCTCATTAATACACACCAGCATGATAGGTTTGTGTGTAGATTGTGCACCACGCACAATTACACCTGCATGATAGATTTGTTAAGGAACTTTATACTTGCTATAAAATACAAAACACATGCAATTGTCACCCAGCCAATTCAAAAACAGGTTTCACATTCTAAATCATTTTAACTAAAACATTTTAACACTAAATGTTAATTCTAAAACATTTTAAAACACTAACTTTAAGACCCCAATTCTGCCCCCACCCCCAATTCCACCCAGGGCCCCCATTTTTCTCCTCCAGACCCACATTCTCTTCATCCAAGAGTCCCCACACTCCTCCATGCTATCCCACCCCCCAGGCCTCCATTCTGCCCCCCAAATCCATCTCACCCCCATTCTGCTCCAAATCCATCCCACCCACCCCCATTCTGCTCCCACTCAATCCCATCCGATCACCCACGCCCCAGGTCTCCAATCCCACCCACCCTTAGGCCTCCATTCTGCCCCCCAAATCCATCTCACCCCCATTCTGCTCCAAATCCATCCCACCCACCCCCATTCTGCTCCCACTCAATCCCATCCGATCACCCACGCCCCAGGTCTCCAATCCCACCCACCCTTAGGCCTCCATTCTGCCCCCCAAACCCATCTCACGCCCATTCTGCTCCAAATCCATCCCACCCACCCCTATTCTGCTCCCACTCAATCCCATCCCATTACGCACCCCCCAGGTCTACAATCTCCCCCAGGCCTCCTTTCTACCCCCAAACCCATCTCACCCCCATTCTGCTCCAAACGCATACCACCCACGTGACCCACCCCCATTCTGCTCCCACTCAATCCCATGCCCATCCCATCACCTCTTTTTGCTCCTGGGGTTCTTGGGGCTGGGGGGGATGACCCATCCCCCCCAGGCCCCAAGAACCCCAGGAGCAAAAGAGGTCCCAAGAAAAGAAGACGCATTTACCAGCTTCATGGTGTCTGTCCTCACTCTGGCAGGCAGAAGGCAGCATTGGAGTGGAGAATCAGAATGGAGGCAGCCAACCAGCCGAGGACTCAGGTAAGGCACTGCCGGCCCTGCCTCATGATTTTGGCAGGGCTGGCCCAGCAGGCAGCGTTGAAGCTCCTAGGCTCCCTCGCCCCCTGGGTCTGGGAGGGAGGGAGAGCCTAAGAGCTGCACGCCCGGCACTTCCCAGGCGCCCCCGCCCCACCCAGCAGCCACTGAGAGAGGGACTCTGGCCTGGGTGACTATTGTGTGCTCCCGGGTATCGACTTTAATGCTGCACTACCCTCTGCAATGAAATAGTGCCCCAAGCGGCTGCAACACTATTTCATTGCTGGTTTCCCTTATGCAGTATGAACGGTGCTTCTAGCTGCCCATACCGCATATAGGGTAGAATACCTCACTTTTGTACCTGAAGGCTTCCTTAGGTGTCCTAAGGAAGCCTTCAGGGGGGGTTGTGGCGTGATTCTCATTGCTGCACGTGCACACGGTGCAACCCAGTTGTGCTTGTGAAAATGACAGGAGCCCTCTCATTCTCACAACTGGCTGGGTTGCACCGCGCGAGTGTTCGGCCAGGCGGAGGCAATTTTTAAAAACCACAAAAAAACCCCAGCAGAATGCAAGCACGTCGGGGGAGTCCTGGGGCCAGGAGGGGCATTGCCCCTTATTTCCTAGGGGACACACCACCCCTGAATGGTTCAGACCAGTGGTCCAACTTGTCCAGTATCCTGTAACAAATAGCAGACAACACAGGAAGTGTAGAAACCATGAAGATCCATTCCATGTTCTTTACTCCCAGTAATATGCTTAAGACACTTGCTAAGTCTGGTTTCATGACCAAATTCTATTCCAGTCCCTGCCTTTCTGCTGACCCAAATTCTCTCTGCAATTTTGTCTGTATGAAGCATTCTTCTCTTTTTCTTTTAAATTGCATAGTTTTGTAATGTTTTATTGTGTTAAATAGCTTCTGCATTTCACCCCAGAGAATGCTGCACTTCCATGGGAAGAAAAGAGAATGAGATGATTTTTTTAGTCTTTTGAATTAGCAGAGTCCTAGAGATCCATTGGGATGAGAAGCTCTCTATGAATTTAAGATATTATTACTGACTTTTAAAAGGCTGACTTCTAAATGGCATGCTCGAAACATAGTGATATCACTATAACGTGTGTTAAAGCAGTAACCAAATGGAGAAGGAAGTATCCATGTTATACATAACATTAAAAAGGGTGGTGGGGGGGTGTATTTGGACCAGACTGGTAAAAATAAGCAATGGAATCACAAAAATGATCATACGAGCTGTCTGTGCCAGTTCAAATCACATTCAAACAAATATCATATGCTTACTGCCAAATTATAAACTTAGACTTTGTTTACAGGAAATAGACTCATTATCTGGGGTTATTTTACCTTTAGAGGTAATTAGCCTCTACCCTGGAGTAAGGTTCCACCCTGAGCTTTAGAGGGAAGGTAGGGTATAAATTTAAATAAATAAACTTGTAAACATTCACATACAGAGCCAGGTGTTGTTACCTGTAGATCAAAGCCTTAGCCTGAGCATCTTCTGAAGGTCATGTAAGAACATTTTTTAGTTGGCCAGGCATTCAACAGACAGGGTTAGGGTTTGGGATGTATTTTATGGGCATCTTATTCTGGTTTTGTGACTTTTAAACTTTATATTTCTATGTTGCTAGCCAATCTGAGCCTTTGGGGAAGGATGAGATATACAAATAAATATCCCCCCTCATCCTTCCTCTCCCTCTTCCCTGTCGATCCTCATCGATGGGTTCACCATCTTTCCTGTCCCCCAAGCCCGTAGCTTAGGCTTCATCTGTGACTCACTCCTTACTTTTAAATCCTACATCAACCGTGTTGTCAATTCCTGTTGCTTCTCCCTCAATAACATTGCTAAGATTCGCCCTTTTCTCTCTGTCTCATCTGCCAAAACCCTTGTTCATACCCTGGTCATCTCTTGCCTCAATTACTGTAACCTCCTTCTCACTGGCCTCCCCCGCTCTAACCTTTCTCCCCTTATCTCCAACCAAAACTCTGCTGCCAGGGTCATCCACCTTGTCCATCATGTGCAGTCCCTCCTCTCCTCTCTTCACTGGCTCCCCCTTCCTGAACGAATCCTGCACAAGCTCCTAGTCTTCACCTATAAAGCTCTTCACAACCTTGCTCCCCCTTACCTCTCTGTGCTAATTTCCCTCCATACTCCAGTCCATGAACTCCGCTCCTCCTCTGTCCCCTCTCTCATCCTCCCTTGCCTCCCCTGCTCCCCTAACCACTTTCATCCCTTCTCCCTAGCTGCCCCCATGCCTGGAACTCCCTTCCTACCCACATTTGCCTCTCCCTCTCCCTTTGTACCTTCAAATCCCTCCTCAAGATCGACTTCTTCCGCTCTGCCCTCTCCAACTCCTCGCTCCCCTCACCTAACTCCTGCTGATAGTCCTCCATCCAGTACAATCTGTTACCTAAGATCTATGTACTCATATCCTCACCACGTGGACCAACCAGACATCTTTCTCAATGAAACCAAGCCAAGCGCTTTCACCTGGGACCTCACATCCTCATGCATGTTACACTCCTTGTCTCTCCCTCTGTTACCCTTCCTTCGTCTCCCCCCACCCCCTGTCTCTCAGATTGTAAGCCCTAGGTCAGGGAACGTGTCTATTCAATTACTTTGTAAAGTGCCAGGTACATTGCTGGTGCTATATAAATGTTTGCTAATCATCATCATTAATAGGTCTACTTGATTTTCTTTGTGGTACTTTACCAAAAAGGAGGTACTTTATCTCAGATCAGACAAAGCAGGAAGTAGTTTATATGCAGGAGTTAGCAGGACATAATTTACTAGGGGAGAGAGGGTTGTTGTTCAACCCTAACCCTAACCCCTTCCACCATCACCTATGGCTTTTTCCAGAACAGGGCCCAAATCCAAGATCCATGTGCACACATGGACCAAAGCTATTCTTGCACAAGTGCACACAATGTGTGCATGAATGGTGTCCCTGGCCTCTGAACTGCACCATCACCCAGCAGAGGGAGGGTTGGAGCTTCAGCAGCAGAGGGAAATAGAGGCACAGTCAGGAGGCAGGGGACTTTGCCAGGAGCACCATGCATGCATACACTGCACATGCAGACAAGGGTAGCTTTGGTCCACACACATATACGACACACACACGTGGACCTTGGTTCAGAGCCTAAGTTATTAGCAACTGTTTCAATAATACACATGCATTGTAAGTGAAAACAAATCTAATATATGGTGCTTACTAAAGTTGAAACAAATATTGGGTACAAGTACTGAAATTGATGAATTTGGTGTATTTGTTTCTGTTTTAATAATGTGTATATGATGTGCCAGTCATTCTCTATATTGGCTGTTTTCACATGTATGGGAGTGGGTGGGGGGATGGGTGTGCTCATGCAGAGGGTGGAGATGCCATGGGTGTGTGTGTCCTTTTACACGGACACACACACACCTAGACCCATCTCCACACACAGGACCTGCTCTTATTTTCCAGATGGCCCCATGGGTGGAGATGGGCACATGCACAAACACCCACAACTTGTGATGTGTACATGGGCACAAACCCAGTGCACATTCATCCCCACACCCACCGCCTATCCATTTCCACAGATGCCCACCACACACCTGCTGGAAAAACCCAGTGGTAGGTGGGGCTGTCTGTGTGAAAACAGCCTTTGTTTATTAACTTACTCTTTTTTAAACCTCCACCTCAGTTCTTCAGCTATCAAAGCAAATGCTGCAAGCTGAGTTACAAACAACTCATCCCGCTGCTGGAAGATCCAAACCAATTTTTCAAAATTGGAGAAAGAAGATAAATGGATAGGGAAGGGCGTGGGTTTATGGCAAATCTTATGTAGATTATTTGTGTGTATATACTTTTATTTGAATGTTTGTCACTGTTTTGTTGTATACATCATGGCGGAAGCTAGTATCCTAATAAACCAATAGAATTGAATGGAATGTATTAATTATTAATTATTAATTATTATAGTGGAAGCAGTGTACCTGACACTGTACAACTATTGATTGTAGTCAGGTCCCTACCCTAAACGACTTACAATCTAAGAGAGACAAGGGAGCGGGAGACAAGGGTGTGGTGAACATCAGGAGAGACAAGAATACATTCATGAGGTTGAGAAGTTGCAGGAGCACATGCTTAAATTTAATGCTACTGCACACCACCCTGTTCCACAATTGTGCTATTCCTATTACTGTAATAGCACTGTTGTACAATGGCATGGTGCATGCTAATGCTAAATAGTACTGCCGAGATGAATGAAGCATTGAATAAATAAAGTAACAGCAATGCTGAAGTGTGTATATTGCCTAATAAACAAATTAACTGAAATAGCAAAGTGAAATTGCCAAATAAACCAATATGTTGATATCACATTGCTAGCAAAGATTTATTCTGCTATTCATTTGTTTGAATTAAAGTGTGACTATTTGGGTGTTAACAAATGAGACAGTAGCCCACATCATATGGGTGGCCACCTGCCCATCTATTAGGTGGCCGACAGATGATGTTCACCTACACTCACCATCCCCCGCCCTGCAGCCCCAACCTATGGCATTGTCCTGGAGAATGTGAGGCCACCATACGAGTGCATGATGGCCAAGGTGGGCAAATGTTCAACCACGTGTCCACCTCCCATCTGTTAAGGTACACACAGCCTCCATGCGCATATAGGTCCACCAGGACCATAGAAGTCCAGATAGAGAACCTAGAGCAGTCTGAGGAGCAAGTTCTCTCTCAGCTGTTCCTCTCACAGACACTGTGTCTGTAGGCCTGAAATGACAAATTGCAGTGAATGCTGTTTCCACTGGAAACAGGTCATTCACCTACATTTACATGGCATGGAAACTTACCAATTTTCCACTGTTTTCCCTATTTGTTGTTGGGTTTGGGGTTGAACAAAGCTGCTACGGGGTAGATCCTAAGACCCATGTGCTCCCTATGTGCACTCCCAAGGGCTGTGCAGACATAAAAGTGCTGGGGAAGTGCTGTAAAACTGTCTTAGAAGTCCCCAAAAGTGAAGAAACATGACAAAAAAGACAGAAAATTATGTAAAACAATGAAAAAATGCTGGAAAGTAGCAAATAATTATGAAAATGCCAGAAAGTGCCAAAATTGACAGGAGATGATGAAAAATCACAGACGCAGATATCAACTATGGTGGAAGCATGGAATCACTGGAGACTGACAATATAGGGATTAGGTATGTGCGAACAGAACCGAGCTCGGAAATTCGGTTTGGTTCAGTTCAAAAATCGAGTTCAGTTCGAAAGTTCGGTTCAGTTGACCGAACTATTCCAGTTCGGTTGAATTCCGAACTTCTGAACTGAGTTCGTACATTTAAAACTGATTTTCTTTGGCCTTCCGAACTGGTTCAAATTCAACCGAACAGTTTGGTCGAATTTGAGTTCAATTCGAAAGTTCGGTTCCGTCGACCAAACTATTCGAGTTGGTCCGAACTCCAAACTTCCAAACTGCATTCGCACATCCCTAGTAGTGATGAATAATCGCAAGCACTCCTGAAAGGTTGATATTGTCTTGCTCTCGTCTCAGCCCTATGTGAAGTGCCCATTTACTTTCACTTTTTGGAGCACGCCAAAAAGTGAAAACAAACAAGAAAACTGATTAAAATGACAGTGGAGGCAGCTTCCTGTACCCAGGGGTCACTACGGCTGTGTGTCAGGACAGGAAATGGGGATAGGGTGGAGTGCAGCATGGCATGGTGCAGCACTGGTCTGTCTGACCCATTCATCGTGTAGAACCTGTGAATGGCAGCTGGGTGCATGCTCCACGGAGTGACCCCAGACTCCAGTGGGCTAAACTCTCATTTGGTTTCATTCTTCATTTCAGCACTAGTGCTAACAAAATCCTGAATCAGGGAAATTTCATGGCTCAAGATATTCACAATTAACATCAGAGTCATGGGAAGTAGGGTGGGGGTGTAGGAGGGGTGGGTAAGTAGGGGGGAGGGTTCCCAGTGTCTGCCCTTGGTGGCAGTGGGGGGAGCAGAGGGGGGGGTAAGGTTACTGGGTGGGCAGCCAGGTTTGAGGGGCCAGGATCAGGTGGACGGGGGAGGGCGTGGCCATTGGGGTCGTCCTGGGGCGGGGACAGTCTGGTCCATGGGGTTGGATGGCACGCACCCCTAGGGGACCAAGATACCTAAGGGAGGTGCAGGTTGCCATCCCCCCACTGAGGGAGAGGGAGGAGCCGGGTCCAAGGTCTGTACGTGGGGAGCTGTTGCTGTTAAATGCGAGGTTCATTGTGAACAAGGCCCCAACTATCCGGGATCTAATCTCGGATGGGGCCGTGGACCTCGCGTGTATCACGGAAACCTGGCTTGATGAGCTGGCCGGTCCAACTTTGGCAGATCTCGTTCTGGCCGGATATGCCATGCAGCATCAGCCCCGCACGGATGGCCGGGGAGGTGGTGTAGTTATTGTTTTTAGAGAGGAGTGGCCTGTTCGGAGGTATCCAGTCCAGGAGATTGTGGGTATTGAGGCCCTTCATGTGGTGTTTGATTTGGCCGGGGGCAAGCTAGGGGTGCTGCTGGTATACCGGGCCCCTTCCTGCCCGGCAGCATCCCTTACCACTCTAGCAGAGCTGGCCTCGGAGGTGGCGTTGGGCTCCTCTAGGACTTTGGTTCTGGGGGACTTCAACAGCCACACCAATGCCAGCCTTGTCGGGGCAGGCCTTGAAGTGGGGGGTCCAGTTGTGGGGGAGGTTACAGCGGTGCCCTTGTCATGGACGGACCATTACCTCCTTCAGACCAGTCTTCTAGTGCACCCCCTCCAGAAGGGGAAAGGACCAGTTAGGATGGTCCACCCTCGGAGGCTGATGGAACCCCAGAAATTCCAAGAGGTCCTGAGGGAGTTAACCTTGGACTTGGACGGTCACTGTGGATGAGCTGGTCCAGAATTGGAACAGCTTGCTGGAGGAGGCCATTGACAGTGTGACTCCGAGATGCCCTCTGCCTCGGTCTCGTCACTGCAGGACTCCTTGGTTTACTGAGGGGCTGCGGTGTATGAAGCATGTAGGCAGGAGGCTAGAGCGATGCTGGCATCGGACTCGATCTGACTCCGACTGTCTTCTCCATAGGGCCCATTTGCGATCCTATGTTGAGGCTGTGAGGACAGCAAGGAAGGAGTTCCTTGCTGTCCTCATAGCGTCTGCAAAGTCACGCCCGGCGGAGCTGTTCCGGGTGGTGCAGGGGCTGGTTAGTACGGCCTTCCTCCACCTGGATGGGAACTTGTCCCAAGCCCACCGTGAGGAGTTTGTCAACTACTTCGCAGACAAGATTGCTCGGATTCTGACCGACTTTGACGTTGGATTAGGGGCAGTAGGGGAAGTGCGCGAGGGGACGGAGGTCCCGTCTGGTCCAGCTTTGTGGGGGGAGTTTCAGGAAGAGACGCCGGCTGATGCGGAGGATGTCTTGGGGTCTGTGAGGACCACCTGTTGCAAACTTGATCCGTGCCCATCCTGGTTAGTGAAAGCTTCCAGGGAAACACTGGGGACAGTGCTGGTGAGAGTAGTGAATGCGTCCTTGCAGCAGGGGAGGCCTCAAGGAGGCTGTGGTATGCCCCCTACTGAAAAAACCATCCTTGGACGTGGATGTGCTCGCCAGTTACCGACCTGTCTCTAACCTTCCCTTTTTAGTGAACGTTATTGAGCGGGCGGTGGCACTCCAGCTCCAGGTGCATCTGGACAGCATCGGTTTCCTAGACCCTTTTCAATCTAGGTTCCGCCCTGGCTATGGCACTGAGACAGCGTTGGTGGCCTTGGTAGATGATTTCCGCCAGGAGATGGACGCAGGATGTTCAACATTTCTCATCCTGCTAGATCTCTCGGCCGCTTTTGACCATGGGCTGCTATTGAGAAGGCTGCGTGACCTGGGGGGTCTGGACGGGACCGTTCTTGAATGGTTCCGCTCATTCCTCTCTGGGAGAAGCCAGAGGATGGTGTTGGGGGATGAGACATCATGCCCCCACGCCTTATCATGCAGCGTTCCACAAGGTTCCACCCTGTCTCCGTTATTATTTAATGTGTACATGCAGTCCTTGGGGGAGGTCTTGAGGGGGTTTGGGTTGCGGTGTCACCAATATGCTGATGATACTCAGCTGTACCTCTCCTTTTCAACTGACCCAGACCTGGCTGTCTCGTTGCTATCCCAGTGTTTGGAGGCCATCGCGGAGTGGATGCAGCAGAGCAGACTGAAGCTCAACCCCGATAAGATGGAGGTGATTTTGGTGGGGAGAGCGAGGGAGGTAGTGGCTCCCCTGATTGGGGGAGTTCGCCCTCCTATAGCTCAGCAGGTCCGGAGTCTGGGAGTGGTATTGGACGCAGACCTGTGCCTGGAGTGGCAGGTGGAGGCAGTCGCTAAGGCTACCCTTCCGCCAGTTGTATCTGGTGCGTAGGCTGCGTCCATTCGTCTCCGGCCCGGACCTGGCCTCCCTCATCCATGCCTTCGTCACCTCGAGGCTGGACTACTGCAATGCGCTCTACGTGGGGCTTCCCTTGTTCCTGATTCAGAGGCTGCAGCTAGTGCAGAATGCGGTGGCTCATCTCCTTACGGGGATGGGCCATCGGGAGCATATTACACCTGTACTCCAGACTCTGCAATGGCTGCCAATAGCATGCCGAGGCAGGTTCAAGGTGTTGGTGTTGCTCTATAAGGCCCTTTACGGTCTGGGCCCTTCTTACCTCAGGGACTGCCTCGCCCTCCATGCCCCAGAGCGGCTCCTGTGGTCAGCCGGGGGTGCCTTCTTGGAGGTTCCCCACGTAAAGCGGGGTACCACAATGGAGAGGGCATTCTCGGTGGCCGGGCTGCACCTTTGGAACTCCGGTGGTACTGTAAAACCTGGTTGTTCACCCAGGCCTTTGGGGGTGGGGGGCAGGTTAGGGTTAGGGTTTTTCGCCCCCATCCTGTTTTTACTGTTTGAACTTCCGGGGCTTTGTTTTCTAAATATTTTGGTTGTTGCTGATTGTTTTAAACTGTTTTTATAGTGTTTTTATGTATTTATATTTGTTGGAAGCCGCCCTGAGCTGGTTGCAGGAGGGCGCGGGGTATAAATTATAGAAATAAATAAGAAATGTATGGGACAAAGGGCATCCAGACCATGGGCAGACAGCGGACAACTGGATTGGTGCATAAAGTCAGGAACTCGGCTGGCTTGGAAACTGCATCAGCATCAGGGACAGAGAAGGAGAGACCAGAGACAAGGCTGGGAGCAAAGACTTGATGGGAAGCAATGGCAAAGCAGGACTGAAATTGAGAAAGAACAAGAGAAAACGGAGAGAACAGGAACAAGAACAACACCTAGAAAAACAGAAGCAAGGTGGGGACAGGAACGGGATATGAGGTGTAGTTATTAGACTGGCTAATCAAATAAGAAGAAGAAGAGCTGATTAGTGGGGAGCAGGGCAACTCCTTTTTGCAGTGGGGTTGGGGCTGGTCAGTGAGCCTGTGTGGTGTAGTGGATAAGTTGCTGAACTTGGTCCTGGGAAACCAGGATTTGAATCCTGCCTTAGCCATGAACTCACTGGGTAGCTTTGGGCAAGTCACAGCCTCTCAGCCTCAGTTCCCCATCTGTAAAAATGGGAATGTGTGTGTTTGTGTCTGTCTGCCTGTCTGTCTGTCCATGTGTTCCATCACATCTTTGATTGTAAGCCCACTGGGCAGGGACCTGTCTCCAGAATCTCTGACTGTAAAGCACTGTATATGCCTGGTAGCACTATAGAAATGATAAGTGGTGGTGGTAGTAGTAGTGGTGGTGGTGGTCTTCTCCCACTGAGCAGGCTAGTCCCATCTACACTGGAGTGCTGTGCATGAGTTTGCCCTAGTCCATTAATCAGTATCCTCGGTGCTCTTCCTGATGGGAAAAGAGCCCATGGCTGCTGCCAGCATAGCTGCATGGGTAGCTGCCAACCCTCTTGCAACATGCACAAAGTTGTCCTGCAATGAAATGTCACATGTGTTGCTGTCCGCACCCTTGTTACAGGCAAGGAGAACATGCAGACACATCAGCAAGGCTAAAGACTAAGTGGGTACTAATATTTTATCTCTGCCAGAGGTTGTATGTCCAGGATAAGCTGCAATTCTCAAACCGCTCGCTCCATACTCACTCTAGTGTAGTCCCATTGAAAATGGTGAACTACAGAGAAAATGGTTTGAAAATTGAAAAAGCAAACAGATTCCATAAGATTGGGATGCATTGGGAAGTCACTATATCGAAGATTTCACTGCTGCTGTAACTTACCTGTGCTGTAATAAGATATTATCCAGGGATTTCTATTCAGCACTACAACCAACGTTTTCCAATGGCCCTACTAGAGTACGACATTTAAACTTATATTATGGCAGTAAGTTCCAATTTTCAAAGATGCTCAGCACTTGCAGTTTTCATGGCGTACCAAAGAATTCAAACCCATGATGCAGACCTCCAGCAGATATAGTTCCCTAGACTTCAACAAGGAGCACTGGATGGTTAGGCCAATTTTACTGAGCAGATTAAAACTGTGGCCAAGATTCACTTGAAAAATTTCTTTCAAGCCTAAACTAATGGCATCCATTATATTTTATGGCAACAAAGTGCAGACCTTGTTTAATAGAAAACATTCAATATTGTTTGTATATAATCATGTAGAGGGGAAATGATGTTGCCATCCTAACTCTAGCAAAAGAATATCAGCTTCCACAAGCACTATGGTGTGGTAATAGCTGGGTTTATCTTGATCAGCAGTCATTTTGTAAATCTTACTTCCCTAAAAGACGTCTGTAAGACAGAGTCCTCCTTAACATCCCATAGACATACAGCTTTTACTCTGGTGGAGGTGGAGAACGCCCTCCTTCCTACCACCTGGTTGGGACACCTGTCAGCAGCCAATTGCAGATGAACACAGGGTCACATACTATATGTATATGAACCCAAACATCAAAGGGACAGTAGAGGAAACTGCTGCAAGTGAGTTAGAGAGGTGCATTGAGAAAATCAGAAACCTTCAAGGAGGACGATGGAGAATCCACCGCTTTTATTTCCCCAGCTAAATATTTCTGCTTCAAAAGATAAGACCTATTACAAAGTCACGAAATCTACAAATAAGAAAGAAAGCCACAAAGAAACTAAAACTAGGTAAGTTTCAATATTTAACAGACAATTCCATTGTCCTATGTAAATAAGGGATTAGGAGCTAGGTGACAGGGGTAAATTTAAGGCACTCTTCTTTTTTTATTTGTGATTGATACTTGCAAAACTTCATAAACTGCAAGACTGGGTATTGTATCCATAAATATTCATTTACCAAGGTAACCCTTTTTAAGGAGGAAAAAAAGGAATGCATCAGATAATGAATCAAAGAAGAAAGGGTATTTATTGAGGTGAGGCTTACAGAAATGTTTTTGAAAAAAACTTCTATCTAAATCTGATCCAAAAATGTTTATTTTAAATAGTTTCAGTAAATGGGAGTCAGGGCATTTTTTTTTCTTTGTGAAAAGTTATCAGCAGAAGATACTGACCACTCTCTTGCAGGTTCAGCAGTATTCAAACTCCCCCCGCTCCCCTCTTGTCTTCAAAATAAATATTTAAAAGTATGACAATGGAAGGATTTTCATTACCCTTTGCAAGCGTTTCAGTATGTAAATGCTTGCTAAGATGGAAGGAGGAAATTCATTAACATGCATAGTACTGGATTTATATTGAACCTGCATTGACTGTTGTCACGCAATAAATTTACTTACTTACTTACTTACTTACTTACTTACTTAACATGCATAGTATTCATGGGAGAAAAAACATCAACATTAGTGTAACTGAATGTAGGAGCTTTTCAGAGAGCTGTATGAGGGAACGGGTGATGACTGGGGAGGGGGGAACTTTCACAAAGGGTCTTCTAAAGCTGCTTTAATTTTGTTGTAGGGCTGATGAAAAGAGAAACAGGCTAAGCCTTCTCCTGCAGAAGTACGAATTCCACCAAAATGTCAATCCTGACAAACTTGAGAACTTCACAAAAGCTCCAAGGTGAGCATTGTTAAAGATGGAGAGGAGGAGAATTCCTTTCAGAAAGAGGCCAACTCTAGCTCAGAACATCCTCTGCATTTGCATTATGTGTGTTCAGGCTTTACAAAGAATACAAATCTATTTAATTTTAAATTTAGTGTAATTCAGTTTAAGCTGTCTAACTGGAAGGATCTATACAGTCTACAAAGATTTGCAAGCAAATAATGCTTTTATTGCACATGGATTAGACTGCATTACCTTTGCTCAAACCGAGCTGTAGCTTAATCCCTAACTACTCCCAATTTATTTCAGTGATATCACTGGTGGAATAAGGTATGAGTAAGAATACCACAATCACACACAATACGTTTACTTCATCTCTATGTATATCAAATTATCATCAATTCAGAGACATTTAGAGAACAACATGCTGAGTACTATCCATATGACCAATATATTTCTTATGAAAATCCTACCTCAGTGCAGATGGTTGGACTGATTCTATAATCCAGTCCAAATTCAAGTGTCATTTCATTCCTATTGCAGACCCTGGTTCTTACTAGTACTGAGCAACATATCACTTTACAATTACTTCTAATCCTAACATCATATTGCTGTAGGGCCAGATCAAGGTATATGCAGACTAATAGGTGTTTTCAGATGGACCCGGGGTGGTTATCCCTGGTAGGATCTGAGGGGTGGGGGTGGGTTACCCCCGGGTCTGCTCCAGCAGGATCAAACAGAGGCAGCAGCCACTGCGGACCATAATCCGCTCATGCAGTGCCACCTTCCCTACACCGTGGAGCTGCAGATGAATTGTCAGCCATTCTAGGTGGCTGCCCACAGCTGTATGGCTGTTGCTGGGGCAACCCCTGGACAGAAACAATGCTGCAATGGCCCGTCTGTGAGTAGATGGACCACTGCTCCACCCCCATCTGGTGCTTCACTGCATGTTCTGGAGCACCATAAGCAGAGCTGGCTCAGAGCAGGCGGTGCCTGCTCCACTCCTGCTCTGCCTCACCTCAGTGTGGCCCGCCTTTACATGGGCAAAGCAGGAGCAGAGCAGGTGTCTGTCTGAAAACATCCTATGTGACCACACAGTCCAGGAGTAAAGTTGACATGATGTGTATGAGAAGCACTGGCATAAAATAGTCCACCCTACCTCAAATGTGGAAGGCCCATGGAGATTTGGGAAGGAGGGGTCCCCATCACAGAGGGTTTGTGAGTAACATTCTTATGTTAGGAGGGGGACCACACCTTACACATAGCACCAACTTGCCCAGTTCCAGCATGGTATTGCTAGAAAGGAAGCCAAAGGAAATGCCCATTCTATGGGACAATCAACAGCTAAACACCTGTAAGAAACTGGTCCATGGTCATGCAGGAAGCATGTGCTAGAGTGGGAAACTGAACCAAGCTCACCTAATTCCAAGGCTAGAGCTCTAACCACTGACAAATCTTCCTCCTTGACCCAGTATGAAGCAGTTAGCTGATTCATGTTTCTTAGAAGCTGCACAATTTCCAAGAAACCAGGTAGTTCCTCCTTTGAAAGAAATGTGCATTGATGACAGACGTGTGGCAGAATACATTGTAAGAGTGGGAAGTTGCACATTCAGTAACCAGTCTAACATTGGTTCATCCTCTAATAAATGTTGCCATTTTAAACCTGTATAATTTATTCCATGCTTGTAAATATAGGCTGTGGGGAGAGAGAGAGAGAGAAAGACAGAGAAAGAGAGAGAGAGAGAGAGAGAGAGAGAGAGAGATTCTGTGTCTGTGTGAGAGAGATTGATTCTTTGTAAAAGACAGAAGGATACTTTGTGTACTGTGTGTTTATGACCGTGTGTGACACTAGTCCTGTGTATGGGTAAAAACAGATGTTGCTTTGGCCTGCTTTGGCCTGGGCCCTGCCAGAACATGTAAATACGTGCTGCCAGATGTTGGCCTTGGATTGCCCTGGAGAGTGTGGCCACTAGCCTGGGCTGTGACCTCAGTAAATCTCAGAGGTCACAGCCCAGGTTGAGGGCTACCCATGTGGGCCAACACGGGCCACAGCAGACCCACAGCCACAGCATACTCACCCTGGGCCCCAGGGGCCACCATGTCCTGCTGCCATTGCTGCCCAGCATGGCAGATGGTAAGGCACTGGGAGCAGGACACAGGCAGTAATGGCCACCTGCACATTTGTTGTGCTCCCCACCCCATCCAGGCCATGCGAGTGGTGGGACAGCTCCCCGGTCATGGACACGTCAGTTCAGTACCACAACCTGACTCAGGGAGGAATAGCTGCTGTTTCTCACCCCACCCCAAGCTGGGAGCTGCCATGCTCTGTGGAGGCGCATCTGTGTTTACCTTATTATTGCATTGGTGTGCCTGTTCGAGTGTGTGTGTGTGTGCGTGCTTGCATGCTTGCATGCATGCGCACGCGCGCACGTGAAGGTTAGATATTAGTTGTAGAAAGGGTGGCTGTTGACCATATGAAGTTCTTGATATTCAGCTCTTGGGGTGAGGAAATTTGCCCACCTGAGGATATAGAACTCATGCACATGGAGTATCACCTCCTGTGAGTCTTCCTTATTCCAAACATGCTTTATGTACCTCTCCTAGATTATGATCTTTCCATATCTAATCCTTTCTCATCCAAACAAAAAAATGTCCCTGAGGTGTCTAGGTATGGGAAGTTATATTTTACATATACATAGTTCATCTAAGTAGATCTACAAGTGTCATATAAAAGTAATTTCCCAAATTCTTCAACTAGGGGAGTGAATTAGGGTTTCTCTGTTTTCCTATACAGTAGAAATCTGGATGTCAGTGGTGAATATATACTAATTGACATATAATATAAATATATTGCATTATAATTATAATACATTCTTTACTGAATATTTTATATATATAGTGGCTCAAAATAGTGACATTTGAGAATAAGTTCGTGACAAACAAACTGCAGGCTACATGTGTTTATTATTACCCTTGTGGGATTATCGCTTTTGCCGTACACCAGTATCTTTGTTGATACCCTGTAGAATTTCATGTGTGTCATTAAAAATAGACTGTGGTAACATAGCCCCAGACCGATGGCAACGGAAACTGCGTCTCTGTAAATGCATGTTAGTTTAGCTATGAAGGCTTTATGCTGTTACACGTGGTTTTTTGTTGTTCGTTTTCATTTAAAGGTAGTTAATCTGATTGTCTTATGATCCTTAACATACGCCATAGTTATTTATTTTTTTCAAAACTTAGAGCACAAACACAAAGTACTCAAGGGACAGTGTTTGCCTTTCAGCCCTTTAAAGGCAAAACAAAGTGTCTAATGTGTACTGGAAAATGTTGGGAAAAATTAGACCAGATGTTTTTTGAAGACTCTGGTGGAAAAGTGCTCCTTTTGTAAAGTAATGTAATCAGAAACCTTGCAAAATGTGACAAAGTGAAAGCAGAAGCAGGCAACATATGTTGCAGTAGCTTCATAAATACACAAAAAAACAACACAATTAATCAAAACCACTTTCTGTGTCTTGTACAGTGTATCCCCTGAAGAAGCAACAAAATGGGGTGAATCTTTTGACAAACTACTTTCTCAGAAAGGTTAGTAGCACTTTCCTCTACCAATGACTATCGTTACTTGATGGAAAATGACACGGTGTAGGTGTGCAATTAAATAGAGCTGGCAGTTACCTGAATTAAGTATGATGGTTATCTATATGTTAATTATTAATTATTAATTAGCAATTGGAGTCGCTGGGGAGTACGGGGGCAAGCTGCATGCCGCAGAGCGTAGCCGGGACCAGCGGGAGCCTCACCTGTGACCCAGCCTGTCAACACGCAGGGGCGGAGCCTTCCCGACCATGGGGGATAAAAACTTCCATGCAGGCAGAGCTCTGAGAGTCGCTGGGGAGTACGGGGGTGACCTGCATGCTGCATAGCGTAGCCAGGACCAGTGGGAGCCTCACCTGTGACCCAGCCTGTCAACACGCAGGGGCGGAGCCTTCCCGACCGTGGGGGATAAAAACTTCCATGCAGGCAGAGCTCTGAGAGTCGCTGGGGAGTACGGGGGCAAGCTGCACACCGCAGAGCATAGCCGGGACCAGCGGGAGACTCACCTGTGACCCAGCCTGTCAATGCGCAGGGGCGGAGCCTTCCCGACTGTGGGGGATAAAAACTTCCATGCAGGCAGAGCTCTGAGAGTCGCTGGGGAGTACGGGGGCGAGCTGCACGCCGCAGAGCATAGCCGGGACCAGCGGGAGCCTCACCTGTGACCCAGCCTGTCAACGCGCAAGGGTGGAGCCTTCCCGACCATGGGGGATAAAAACTTCCATGCAGGCAGAGCTCTGAGAGTCGCTGGGGAGTATGGGGGCGAGCTGCATGCCGCAGAGCGTAGCCGGAACCAGCGGGAGCCTCACCTGTGACCCAGCCTGTCAACGTGCAGGGGTGGAGCCTTCCCGACCGTGGGGGATAAAAACTTCCATGCAGGCATTGCTCTGAGAGTCACTGGGGAGTACGGGGGCGAGCTGCATGCCGCAGAGCATAGCCGGGACCAGCGGGAGCCTCACCTGTGACCCAGCCTGTCAACGCGCAGGGGCGGAGCCTTCCCGACCGTGGGGGATAAAAAGCTTCTGAGACTCATGGGCGCGAGCCTATGAGCGCGAGCCTAAGGGCGCAAGTACAAGGGCGGCTACCCTTAGGAGTTGCCCTTGGAGCTGCCCGGAGCCAAGGAGCCCGAAGCTATATTCCCCAAAATTGCTATCTTGTGCGGGGAGTGGGGACCTAGAGCTAGCTTGTTGGCGTTGGCGGGGAACAGAGCTGTTTCCCTAGATTGTCTATACTCCCCACACCTTAGGGCGTGGGTTGAAGTATTGGAATTTCATTTATTTTGTATTTTATTTATAGTTAAGAGGGAAGATTTGGGGAGCTGGAGACGTTGAACTTAAGCCACGTACTCACTTTTCAGCTGCTCCTGGGAGCGGAGTCAAGGGTGGAACCCAAGTTCCGCAGGGACTTAGAGTTACTAGTAAACTTTCGGCCAGTTCCTTGGCGTGTCTTGGAGGAGGAGATAAGACGCTGTCAAAGCTTCGCCAAAGTGGGTAGAAGAAAAGGGGAGTTTTGCTGTACTCCTTGACTTTATTAAGAAGGTCGCCTCACGTTATAGCATCTATTATGTCTAAGAAAAGGCGGCGACAGCCGGGTTCGGGGCTCTTGGGTCATACCCAAGCTAAACAGCAAAAAATACATAGTTTTTTTCTTGCACAATCTGACCCTACTATGACATCGGAGACTTTAGGTGGCCTTGCATCGACCCCGCTGCAGTCCAGGACATTGTCGCCGAAAGTATGTGGACCACAGGCTAGTTCAACTTTTGTTTCCTCTTCTAGCTCCTTATTGACTTTGCTGGAACCATTGGTCAAATCTAATGAGGACTTTAATTTTGGTTTTGTTGGAGCACCTTTAACTCCTGCCCCACTCTCATTGACAAAGCTGTTAGGAGATCAGTGTCTTTTGATTGGGGACTTACTTCAAAAACTTTTAGTTAGATCGGATGAACTTGTAAAGCTTTCCCAGGACCATTTAAAAGCAATGGCTAATATTACTGATTATATAAAAATGCACCAGGCCCCCTTGGTGGACAGGGTAGACAAGCAGCCCCCCCATGGACCTGAACATCCCCAGCCGACATTATTTCAATATAGAGGAGATCAGGTGTTTGTCCCCCTTGTGGGGAATAGGGAACAGAGGTTTGGTTTGGATACTAGTGGGACTTCATCATTGACGATCATACGGGGGGCTGTTGCCTTCAGAGTCATTCCATTACCTAATGGCCAATTTCCCCAGTGGAGCTCTAAGAGGGCAATCCACTGGCATCTTTCATCAATTATGGGTAACATTCCAGCTGAGGCAATTAGGTCCTTTCAGTTTCTTCCTTCCGATCAATGTACTCAGCGGTTGGTAGTGTACTTCAAAGAGTACAGGGTGGCTTCCAGAGTGTTGGGAAGGAGTGATTTGTTTGCTACATGGGGGGTTTATGTGGGAGAAGTGTTTAGAGACACTTTGATCAAACCATTAATCCCCAGGCCAGTTGACCCAATACCTGTAGCCCATAAGCCCCAATGTGCCAGTAAGGAATGCCATAATCCTCAGGTAGCTCAGGAAAAAGGACCGGAGGTTAGCTCTAGTCCTCAACAACCTATTAATGAGCGACTATTGAAACTAGCACAGGGTATAACAGTTCAATCTAGGAATATGGCCAAGGAAACAGAGGGCACAAGATTCCAACTTAATGTATCCCGGCCTCCTTTAGAGGCTTCTTTTGATATGAAGTGTCCCTTGGTGGGAACCTCCCTACTCATGGACATCCAACAGTCCCTTCCAGCAGTATCAATTCTTACGCAGATAACGGGAGGGGTGCAGATACAATCTACTGATGGCCCTCACCAGGGAAGGCAGGGCTTTATGTCAACCTTGATTCAAGAAAGTGTGATAGGTAGGCCATCAGACACTGCATGATGTGAGGAGGCCTCAGTGGATGTGCTATGGAAAATGGGTTCCTGGAATGTAGCAGGATGGGCGGGTCAGATTCAGAACATCGAATTTATTAACTGCATTGTGGACCATCATGTCTTTGTTTGTCAGGAGACTTGGGCTACTAAGTCCATAGTTCTTCCCACCGAGCTTTCAGATTTTGTTGCATATTCTCTGCCAGCTAGTTCATCGGGAGGTGGACGACCTAGCGGAGGGTTGGCAATTCTTTTAAGGCAGGAGTTTAGTGGCTTTGTGGTATCGATCCTAAGATTTCCTCCAGCTATTTTGGGTTTGGTGTTAAAAGGCCAAGATGTGGTCTGGATAGTCCTAAACATTTACATCCTCCCCTCTAACTCTAAGGGATATCGGGAGGAGATTTGGGATGATATGGAAGCTCATATTGAGGAACTTCTTCTTGTCCACCCAGGGGCTTTGTTGCTCCTTTTGGGTGACTTCAACGCCCGGTTGGGGGGAACAGATGACCAGCTGTTGGAACATTGCCCTTTCATTCATTTTCAACAAAACCCTATCAGTAAATTGCGCCATTTCAAGGATACAGTTATTAATCAGTCAGGTATTAGATTGGCCCAACTAATTACTAAGTTAGATCTGAGCATATTAAATGGTACTCATGGCTCAGATCTGAGGGGAGAGTTTACTTATTTGGGACCAAGGGGTTCAAGTACCATAGATTTGGGGCTTGTAACCCCAAATGCTTTGTTATTGTTGGAGGACTTTTGGGTGGGATGTAGTTTGCTGAGTGACCATCTGCCATTGGAAGTGATTTTCCAGTCCTTTCTTCCTGTCAAGAAATTAAATAAAGTAAGTTTGGCTGATGAAGTAAATTTACTAGGAACTGAGGAGAGATTTATCTTTGCCAAGTGGGAGCAGATGTCAGTATTCCCCTTTGATAGAAGATTGAGTGAGGGGGATTTGTGTTCTGCTCGGGATCAAATATTGGAGCAAAAGGGCCCAGAATTAGTAATACAGGCTTATAACCAGTTGAGTACTCATCTACAATCCTTTGTGGCATCATGTTATGTGCATAAAGGTAAAAGAGGACCTAGGAGGTCCTGCCCTTGGTTTGATGCAGAATGCTATAGGGCTAAATGTGCCTTTCGGGGTATATATAAAGATTATCGTCAGGGCCTCTATTCTAAGATCCCCAGTCAGTACTTCCAAGCTAAAAAGGACTATAGGGTGCTAATAAGAGCCAAACGACAGGCTTATAATCAGTCCCGATGGAAGGTGTTATTAGATGCAGCTCAGCAAGGGGAACCTAGACAATTTTGGAACCAGGTCAAATGGGGCATAAATAAGGAACCAATGAGGGAGGTGATGTTGCTCCCTGCTCAACAGTGGATTACGCACTTTAGCAACCTTTATGCCGACCAGAACCCATCGGAGGAATATCTGGTGGAGATGACTAATGTATCAGAATGGGCTCCAGTGTCCGTAGAGGAAGTGTCAAATTTATTAGCCACTTGTAGGAACAACAAAGCCCCGGGTGGGGATCTGATTCCGGTTGAGCTCCCTAAGGCCTTTAGTGAATGGTGGGTTCCCATGCTTGCTGCTGTTTTTACAGCTATTGACCGCACAGGTATTCTTCCAGACCAGTGGAACCTGGCGGTTGTTGTTCCAATATATAAAAAGGGGGACAGGTCATTGGCAGTCAATTATAGGCCAATTAGTCTCCTGTCCTCCATTAGCAAGCTATATGGTAAACATCTAGCCACCAAACTTACAGCTTGGATTAAGGAGTCAAATTTCATCCATCCAGAACAGGCAGGTTTTCAGGGGGGGCGGTCTGTGGTTGATCATGGGCTGGTCTTGTTACACCTGGTTGAGAAATATAGGGCCAGGAACGGCCGTTTGTATGCAGCATTCCTTGACCTGAGAGCAGCCTTTGACTTGGTCAATAGGGCTCTCTTATGGTCAAAATTGGCAAGCTCCACTATTGACTTACGGTTGCTTTTCCTTATCCAGAAATTATATGAGGATTCTAAATTGGTCGTCAAGCTGACCCCAGCAGGCCATGTTTCTGAGACGATCTCAGTTAAACGAGGTGTGAGGCAGGGATGCGTTCTCGCCCCGGTACTTTTCAATCTGTACTTTAATGACGTAATACCATTGATGGCTCAAACAGAATTCTTTCCCCCAAAATTGGCGGAGAGATTTATTGGTTGTCTTCTGTTCGCCGATGACATGGTACTATTGTCACAAACCAGGGTAGGCCTTAATAGGCAACTTCAGAGATTTGTGCAGTATTGCAAAGATAACAGCATGGAGATCAATTATTTAAAATCTAAAATAATGGTCTTTGCCAAATCACAAATTAAGAACATGCATAACTGGAATATCGAGGGCACTCAGATCCAGCAGGTTAGGCATTTTAGATATCTAGGCCTACTGCATCATTGCTCTGGAGCGTGGCATCACCATATTAAGGGGGCTATGCTAATGGCTAATAGATCAGCCTTAGCGATTCGCAAGCTGTTGGTACAAACAGGAGGGATGGCCTATAAAATGGCAATTCGAGTGTTTAATGCCAAAACCACCTCTCAATTTCTTTTTGGAGCCGAGCTGTGGGGTCCATACATTACAGCGACAGTGGATAAGGTTCAGTCGAAATTTTTACGCTCTATTATTGGGGCACCGGGAGGTACCCCGAACACGGCAATTAGGCTGGAGTTGGGCCAACGTCGTTGGACTTTTAGGGCCTGGCGGGCGGCACACAAATTATGGCTGCGGGTTTGTAACCCAGGAACCATAGGCTTGCTCAATCTTTTGGGAAAAGATTTGTTTAAAAGTACTTGGGTGGTAAAAGTAGAGGCCCATTTGATGTCACTGGGTTTATCCAGAGACTATCTGTTGGCTAGAGAGGGGCAAGTGGCCTTAAGTGAGGTGGAGCGTAGATGGCAGGATGTGGATTCGCAGGAAGAAAGGGCAAGGATTAATCAGTCTAGACATCTCCAATCTTATTTAAGATTGGCACCAACTATAGACACAATGGCTGCGTATTTTTCCCTCCCTATCTCTCGAGGGGCTAAAAGAATTTTCCTGGCAGCACGCCTGAATGCCCTCCCCTCCAGAGTATTGGAGGGGCGTTTTGAGAGGGTCCAGTATGCACAGAGATTGTGTCCATATGATCAGATTGAGGTTGAGTCTCCATCCCATATTCTTTTCAGTTGTCATCTCTATGACACATTGAGGCAGCAATTTTTAAGTGCCTTCCTATCGGCATTTCCCGGTAGATCACAGGAAGCACTTTTGATTATGGCTTTGGCTGATATTGAGGAGGGCGTTACCACTCAAGTTAGTGGGTTCCTCATGCATGCATTTGTCTTGCGTCAACAATTCCTTGAATTTAAGTTGCCATTGGATGTATACATGTTCATTAACTGTAATTAGGGTGTAAGTATTCTGTATATGGTGTATGTGTATGTTCATGTATTTTTGTGTCGTAATGTTTGGCTATGACCTTTGGTCACGCTTAATAAAGTTTGATTTGATTTGATTTGAATTAGCAATTATTAATTGTCAATTATCAATAATCAATTATCAATCATCAATCAGCAACTAGCAACTAGCAATTAACAGTTAGCAAGTATTAATTATCAATTATTATTTATCAAGTATTAATTTGTAATTATTAATTATCAAGTATTAGTTTGTAATTATTAATTATCAATTATTAGTTTGCTGATATTAATTATTAATTATTAATTATTCATGATTCATGATTAACGGTTGCTTTATTATTATTATTATTATTATTATTATTATTATTAAGCATTTATATAGTGAAAGCAATGTACCTGGTACTTTACAAATTAATTGAATAGACACGGTCCCTGCCCTAGGGCTTACATTCTGAGAGATGGGGAGGGATAAAGGGAGGGGAACAGAGGGTGAGACAAGGAGTGTAACATTCACCAAGATGCAAGGTCCCGGGTGCATGCACTTAGCTTGGTTACATCAAGAATGATGGCTGGTTGGTCCATGTGGTGAGGATATAAGTACACAGACCTCAGGTAACAGATTTTACTGGATGGAGGGAATCAGCAGGAGTTAGGTGAAGGGACCGCGGAGTCAGGGAGGACAGAGCGGAAGAGGTGGGTCTTGAGGAGGGATTTGAAGGTACGAAGGGAGGGGGTGAGACAGATGTGGGCAGGGAGGGAGTTCCAGGCATGGGGGAGCAGCTAGGGAGCAGGGACAAAGGCAGTTATGGGAACAGAGGAGGCGAGGGAGGGCGACAGAGGGAACAGAGGAGGAGCGGAGTTCATGGACTGGAGTATGGAGGGAAATTAGTGCAGAGAGGTAGCGGGGAGCAAGGTTGTGAAGAGATTTATAGGTGAAGACTAGGAGCTTGTGCAGAATTTGTTCAGGAAGGGGGAGCCAGTGAAGAGAGGAAAGGAGGGGCTGTATGTGGTTGAAGCGACGGGCGAGGTGGATGACCATGGCAGCAGAGTTTTGGATGGAGATAAGGGGAGAAAGGTGAGAGCAGGGGGGGTCAGTGAGAAGGAGGTTACAGTAATCGAGGTGAGAGATGACCAGGGCATGAACAAGGGTTTTGGCAGAGGAGACAGAGAGAAAAGGGTGAATCTTAGCAATGTTATGGAGGGAGAAGCGACAGGAGTTGGCAACATAGTCTATGTAGGTTTTAAAAGAAAGGGGTGAGTCAAAGATGAATCCTAAACTATGGGCTTGGGGGACAGGAAGGATGGTGACCCCATCAATGAGGATCGACAGGGAAGAGGGAGAGGAAGGATGAGGGGGGGAAGATAAGAAGTTCAGTTTTAGCCATGTTGAGTTTGAATTAACATTGAGACATCCAGGTAGAGATGCCAGAGAGACAGCTGATGAGGTGAGCTTGGATAGATGGAGAGAGAAAGAGGGAGTGGAGAGACAGGGTTGAGTGTCATCAGCGTAGAGGTGATATTGGAAGCCAATGGGAGACAATGAATTTGCCCAGGGACAGGGTATAGATAGAGAAGAGGAGAGGGCCAAGGACAGAACCTTGGGGAACACCAACCGAGAGGGGAAGGGAGGAAGAAGTGGAGTTGGCAAGAGACACATTGAAGGAGCAGTCAGAGAGGTAGGAGGAGAACCAGTTGAGGATGGAGCCACGGAAGCCAAGAGAGTGAAGTGAGTCCAGCAAGTGTGAGGTTCTGCTTAGATCATAGCAGGCTATCAACAACAGAAAATGAAGACTTAATCAATGATTTACTTTATTGTTTGGTATTTCACTGAGCAAGACTAATGGACCAACAAGTGGGACAATAAAGGTTTCCTTCGATGAAGAGTGGCAGGAAGTAATTAAAGTATTGTTCAGGTGTCAGTAATGGCCCGGGCTATCCTTCCATATGGATACCTATTTATTTTATTTATTTATTTAAATTTTTATCCCACATGACCCTAAGTTTCAGAGCAACTAACAAGATATATAAAAACATTAAAAAACCATAGAATACAATCTCCCAACCACCCCACATCCCTCCACAAAACTGCCCAATACCACTTCCCTAGTCCTACTCCAACCCCCCTGATAACCCTACTTTCCTCTGCCAACAACTTTCATGGGGCATGGACTTATTTCCTTCAGTTTATTGATTACCTAGGATAAAATCAATTCCATAATAGTATTGGAATGAGTAACTAATTAACTGCAGAAATATTTACAATAATTCATGTAATTTTCTCTGGGTATCTTTTATGTGTTTGGTTTTTTTCAAGGTAGCCAAGAAAAACATCTGCTTTCCACTTGCAAGCTGACATTATCTTCTTAGGATAAAGCTGAATGGCAATTGATTGAATGTGGTCTGAAATCCATTGGCTAACAATCTCTATTATTTCACTTCTTTCCCTTCTAAACCGTGAACATGTCTCTGTCCTGTTTTTCTTTCTTGCCACATGTGGTCTTAGACCTATTTTTTTTAAAGGAAAAATGTCTAGTTGTGATTATTTTAATACTGTGGATAACTAGCCATGTGTGGATTATGGAGGCTATTAAGTTCAATTTACGATGGCAAATGGGTTGCTGTGGAGAATGGTTCTGGACTATTATCAGAAGAGAAACTTGAGAACAATCAGAAGTGTCTATGCTTGAATAGAAATACAAAATGCTTAGTGCATCCTTTTTCTGCAACACTTTGGGCTTCATCCTGATTTTTTTACTCAAAGAGTGCATTTACAACAATGGAGATTTTTCTACATGAACAGGGGATTGGTGACTTGTTCGTGAAGAAAGGATTTTCCTGATAAAATTCAGGCATTTTTGAATTTTCCAAAGGAGTCACTAATTCTATGGACCAACCATTCCTCATTTTAAAGATGTAGTTATGCTGTCAACCTCTCTCTTAATTTAGATATGACACAATAATGTAGCAGAGTGCAGAATTACAGAAAGTTCTAGGAGTTCTGGACCATTTTCCTAGGTGATGACCTGCTTTACATTCTTTCCACAAATATGAAGCTAGAAAAGGAAAGCAACTGTGTATAGTATAACAAATCATAGAACCATATGGCTGGAGGGGACCTCAAGGGTCAATGGGTGTTTTCAAATGTGACAGTGATCAGCTTTAATATGCTTTATCACACTTTATTCCACGGGACGATGTCACGTAAGTTTGTGCCCAGATGTTAACATGGGACGGAAACTGATGTTTTAAGTGTTTCATCAATACCGGTAATAACTACCAGTGATTCCTTACCATTTCAACCAACTTTCTATTTGTCTTTTGGTTTTTGTTTCCTTTTTTTATGGGGAATAACACCAAAGTCAACCTCAGAAACCTTTGAACAACATTGCACATAAGAACATTGGGGATAACACGCCCAGGTCACCCTGAAAAACCTTTGAACAAGTTTGCACATAAAAACATTGGGGATAACACACTTGCATCTAATCTGATCACACTTGTACCTCAGAGGCACTCAGGCTAAGCAGCCACACATCTACAAGAGACTCATTACCAGTAAAATATGAATGTTACCTTTATATCCGAATTATAAAATCCATCTCATAGTCAGTGCTAGGCTATAGGATTTGGAGGATGGGAGAGTGAGAGCAGACAGCCTACTAGTACCAAGTGGGAGAGGGTGGGGAAAGGAAGCCATAATGAAGTCTTCATTAACTTAAAAAAATTTTTTTTAAAAATCTATGCATGCCAAACATTGCCTCGGTGTATTTCTTTCTCTCTGGGGCCAGTAGCTGCCCTAAGATCCCAGACCAATATCTTCCTCCATTGTGGATTTAACTTAATTGTCAATGCTTGCAAACAGCTATCAGTTAGAAAAATAAAAAAGAATACCCCTTTAAGCATCATTATCAGGAAAGGTTTTAGAAAATCCCCTTCTGACAGTATCAGAGCAAGCAGGAGGAAACACATCCCAGCTGATCTCAGCTTTCAGTGACAAAACTACAGTCATTCATCCACTGCAAAAAAAGAAAATCAAACACACAATTCTGCTGTTGTTGCCAAATGAATTCTTTCAGAGGGAAATGAAAGGGGGACGTTTATTCACATTTGATTTTACACCCTCCCCTCTTTTAAAAAACGACTTCATTTCAAAGGCAAAAAACAGCCCACATTCATATCTCTGTGTGTCTCTCTCTGTGTCTCTCTCTGTCTCTCTCTCTCTGCAAGATAACCTCCCAGGCAACCCCCAATGTGGCATCCTGCATCTAGCTTAGTCTATTATACACTTCCATCCCATCCTTTGTAATTTACAAATCATCAGTGTCTAGCAAGGATGAAACCTTCTCTGTTACCCTGTGGGATGGGAAGCAGCTATCCTTTTGCAGGCTACCCTGCTCCAAAGCCTCCGAGTCCTATCGCCTCACAGTATTTCAAATTCATTAGGAGGCTGTTAGTAGGAGATGAGTCTCTCTTGCACACTCCTTCCTCGGCAGGGCTGTCGCAGGTGGCGGCTGGGGGCAGTAGCCCCTCTTTGCTGGGCTGCCTCACAGCCCTGGGTGGGTGGTGGCAGTGCACGGCAGTGGGGGTTCCCATCGTGGTTGTGGCTGGGTGGGCAGAGGCTGCGCTGGAGGCAGCGTGCTGGCCCTGGTGGCTCTGGAAGAGTAGGTACACTTAGGGGTTGAGCGCGCTGTCATGGGCAGCCATGATGTCAAGTACTGCCCGGGCCTCCCCACACTGCCCACTGCTGCTGCCACTGCTGGGCAAGAAGGCCAGGCCGAGCTTGAGCATGAAGTGCAGGAGGCTTCAGCGCACAATGAGTACCAGGGTCAGCAGCTCCTCCGCCACTGCACCGCACTCATCTGAGATGAAGGAAGGAGTTAGGCTGTTTGGGCCACCTGTTTCTTTCCTCTGCCATTCTACATGACAAAAAAAGCCCGCCAGCTGGCCACAGCTGCACTTTCTGTACATCCACCCATGGGTCCATGGGCGGAAGTACAGAGAGCACAGCTGTGGCCAGTCGACAATGAGAGATATGGTTTGGAAGGGAAATTCTGGACACTCTATGGTCTGATTCCCCTTCCATCCTGGGCAGCAGAAGCTGTCAGAAATGCCAGGCGGTCCAGGCTAAAGCCGGACCGCTGGCCACTGTAAGGATGCCTCTTCACTGACCTTTGCTGTGCTGATGGAATTACTTAGAGCCTGAGGTTATTCTCAGCTGGCCTTAAGGGTCACAAGAAAGCATAGGGGAGCAGGCAGTCTTTTAGATAAATATGTCTGTAATTTTCATAAGTAACCACTGATTTAGGATATTTTGGCTTTTTTGACGATAATTTTAGAGCTGTTCAGGACTGATTTTCAGACGTTCTTATCACCCCACAACTCTGATTAACCCCACATTATGTCACATCAGCACATTAAGCTTTACACTCTCGAACTGTCAATCAAAATGAGATGACATTTTAAAAATCTGGGCTGAATCTAAACTGAAAATACTAATTGAACTGATTTTTAAACATAAATTACTTTAAAAATAAACTTCTATAGAGCAAAGGCATCAAAGTCATTTAAAATAAGTATTAACATTTATGGTGACACTAAAAACATAATTTAAATATATGAAAAGCTCTGTATTCCTGTCTAGTAGTGATGTTTTTTGAATGCATCAGTCAATTAATGGACTTCTGATTGCAGATGGAGTGGACGCCTTTACAAGGTTTCTGAAAACTGAGTTCAGCAATGAAAACATCGAGTTTTGGCTGGCATGTGAAAATTACAAGAAAAACAAGGTGCCTCATCAGCTTTTACTTCAAGCAAAGACAATTTATGAGATGTTCATACAAAAGGAGGCTCCAAAAGAGGTATGGTAAAAATCCACTGTGAAGATATATGGTACTTAATATGAGTGGCATGGGTAAAATCAGACGTTCATAAATGCATGCAAAGAGACATCATGGATTCAAGCTACAAAGATCAAAATTTGCTGAAGCTTAAGCAGTAATTAGAGCTAATCATGTTCAGGAACCCATGTTCACTACATTTTCCTCAATGACAGTATTTTGGAAAGTGCAGTGAACATGGATCCCTGATCATGTTAGACCCTGACACAAGACTGCACTATTTTAAATGTCATATTATTGCTTTGGAAAGAAATACTGGACCAAAACAGCCACAGATATACCACTTAGTATCAGGGTTGGCCTGAGGGGTTTTCAGCAGCTCAGGCAACATAATCTCTAATGCAAGTCCCAGTCTGAGGCTTGCAGTATGACCAGGAATGAGGCACATTGCTGCTCCCCACAATTATCAGTTATCGTTAGGAAGCAAAAGCACTATCTTCAGCCTGAACTGTAGTCATTGAGATTACAATGCAGATGGAGGTGGGTGTGGTGTGGTGGAGGGGTCTCTTACTGTAAAGGGAAGAGGGTGAGGGGTATCCAGTACATAGGTGGACATGAGGGTTGGAGTGTAGGGTCAGGTCAGGATCAGGGCCAGGATGAGAATCAGGGTCAGAGCCACAGAAGAGGGGTCAGGTTCATAGTATGGAGAGCAAGATGTGAGACAAGGCTGGTGGAACCAGAAAAGAAAACTAGTAAGAGGACAGGGCAGGACAGAGAGTTAGAGCAAGGGCAGGAGACAATCAAGGAACAAAGTCAGGAGCAGAGCAAGACTCACAAGAAAGGCAGGGGCAGGAAATGAAGGGCAGTCAGAGGTTCTGCCCAGCTTCCTGTTTCTACCAGCCAGTCTTATAAGATGGCTGCACCGGCAGCTAACCATGGGTAAAAAAAGATATGTGGGTAGTGTGACAGCTCCCCGGCCTAGACCGCGGCCGGAAACACAGCCGACATGGTCCGGGCTGGGTTGAGGCACAGAGCAAATATACCTATGATCAGAGAGTCGTCCTGCCACCTGCATGGCCTGGGTAAGGCAGGGATCACAACAAACATGGGTAGGCGGCCCCTGTTCGCAGCCCCCCCCACCATGACAGACATCCAGGGTGGCCAATGATGGGCAGCCATGGGTGGCCCTTAGCCCAGACTGTAACCTCAGAGATTTTCTGAGGACACAGTGGAGGCTAGCTGCCTACCCACTCTGGGGCAGAAGAGGGCCAACATCTGGTGGCACCTAAACAGATGTGCTGATGGGTGCCAGGCCATAGCGGGCCACCATCATGTCTGTTTTCACCCCATGAAACTGGGAAACATGCCAAGGGATGGAGTGGAGAGCTGTAAAGGGCTACAGCTGAGGAGGGTGAACAGGGCCAGGACTAGGTCAAGTCAGGCAGCTGAGATGGCACTGTGGAAACAGGCACTTCTCCAGGAATATAAATGTTCAGGATTCAAGACCCGAGTCCTGATAATCTCCCTAGATGGAGCTGGTGTTAAACACTGTTGTTGGTCAGAAATGTTGATAAAAATTTGGGGTCCCAGGACATCTGTTCTGGTAGCTGGGGGCCTCTGACCTCCTATTTCTGTCATAAATTTTGAAATCAAATTGGTGCTTTATTTACACGTTACTTACAATTATTATTTTCTGCATCAGATTTTAATGGATATTAAAAAAGAAAATTCTAGTAGTTTTGCCCTTCTGCCTTTTGACCTTGGGAGCCCAGTACAATTGTACCCTGCTTTGCTGCCTTCTTGTCAGGTCTGCTGATGGTGGACCTTCCATAACAGCATTAGCTCCAACCATGCCTGGAGGGAAATATCTGCAATGAGTTCCTAGCACAAAACAGTTGATTGGTAGTAACAAGCAATCATCTATTAGCACTAAACAGTAGTGTTGGCCAGGGATAGACTAGAAAATCTGGACTCTATTAGCCCAAAGATTTTGGAATCCCTCCCCAACTACGGGTGTTAACAAATGAGATGCTGGCACTGAACCCCATATGTCTGTTTCGGGCCCACCAGATGTAGACCCAGTTCAAAACCCAGCGGGGTTGGAAGCCGAGCTGAAAATGTGGGCCCATAACAAACCATGCCCACAGTCCGGCCCTGCGAGCTGCCTAGGCAGGCCAAACCAGGCAAAAACATCTGTTTTCACGGCTGCCCGGCCCAGCATGAGAGTTTGCTGTGACACCCAGACATGACTGCCTGTTATTGGCAGCTATGGCTGCCCATCATGGCAGCGGGAGGGGGGGCCCCAGCTGCAGTGTGGGGGTGGAGTTGGCCAGCCGCATGTTGCTCCCCAGCCACAGCCAGCTCAGAGCGTGGGGAATGTGTTCCTGCCACCGCAGCTAACCCTGCTAGGAGGAGTCCTCCCCCACCCCTGGGCAACATGACAGCTGCCCATCATGTAAGTTAACACTAGAGCTGAAACAAGATTGTTGTGCATTCTTGTGAGAATGCACAAGATTCTAGCAAAGCCCGCCCAAGATCTTGCAAGATCTCACCGAGATTTTCAAGAATCTTGTGAGATTCTCGAAAAATCTCATGTGCACATTGCGCATGCACAAATGGCTGCCATGGCCACTTACGCGCATGTGTGACCCCTCTTGGCCATTTTTTTCATGCGCAGAGAGTGTTTTGAGAGTTCTCATTGCCCTCAAAACACGTCGTGCATGTGTAGAAATAGCCGTGGCTGCCATTTTTCACATGCACAGTGCTGATTTTTGGCCGCGTGAACTTGGCCTGAGAACAGGTCGAGAATCAGCTGAGCCTTGACTTGTTCTCATTCTTGCAAATCTCGGTGGAAATTGAAAGCAAGTTTCAGCCCTAGTTCATACTCTATGTCCCATTAAATGAGGAACGTCAGGAGGGTCTGGAATTCTACAGTGTCTGGAAATGTGGCAGTCCAGATGTGGCATCTCTGCTGTAGGTACACTACTCCACCCGTAAAAGTCAGACAGAGTCCTGTATAATTTTATTGAAAATGGGTAGTAAATTTAAATATGTTCCCATGCTAATACCCATGGCGAATGCAAACATTCAGTTCTCAAATAACTTTATTTTCAAGCTTCCAGAACAGTAGATTCATTCTCTCTCAGCCTGCTAACCCAGTAATTACAGATCCAATTATTATTATATTGCCAAGTTTCAGAAGCTCTCTCTTAATAAGCCAAATGAATAAAACAAATCATTAAATTAAACATATCCTTCAAAGTAATAATTATAACACTTTAAACAGAGAAAAGCAGACTTGATTGACACAATTTGTTTCAGAAGGAAGTGCTAACTGAATAATAAGCATCCATGTCTGATATGTGATAGGCAAATGCCCATGCAATAGATATATTGGACATTTCTTATTTATTTGAGCTGGGGCTACCAAAGGGGATTAAAGTGAGTATATTTAAGACACCCCCCACACCCATCACACACACAAATAAAAATGGTTTCCTCCTACACTACCAAGTAGGATGAGACAACGATAAAATCCTGTTGAAGTCAATGTAAGTTTGACTGAGTAAGAACTGCAAGTTCAAGTCTCTAATTGCCTCTTCACGTCCCTTGTGGCTGCGACACTTTGCCATGCCCCCTCCCCTGTGGATGGGGCAGGACAGGATGACAGGGAGGGGTGCCCCCCCTGCTTCCCCCATGGGTGCAGTGGTTCTGCCTGTGGGGAAAAGGAAACAGATCAGCTCGTAGCTCTGCATTCACTCGGCCAGGGTTGCTAGGCAACCCTGGCTGGATAGAATGCGAAGAGCACGCAAGCTGATTGGAGCACCGCCCCAGAGGGTGGTGCTGTGTATTGATCGCTGATCGCCTCCTCAGTCAGAAGGCAGCGATGCAAGAAGCAGCACCCTGCCACCCGCCCAACAGCACTATGGTGAAATCAGTTGCTTAGTAGGGCCAGGAAGGAATTTTTGGCGGGTCAACACAGTTGGACCAAGGTTGCCCATTTTTCACCTTCCTCATAGTGTTGGGGCTATTTGGTTTAGTTGGCAACGATCCCTGTAGCTTGTGTTAGGTATTTGCTGTATGTACACATCTCGCACTCTGCAGGGGTCCAGTACCAGAGGTAGGATAGGATTAAATTAGAAAATGGGGCATCTCCATAAGAGATGGGGGGGTGACACCTGCTGCAATTGCAGGGTATATCAAGTGGTGGAGTCAGCCCCATGGGACAAGTAACTGCGAGGGCAGCAGCGACACGTACTTTTCCCAGCTCGAGGGTACTATCCTCTTTCCTCCGGTTTGGAAGGGGCTTGTCCCCCTCCCAATAGCCCGTCCTAAGGGAAGGGGAGACGTTTGGGCAGTTAATAGGGATTGGTACTCGATGGTATACCAGGCCAATCCCTGAGTTCAAGTTATTGTTAAGTGAGGTACTGGACCCAAATCACATGAGTGATTGCCCCACCGATTCCAATCTGAAGTTTATTTTAATTCGAATAAAGATTGTGGCCGTTTAAACCCACTTGGATGTTGTCCTGTCTCATTGGGGGAGGGGGGGTCCGCTGGCAAAGGTCCTGCTGCATTTTTTAAACCTATGACTATATATTTCTATTAGGTTTAAAAATTGGTGAATTACCTGCACTCCTATTTCCTGAGCTTTTTCCTTATTGGAAGGGTTTAGTGTTGGCAAAAATAGTAACAGTCTCCAGGTCTAGTCCAGAAAGAATATCCATCCTCACCCCAAACAAACATTTCAAATAAACAAACAATCAACATTTTGTGGGTCCTCAGTGTGAACCCTGGGCTCACCTCTGATTCGATCAGGATCTATTTTGATGGTCCAATAAGGGTCAGGGTTTTAGTCGTTCTATATGAAGGTCAGGATTTTCAATGCCCATTTACTTTCCATCACTTGACACCTAACAAAATTAACAAATACACACACCAAAGGATACAATACTTCACAATAAATTGTATAATGGATATTTATATACATAATAATCATCAATTACCAATTTGCACAAACAAAAGATACACAAATAAAGTTCAAAAATTGTTGAAAATATTCCAAGCGCTTCTTAATCTCTCTATATATTGTCCCGTGTCGTCTTCTTAAAAATCCAACATGTTTCAACCTTATAGTCTTGTTCAGGGCTGTTTTCCAATTTATACTGCTATATATCTTTACCACACAAAATTAAGCCATATATGGGGACTGAATGAGTTTCAGACTTTTCTTAACAGAAATAAGACTTGCTGTTGGGGTATTTTATCAATATTTTATGTGGGTGCTATGATCTGTCCAAAGCTATTTCTGCACTAGCACATAAATGCTGTCCGTTTTTTTGTGGCAAAGTACTTTGCTGTGTTTGCTATCTATGACAGATAAATGGAAAGGAAGAATGCTAGAGCACAGATGATATTGGTTACACTTTGATCAAAACTGGCATAGTGGACATTTAAAATGTTGTCCTAACAGATGCAGGCAAATAAAGAAATATTTCTTTCAACTATCACTTTTTATCAGTTGAGTCATGTATCCTCTCCTCATGAGCTAGATTGGTAGCTAAGACCAACTACTACAATGTTCAGTCTGACAGGAGTCAGGACCTAGATTTGTTCCTCTGGGGGTAAGGGCAGAGCTTTCTCACTGGAAAGGCCTCAGTTCTGGAACTCACTTCCAAACTTTGATCAGGAGATGACAGGGCTAATCATAAATTCATGCACCGTGTGCACAAAAACTGTGTGTATCCCCCTGCATAGAGAATATGATGTGTGCGCAAACCATGCACACGTGACTTTAGGATCAGCCCCACTGCTGTAATCCTGAGGCTATTTATTCAAGAGTAGTCCCATGGATTTCAGTGGAACAACTCTGAAGTAATTGATTTGATAATAGTGTCCTGAGATTACTGTTCAGTAAAGCATATGGCTTTATGAGTGTAATTACAAATGGCGTGAATTAGAACTGGAAAAAAATGTCTGCAATGCCCATGCCTGGAACTCCCTCCCTGCCCACATCCGCCTTGCCCCCTCCCTCCGCTCCTTTAAATCCCTGCTCAAAACCCTCCTCTTCCTCGCTGCCTTTCCCAATGCTTGCTAGAAATTTTCTCTCAACATTTACTGTCTGCCCTCCCCCTGACTCCTCCCTAACTGCAACCAAGCCAAGCACGTCCACCTGAGAGTTCACATTCACTTGAATGTTTTATCCCTTGTCTCTCCCTATGTCCCCTCTGCTTGTCCCCCCCTCCGAGGCTTTTAGATTGTAAGCCATAGGCAGGGACCGCATCCATCTCATTGTTCTGTAAAGCGCCAGGTACAGCTATACAAGTAATAATAATAATAATAATAATAATAATAATAATAATAATAATAATAATAAAGAAGTTATAACAGGGAATTAACTTTTGCCCTACTATTATGAACTCCCACTCAAAACTGACTGATAGTGATTGGTGTCAATTCTGACTGGCCAGGAAGCAAGGCTCACTAAACACTAGGAAAAGGAATACTGCAGCCCACCTTGGGCCCCTCCCTCCAGTCTTGTGCCTCCACCCCTCGCCCCCCCCTCCCCGCCACACACTGCAAGCTTTTAGGAGTAATGTTATCAAGACCATTACCCATTATTTATTTATTTATTTATTTATTTATACATACATACATACATACATACATACATACCATCATTTGGTACCCCCATGCCCTTCTGCCTAATGGCAGCTTGGGGCAGCTTACAAAAATTCTATTATAAAATCATAAAACAATATAAAATATCAACAATATAAATCAGTAATAAATATCAACAGTCAAAAACACAATCAAGGTGGAGCAAAAAAAAACCTCCCCCCCACCCGCCCACCCACTACTCATCTCCCTTGCCAAAAGCCTGATGGAATAGCCAGATCTTACACTGTTGTTGAAAGGAGGGAAGGTCTGGGGCCAGACAGACCACTACCAGGAGAAAGTTCCACAGCTGCAGTACAGCCACCAAGAACACCCTCCCCTTAGCCAAGTCACTTCCTGAAGAACCCAAGGGATCTCGAGAAGGGCGCTCCTGACCAACCACAGGGGCCGGTTCAGAACCCAGGAGATGAGACGGTCCCGCAGGTAAGTAGGGCCCAGACCTTGTAGGGCTTTATAGGTTGAAGCCAACCCCTATAATTGGGCCTGGAAGACTGTTGGCAACCAGTGCAGTGCACAGAGCACTGGTGTCATGTGCTCATGATGACCCGGCCCCATAAGGAGATGGGTTGCGGCATTCTGCACTAGCTGCAGTCTCCAAACAGTCACAAAAGGTAGTCCCACGTAGTGCACGTTACAGTAGTCAAGTCTCAATGTGATAAAGGCATGGATGATAGTGGCAAGGTCAGAGTCCAAGATATATGGCTGAAACCGCCATACCAGATGTAATTGGCAAAACGCACTCCTCGCCACAGCCGTCACCTGGATATCCAAGCGGAGCTGTGAATTGATGAGCAGTCCCAGACTACGAACCTGAGGGAGGGAACAAGAAGAGACAAACCCCATCAGTGATGGGGGTCACCAACCTCTCAGTCCTTCCCACCAGCATCACCGCCATCTTGTCAGCTTCAGACAGTTCACCCTCATCCAGTCCCCCACTGCTGCCAAAAACCAAGTAAGCACCAAGACTGCCGGTCCTGAGTCAGCTGAAAACAAGAGTTTGGCCACTTTTACATGTGACAAAAATGGGTTCTTATAAGTGCTCAAGATAATACTGTGTGTTATAAATGCTGGAGTTTTGTAATGTGTGGATGCACTATTTCCCTTTTATGCAGCGAGATCTCACAGTCTTGTAAGACCCACCAGATGTAACTCTTACAAGGCTGCAAGATCTCGCTGCATAAAAGGGGAATAGTGAATTCAAAACACTACAAAATTCCAGCATTTATAACATCCAGTATTAGCTTGAACACTTTTAAGAATCCATTTTTGTCATGTGTAAGAGCAGCAGTAGAGTTGGGTGTCATCAGCATACTGACACCCAACTCTACTGCTGCTTTTACACATAACAAAAATGGATTCTTAAAAGTGTTCAAGATAATACTGGATGTTATAAATGCTGGAATTTTGTAGTGTTTTGAATACTGATGACTGATGACACCAAACACCAAACCCACTCATGACCTTGCCCAAAGGCTGCATGTACATGCTGAACAGGAGAGGGGACAGAATGGAACCTTGCGGAACTCCACAGAAGAGGTCCCCAGGAGACAAAAACAGTTTCCCAGTACCACTCACTGAGTTCTCCTGACCAGGAAGGAATGGAACCATTCAAGAACAATTCCATCCACCCCAGCCCAGTCCTATAAGCAAGTCACCAACATCTCATGATCAACAGTGTCAAAAGCAGCTGAAAGTTCTACCAAAATCAATAGAGTCGACTTTAGGATTGTTCACGTTTGTGTTTGATTTTGATTTGATTTTACTTACTCACTTGTGTTGGAGTAAGTGTTACTTTACTCATCCTTATGTTTTTGCAGTTTATGTTATTAATGTAAAATATATTGTGCTATATTTAAAGCAATGACCAACAGTCACGCTGAATAAAATTGAAACAAAATAGAGTCGATTGACCCTGATCTAACTCACGGCAAAGGTCGTTGACCAAAGCCACAAGTGCAGTCTTAGCACATAACCCGGATGAAATCCGGACTGTGAGGGAACTAGAAAACTGATGCAGTTCAAATGCCCCTGAATTCTATTTTTCTTGAGCAAAGACCGCACCAGCTTTCTTAAGGCACCCCAGAATTCTGCCCGTCCTAAGGGAGACATTGACCACTCCTGTCAGCAACAGCCCCAGTGTCTTCTGACAAGCCTTAACCAGTCAGGATGGGCACGAGTCAAGTTCACAAGAGGTAGCTTTAACTTCCCCAAGGCAGCAGCAGGTGACACCAACTGAAACAGATCCCACATAATTGGACAAGACGGGGTATACATAACCTCTGGTTCTCCTACCATATCAAGCATGGTGTCAAAGTTGTGGTAAATACGAGCGATTTTATTTGCAAAATAGTCAACAAACATGTTGCAGCAAGCACTGGAACATTCCAGTTCCAGATGGAGGGAAGCCGGACTGACACCACCCAGAAAAGGTCTGCTGGAGAAGACTTCGCGGACACTATGAGGGCAGCAAAGGACCCCCTTCTTTGCTGATTGCACAGCCACAGCATAAGTTTTTTAACTAACTTTATGCCGCAACCTCTCAGTTTCAGCTTGAGTACAGAGTCACCATCACTCTAATGACTGCCCTTCTTCCTTCAGCCACTGCAGGTCCTCTGTAAACCACAGGGACTTGTGTTGCCAATGGTCAGGGTGCGGACGCCTAGGACCTGTTCAGTCAATGGTCTCAGTTAGCAAGATGTTCCAAAAAGCCACAAGGTCATCAAGTGAACAGTCATTAAGATCAGAGAGTAATTCTTCAAGATCATTCCAGAACCTCCTTCATTCCATAAGTCTCCAGGGACGAACTAACCTAACAGGGTCCACAACTCTTTGGGGGCAGACATGTGCCAGGAGACAGGCCCATAGGAGGTCATGATCTGACCATGTCAAGGGCACTTACAACACATCCCCCACCAATGGATCCCCTGCCTCAAGGTCCATGCAAAATACCAGGTCCAGGGTTTGCCCTCCATCATGTATGAAAACCCTTATATAATGAATCTTTATCTTGTTCCCAACAGTGTTCATGGTCCCAAGAGGCCTGATGAGGGTTGGAGGAATGGACAACAATTGTGTTAGCCTCCCCCCCACCACCCAACAAAAGAATTCTATTTTTTAATATACATTAAAAATGATTAGTGGAATAATTGCAAGTGCATCTGTGTAAATAAACGAACAGTAGCATGTCCAGAAAATGATTTCAAAATAAATTAATATCTGTCTTTCAACCCTTTTCTAGGTTAACCTTGACTTTCAAACCAAAGAACTAACAGGCGAAAACATTATTCATCCCACAGTCAACAGCTTTGATGCAGCCCAGGCCAAAATTTATAAACTGATGGAACAAGACAGCTACCCACGCTTCCTGAGTTCGGACATTTATTTAGACTTGATTAAGGGCAAGCCCCCAGGCTATTCAGCTCTTAGAAGGCGATCCCGCTCTTTTACCTTCAACGAGTTCCAGGATGTGCAATCAGATTTTACCATATGGTTATAAAGAAGTAATCTCTTTGGTTCCTAGCAATTGGAGCAAATCACAATCATGTGGCATCTTAAAGCACAGACAAAAACAGATCCTCAGAGGTGGGAGCTTAACTTCACTTATTGTAAAGACGGATGAGGTCAATTTTTGTAATGTGCTACATGTAAAGTATTTATGTGTTTTCTGCCTTTTATGTGCAACTGGGAGCACATACTATCGCTTTTTACAAAACCAGTGACAGCTTTAAAAATAAGGCATGGAAGGTATTAAGTGGTGGATGCAGTCCTGCATCTATTGAAGTCAATGGTTCAGCTCCCATTCACTTTAATGGCGGAGAATTGGTCCATAAGCCTCCCCATTTTTATTTATTTATTTATTTTTTTAAAAGGTAAAGTTTAAAAATTACCTTTACAGCATTCATCATCTATCCTGGATCTTTTATTTTTACAATGCACAGAGTAGGTACCATCAAAGTCCTTACACTCTCTTTTAAATACACTGTTACAATGCAACTTTTTGTTGCAAGCTCCTTGATAGGCAACTGAATCAGGTGACCATGCATAGAGGAGGCTCTTCCTATAGAGAAGTTCTCAAGCTGGAGGTTGGGGAAGGAGAGGCCAGAATGTATCCTGCAGGGTTGTGGGAACTGGAGCCAAATCCCTAGCTCTACCGTGACTGTCCTAGGGGGAGCTTTCAGAATGGCAACAGTCCCATTCACTTCTGTAAAATGAATTCTGATTAATATTGCAGCCACCAATCAAAATTTATTTTCCAGGTGTGGCGCAAGCTATCTGATGACATTTTGAAAGCCTGCCCAGCTCAACTGTTCTGAACTAGGAGAGTTATGGTAGCAGCAGAAGTAAGGAAGATGATAGAAAGAGAGGAGGAAGGTGTGTACATGTATGTAGTGGGAACCACCACATACCATAGTCAAAATAAAGGGGATATAGTATGAGGGCATTTGAGAACCATAAGATATTTCAACTCAGATGGAGCCTGTTCAGACAAAATTAGACCCTGTTTCAGGGATAGACCGAGAATGGGCACCAACCAGTTGGAAGAATTGATGTGACATGCCTATAGGCAGAAATTGGACTGTACCGAATAGTACTTCTGGGTACTCGGGCCAAATTCTGAAGTTCTGAGTAATCAATCCGAGTATTTGAGGCCTTTCAGTGCTGTTTCCAAAGTTTCAGAATTCAGACTTGGAATTCCAGACCTCTGAAAAGTTTGGAAACTTTGGAACTATTTGGTGCAAGGTCAGTACCTCAGCAGGTGTTGCCATGTCCAGCAGCTGCAGCTGTTTAATTGCCTATCCAATCAGGGTGCACAATAGCACATTCATCCCTTCCTCCTTCCCCCTTCCCCTTAATTGCATAGTCAATCAGGGTGCACAACAACACATGCAGCCCTCCCAGTCTCCCCCTCCCACCACACCGTATTAACCAGAAAGAACCTAGCAAGTGTTCCCCAAATGTCCTGGCTGGTCACATCTTGTCAAAGTTCTTGAACCCACAACCAAAACAGTACCCAGAAAAGCAGGCTAGAAAGAGTGGGACATTCGCTCCAGAAGTCAACCCCACAAACGTGCAACTGCATGCAGAAATAAAAGAAAACCAACAGTAGTGCACCCACAGCATGGCCCACCATCAGCAGTGAGTGCATCCACTTTAATCATTATGCCAACCAAGCGGTGCACAAAAATGCAGGCTAGCAAGAATGGGTCTTTCACTTAAGAAGAATACAACAACCCCACAAAACACTGTGCAACTGCATGGAGAAATTAAAACCCTACCAAAAGCCAGCAAGCCCAGCAGTCACAAAATTAAGAAACCAGACATTCACCATCACCCCTGGGGAAACCCTCTTGGCATGGCATTGGTACTGTGGCACTGGTAATATGAACAGACCAAGAAAAGAGAAGTGGAGCCAGACAGAGAAATCCCAGTCTGGCCTCATTGCGTCAAGCAACTGGCAGAACAGTAGAAGTTACACTTTACAATTAGGCTCTGCTATGCCATGTGGCAGGCACTGCCTTGGTAAAAAAAAGAAAGAAGATTAACACACAGAACCCTGCAAAACAGTGTGCAACTGAATGGGAAAATAAAAATCCCACTAAAAGCCAGCCAGCCCACCCACACAAAATTATAACACCCACAAGAAAGAAATCAGACATTCACCCCACCCACCCCACCTCGGGGCACTCTCTAGCCTTAGCATGGTATTGGTACTGTGGCACTGGTAAATTGAACAGACCAGGCAAGGGGAAGTGGATCCAGGCAAAGAGATCCCTCTGGCTTCATGGTGCCAAGTGCCAACCAAGCAGCAGACAGAACTAGAAGCAATGTGGCACCCAATTGTTTTGGGGTTTTTTTTTAAAAAAAGCATGGCATGGTAAAGGTAAAAGTAACCCCCATCCCCAAGCATTGGTCATATGGACAGGACATGCCAAACCATATCATGCCATGTCAAGGCCATGCCAGGTCAGGCCAGGCCAGGCCGGGCCCCACTCCCCACCAGTCAATTGCTTACAGATCTGATCCAGCATTGTAGCACACAGCCAAATTCACCAAAGAGAATGAAATGGCTGCAGTCACTTTTACTTTGCTCTGCCAGCCAATCAAAAGCTTGCCATATGGCTTGGCCAGCCAATCAAAACTTGCCATCTGGCTTACCATTGCTCAACTCTCCCCTCCCACACTCCCCTCCTACCAAATATGGAACTAAGGCCACTTTTATACAAAGCACTTAGAAGCGCCTCTGGAGACCCACATTCAAGAAGAAAGATGCGTGGGGAGTGTTTACATGCTCCCTGTGCTACTGGAAGTGAAGTGCCACCTGTTCTCAGCAGCAGAAGTGGCTAGAGACATGAGGCTTTGAAGAGGCACATTCTGAAAGCCTGCAAAGCAAGGCTTTCAGAATGTGTAAACACTCCCCGCGCAGCTTTCTTCTTGAATGCGGGACTCCGGAGACGTTTCTAAATGCCTCGTTTAAAAGTGGCCTAAGTTTCATTTCCAGAAGAAGCTCAACTGTCCATCAGCCCCCAATGTGCGCAGTGGTTTCTAAAGTTTCCAAAGTTTTCCAAAGAACGGCATTGGTCCTCGGAACTTCGGACTTCAGACTTTCAGAACCAAATACCTTAAGCTTCAGCGAATTCCAAAGTTTTCTAAAGACCAAGTTTCAGCCCTAGAAGGAACTCATGTTCAGTGCATTTTCCCTATTGGAGTCTCTCTCTGTGTGTCTGGTGATTGCTCTCCAGCATAAATGTGACAGCATATGTATCTCTACAAGGCTCGGCAGAAGTGGTAAACAAAAAGGTTCTTAAAGGTATATCATACTCATGATTTCTGCATGAGCTGGTTTTGACTAATTCGGTTTTATTCAAAAACCACATCCTAAGAAGCTGCTGTAATGAGAGCCATACAAGCCCACATGCATGTATCAGGGAGCCAGAAGGGTAAGCTGTTTCCTCCCACACAAATAATGAATGTTGCTGCAGTGTTTCCTACACTAATCATAGATTCCTTCCTACCACCACACAAGCAGCAATAACATTAATTTAGCAAAATAAAAATTGTACAGATTTTTTTTAACTGTACCCCATATTAAAAAATGTCAACTATTGCTTGTTTTAAGAGGCAAATGAGAAAATGGATATTTAATTTGATACAGGTACTTCTTATTTGTCCCCTCACTACTTGTATCTCGCTGTACAGTTTAGCCTTTGCACTCAGATGTTTGTGTTATATTATTTGCTGCTAAATGAATAGCAATAAAGGTACATAAACAATCAATTTAGTACATTTTTGTGTCATAAAATAACAGTTCAAAGGTAGCTCCAATTTGCCATTTACTGGTAATTATCTGTGTCATCCCAGTTCAGTTGTTAACACCAAGGGGGAAATTTTGCCAGTCTTTGGAATGCCATCCAGATACATGAACAATGAAAGACCAGAATTTATGGTGCATTTATGTTAGAATACCCTAAACTCAGCAATACACATTCTGTTCCTTCTAGAGACCCTGGAAAGCACTTCAGTGCATACATACTTCTGAAAATATAAACTTTACCACCTTGTATGTGTGTGTTTTCCTGTGAGCTACTATTGAGCGACCTTAATTCACACTGAAGTCTATAGCAGTTACAGGCGATTGGCACTTCTTCAGATTAGCCTCAGAAAATATTTAATTCCCCTGTGTTTGCCACTATGATTCTCTTCTGGGATTGTTAATTTAGAAGAAATCCTGTAGCACAGCTGGCTCCCTCTGGCTCTGTCCCCTCAAGCAATAAAAACCAGGAAGTAACTCGATCCTCCCTTTCTTTGCTTTCTCCCCTCCTCCCCTCCCCTCCCTACTCCAAGTTATAGTTTATTTATGTGACTGACCAAAAGGTCATTGCCGCCACTCCCTCCCTTCTACTTAGTGGGCAGGTGGCAAAAAAACCAGCAAAAAAAGACAGTATCACAGAAGACACTGGAAACAAACAAACAAACAAACAAACCAGGAAGAGAGTTGTATGCTGGGATGAGAGAATTAACAGAGAAAGCCAAATGTGGTTGCTTTTGAACTGTTCAGACAATCATCTTTTCTAGAGTAAAACCTTGGTTAACCTCACATCTTTGCAGAGGTAACTACCTCCCCTTACTTTCACTGTAACCTTCACAAACAAAAGTGAGCATAAAGTGATTTGGGGTGTTACTATCTCAAAGTAGCTGCTTGTGTAGACAACCCCTAGTAAAAGATCTTTCCACTCAGTAACATCTTCCTTTAACCAACTTGGGAACTGTCCATCCAGTATGACATGTGTCAAGTGAGGGGGAATGTTTAGTAACAGTGGATGTTTTCAGACAAGACACTCTCCACCCTCTACACACCTCCACCCACCCACTATGCATGTTGCAGGGTTGCAGTTTTGCCCTACATGTATAGTGGGAGGGAGGTGGGTTGGTAGTGGGTGGAGAGTGTCTTGTGACATGCCCATTGTGGCAAGAGGGAGGAGGGGGATATTGGTCATACATGATACCATATTCACATGTTGGCCATCTTAGGAAATGGAAAGAAGAAAGCGGTGTTGGCATCGTTCAGGAGTGCTGATGGGGATGGAGTTGAGGACCTGCCAGGATAAAAGACACGGTTAGCCAGGGGTGCGGAGATGCCGTGGAGCTGCTTGAACTTTCCTCCCCCCCTGTTCACTAACCTTGCACCTGACAGGAGCGCCGATGGGGGTGGAGCTGAGGACCTGCCAGGATAAAAGACATGGTTAGCCAGGGGTGTGGAGACACCGCTGAGCTGCTTGAACTTTCCTCACCCCCATCTCACTTACTTTGCACCTGACAGGAGCGCCGACGGGGGTGGAGCTGAGGACCTGCCAGGATAAAAGACACGGTTAGGCTACGGCGGCGCCATAGGCGTGCGCCAGGGTGTCACGCCGAAGGTCTGCGCACCGAAGGGCGCACCCTTTTGTGCACTCTTCGGCATGCTCTGGAGCAGGAGCCCCGAAACTTTGCCAGCACCGGCTCTGTCCGAGGCTTCCGGGAGCAAGGTTTAGTAGTATCTTCGGGGTAGTGGAGGAGAGTAAGAGAGGGGGGGCTATAGGTAGTCTGGAAGAGGGGAGAAATATAGTATTAGCTAGCACCCTCCCTACTGGCTAGCAATTTATATAAAGATCCTGGGGGTGGGTCAGTCAAGGCCCTGGTGCCATCCTTTCTACCGGGCTTGTAGCAGCTTCCCTGGCATTTCTTTGCTACCGGCCACACATGTCATTACGCCTCTGGTGGCGCCGGGTGGGTTCTCCAGTGGGGTGGAGCCCCTGGCAAGACCCCGGGAGAACTTGCGAGTTAGGGGGGGCCCTGGTACGCTGAATAATTGGCGAGTAGGGTAATTGACCTTTTGGGTACTAGGGCGATACATATTATGGCGAGGAAAAGAGAGCATCAAGATCCTGTTAAATCAGCCGACCAACCGTCTCCCAAACAAAAGAGGTTGGACTTTTTCTTTCCACTAGTACCTAGCACTCCAGCAGGGATGGTGAGGGATGAATCCCAGTTGGTTGCTGGGTCTTTTTTATCTCCTCATTCACTGCAGCTTAGCCCCCGATCCAATGAGGGGTGCTTAAGTTATGAGGGTTCGCCCTTACCTTGTATAGAACCTGACATGAGAAATTCCCCCTTTAAACATGCACAGGAAGCGATTATTGCCACCAATACACTTCTATATAAACTATTGGGTGACCAATGCCTGTTTATTACAGATCTCGCCAAGAAGTTACACTCACAGCTTGAGGGCATTAGCAAATTACTAACAGTTCAGGGGGAGAGATTGCAAACTTTAGTTGATCACGTAACAGCATCTAGTGTTGGGGTGCGTTTAGTTCCACACCCACCCAGGAATGGTCTGTATCAGGATATCAACTCCCACCAGGTCCTTACTCAGGGTATTCCCCCAGTAAGCCAATTAAGTAGCCGGGTGCAGCCTTCAGACAATAAAGGGAATTTCCATTCTGCTTCCCTTTCCATTGACTGGCTTGCCATGGCTTTAAGGGTTTCCCCCCTGCCTAATGGGATTTTTGCCCGATGGCAGACTAAAGCAGTTATCCAACACCATCTTTCTTCAATTTTGGCATACCCCTTTCCGTTGTGGCAGCTGCGCTCTTTTCAAATTCTTCCTTCTGCCGACCATTCCCAACGTTTAGTAATATACCTTCGATCTGCCTAGCTGGTCAAGGAACTTTTGTCAAAGGCACCTCTGTTTGCCTCTTGGGGGGTTATTCTGGATGAGGTTTTGGTAGACAGTGTCAGGCGCCCTCTTCTATCAAGGGCTGCCACAGTGTCTGAGGCTCCTGTTGCCCCACACTTATCTGCACATGGCTCAATGGTTCCAAAGGGGGGAGATACGTCTGTCTCTAAGGATACCAACCCCATACGAGAACCCATTGGGGCTCAACTAATAAAGTTGGCCATGCCCCAGGTCCGGGCTAAATCTCCCCCAAAGCCAAAAACAAATCCAGGATTAGTGCAAATATTTTCTTTACCCTCCCCCCCCCCACACACAATGGATATAACTGACTTTGCCTCCTCTATCTTCTCTGATTTGGTGAGGTTCACCGAGGCTGGGGAGATGGAGGGTGAGGCAGCCGCCCAGGACTCAAATAGCCAGTTCAATCATCTAAAGGCGCCCGGCCAGGATGTATCCCTGGCCCAAATTGATTTGCCTAAGGCAGAAGGGGGTGCAGTCAAGGGCCCCTGAGACAGGCAGTGCCATGAATCTAAAATCCTGGCCGTTTGCTCATGGAATTGTGCAGGTTGGTTAAGATCATTGCAGCACCCAGAAGTAAGTGAGTTTCTATTAGGGTTCTCTATTATTGCTCTACAAGAGACATGGCTAATTAACCAACCTGCTTTCGAAAATTATACAGTCTATCACTTGCCAGCACAAGCTCCAGCTACTAGGGGTCCTCCAACCAGAGGAATAGCATGATTCATTGTTGATTGGCTTAAGGAATCTGTAATTTCCACCTACAGTAGGCCGCCTTGTGCCTTGGCTGTAGTAATTAAGACGGGGGGGTTCTATGTTGCACTAATTGCAGTGTATATTCCACCCGCAAATGCCAAATCATACAGTTTTAGGCTTTGGTCATTTTTCACAGAGCTACTGGAGGAGGTTACGCAGCACCATCCTAGAGCTGGGATCATTTTGACAGGCAATTTTAATGCTCGCCTGGCTCAGGATGAAATTAGTGCCACCCCGAAGGAGGGGGATAGTGACAGGATGGGTCTCACGAACTGTAGGAGATCCGAGGATACCATTACTAATAATTCAGGCCTCATCCTGGTAAAAGTAGTAATGGAATATTCCCTCTCCATATTGAATGGATCTGGTTTTGGAGATGAGGAGGGTGAATTTACCTATGTGGGTTCTGTGGGCTCCAGTGTCTGCGACTATATGGTTGCTTCTCGGGATGTTATTCACCTTATTAAGAACTTTGCCATGGGCAACTGTCACTGTAGCGACCATCTCCCGCTTGACATTGCGGTTGTTATGATTGCCCCCCCCCCCGCTTGAAGGACCAGTACCATCTTCTTCAGGCCCGTGTCATTTTTCGGCCAAATTGTCAGATTCTTCATGGTTGAGGGTGAATTCCTTTATGATGAGGGAGCCGGTGACACTTGGGGTAGTCCTCCGGTTGGGTGAGGATGTAAATGGCCAAGTGATAGATTTTCTGAAATGGTGAAGTCCCTGGGCCTTATATTGTTATCTTGTGGACCTAAGTTTGGCGGACAGCACCCTCGAAATCAGCATGTCAAAATATGGTTTGGCCAGGAATGTAGGGAACTCTGGAGGCAGCTTCTGGAACTTTATAATTTGTATAGGAAGAGTGGTGTAGTTCCCCTTCCCACACAGTACTTTGAGATAAAGAAAGCCTATAAGGCGGCTGTTAAAGGGAAGAAAACGCAGTACTTGGATAACTTCTGGGATAGGCTGGCAGTGGAGGCCAATCTAGGGATGGGAGAAGGTTTTGGCAGATGGTAAGAGATCTGGATAAACCCTCAGGGGGTGTCTCTCATGTAGCAGTGCCTGAATCATCATGGGTTTCCCATTTTCAGGATCTTTTTTCCGCAGACCAGGCCGCAGTTGTTCCCATGAGTCGATGGGAGGAGGTAGCTGTTTTACCCCCCTGGCTGCCGGTTACAGCCTCTGAGGTGGCAGAAATCATTGGAACCTTTAAGACCGGGAAAGTCCATGGTCCAGACTTGATCTCAATAGATTTAATTAAGAGGTCAGTGGACTGGTGGGCTCCGAAGTTGGCCCTTCTATTTACCGCTGTGAATAATACTGGGAAAATCCCTACTCAGTGCGGTTTGGCCATAGTGGTACCTATTTACAAAAAGGGGGACCATGCGCTCCCAGTTAATTACAGGCTCATTAGTCTGCTTTGTTCCTCCTGTAAAATCTATGACAAATGGTTGCTGCGTAAATTAGATGACTGGATAGCTAGGGACCAGGTATTATGTCCGGAGCAAGCTGGTTTTCAAAGTGGGTGCTCAACGATAGAGCACTGCCTTATACTGCAACATTTGGTGGAGAAATATACTAATTCTAATGGGCAGTTGTTTGTGGCCTTTTTAGACCTCCAGGCGGCCTTTGATCTGGTTGATAGGGCCATTTTGTGGGATAGGCTCGAAATGATGGGCATAGACAATCGCCTCCTTTTCCTCTTGCAACAACTCCATGCCAATACTACCCTGTCAGTCAAGTTAGACCGGATGGGACATCTGACCAAGGAAATACCAATGGGTTTGGGAGTTAGACAGGGTTGTGTCCTGGCCCCCAGCCTCTTTAATCTTTTCATTAATGGAGTTATCCCATTGTTGGCCTCATCTGATTTTTTCCCCCCTAAGTTGGCTAGGCGCGCAGTGGGGAGTCTGCTGTATGCAGATGACATTGTAATGTTATCTCAAATGAGGGTGGGCCTAAATAGGCAAATGGCCTGTTTTGAGAATTTTTACCAGTGTAATAAACTGCAAATTAACCAGGGGAAATCCAAAACTTTGGTATTTACCAGAGCCCGGAAGCTGCACAAATGGTCCATTAGTGGCCACAGAATTGATCAAGTTAAATCCTTCCATTATCTGGGTTTATTATTCCAAGCGACTGGGTCATGGAAGGATCAGCTTGAGAAGGCATTTTCCCAGGTTAGGGGGGCTTCCTTTTCCTTACTTAGGTTATGCTGTCATTCCGGAGGAAGGGTTATACTTCCTGCCGTAAAGGTCCTAAATGCTAAAGTACGAGCCCAGTTGCTTTATGGGGCAGAGGTTTGGGCGCCCCTCCTTCCCCTACAAATTGGGAAGTTGGATAGTATCCAGGCTCGCTTCTTCCAGAGGTTGCTGAGGATCCCAAGAACGACCCCGTTCGTGGCTATCAGACAGGAGTTGGGACAGGTGAGATGGTCTACCCAGGCTTGGAGGAGTGTACTCAGATGCTGGGCTAAATTACAACATACCGAAGCTAGAGGGTTGGTCCAGTTTCTGATTACCGACCCATTTAAGAGCTCATGGCAGCAGGCCGTGGACACCTTCCTGCAACAACTGGGTTTTGGACCTGACTATTGGAAAGGCAGGGAGCTGGCCGTAGTGTTGAATGATTTCCAAATGAGGTTGGAGGACAGGGCTCAGCAGGACGAGATGGCTGTAATCAGAGCTACTCACCATCTCGCAAGTTATTTGCCCTTTGTAAGGCCACGATTGAGCTTGGCCTCCTATTGGTCTTCATCAACCTCCATTAGGGGTAAGTTTCTCTTTATTCTAGCCAGGTTTAACGCCCTACCAATGCGGGTTTTGGAGGGGCGCTTCCTGGCCATTAGTTTTTCAGATCGCCTTTGTCTGTTCGACCAGCAAGCGGTTGAGACCCCCACCCGTTGTCATGTATTTCCAAATATAAGCCTATATATTTTGGCTATCTGTGTTTTAAATGTATTAACTTTGAGTTTTTATATGTTAACTTTATGTTTCAATGTATTTGAATTGTGTTCACAGCATTGATTTTTAGAATCAGCTTTTGTGAATAACTAGGTTCAGGATGGGCCCCTCCAACCACATTCCAATAGAAGTTTTTTCTAAGCTTCCCAAATTGACATTTGACTGTTGCCAAGGAAACAGCCAAATGAACGGCTATAAAATGAGCCATAAAAAGGTTATAAAGAGGCCCCTTTTAGCTATCTCTAACTCCCTTTTATTTAGTTAAGTTTTCTCAGACTAAAGTCTAGAATCCTATCTGTGACCTGTCCAAATGAAGGATGATACCAGTTTCAGATCATCTCAAACAAAGGAATGATTTAAGTTAGTTTTTTCTAGCTAACAAATCTATTAATTTATAGATTGAAATAGCTAACAGATCTGGTTATTTTCTCTGTAATCTGACAATAATCTCTGATAAAAAATACAAAAGCTTATATTCATTTTGAAGCTTGAAGAAAGTCAAACTTTGATTGGTTTATTTAAGCGAGCCAATTAGAATCCAGTGTATTGCCTTACAGACTGATGTCAGCATGACAGTTTAAGAAACTGAACCTCCCATTTCAAGCTAGTCTTATAAGGGGACACACAGAGAAATAATCTTTAGATCAAAAATCCCAAATATCATTGGATTTCTTTCTCAATGGCAGACTAAGGGAAGATCTGGGAATACATTGTATGTATAACTTCTTGATATCTTTGAGCCAATGAATTGTGCATATGTGAAGCTTTTACAAGCTTTTTCTTAAGATAGAAATGTTTTAAGATAATGTAACTTTGATTGGCTATTAAAACCATTCTATGTAAGCTACTGATATTTTCTATTTATATTTAAGTAAACTTTGCATATATTTTTATAATCCAAAAGTCTCATGTTCCCTTATTTATAAATATATTGTCTATTACAATACTTTCTTTGCTAGCCGGACTTCAATGTAAGTGTAAAACTCAATTTGTATATTTAGGAGAAAAAGGTTCAATCCAGTATGTCTAGTTCAGCTGGGAAACCTAGCCTTTTCCCCTATTTATAAAAAGAGTGACAGAAATGTGACACCATGTCTTCTTTCAATGTCAGTTATATGACCAAATTCACCACAAATATCTCTCTGCCTTTCTCCAGAAATTTCCAGGGCGTACCAACCAAAATTTATACCTCCTGGCCCTGGCTGATGAGGTTCCATCCATCTCAGCAGTTGTGGCTCAGTTTCTGGTTGCTGCCATGAACTTACGTACATTATTCTTCCAGTTTAAACGTCCCCCAAGCAGGGAGTGAGGAGTCATGGCACATGTTTGGTTAGGTAGTGGGCTTCGGGTATCTTGTTTTTATTGTTTATATTTGATTATGTGGAGTTTATTTGACCATGAGCCAGAATTTTGTTCTTTCGGGCTCAGGAAAACTTTGTATTGGATGTTTGGTGAATTGTTTCCAAATCTGGATATATTTGTTTACCTGCCACTTGTCTGTTATTTGTATATTTTGGCCTCAGCCGTAATAAAACATATTATTATTATTCACATGTTCTACTTCTCCTAAAGATACATTTATTGCATGTCTGCTGAATACTTCACAAAAACCTGCATTAGGGGCAAATTGTATGGTCTCATCCAATGTGGACAATGTCCCATGTTTGGTGGAAGTGGCTATCACAGTTTCAGAGCACCCCTGTGATCAGGTAGCCACCAACTCCAAAAGTGGGGCAACTGCAAACTGCAGCCCAAAGTGCCCATGCAAGCCTTGGCAGAGCGCCTACACTTGGGTGATGCTGAGGGTTGTATGCATCCCCAGACTGCTGCCACTGCTGAAACTGGCCCCATTGTGGACATGCCTAGGCTGCCATAGACTCCTCTGTCCAGCACCACCCCTAACCAGTCTGGCATGCCTCAGGTCCATCTGCTGCCCCCACTGCTGTGGCTGGCCTGCATCCTCTGGAACAGCTGAATAGAGCACCACCAAAGGTGTGTATTTCCCCCATATGCACATGACCAGGTTGTGAAAGCCACGCTCCCCTCTCTTTCCCCACAATCAATGGAGCTACTTCCACCCCCGGGCAGAGTTGTGTGCATGAGAAAATCAGTATTTGTGTGAATGTGTGTATGGGAGGAATGGTGTTAAGAAACAAGATCATAGCCCACTGGAGTCTGGGTTTGATCAGGCAAGCCCACACTCACATGTTTAGTGTGTAGAGCCTAATAAATGACAGCCACTTGCATGTAGTTCTTGTGCATTCATGAAGCCCCTATGCAAGGTTTAGTGGAACAAACCTAATAAACAGACAGGCATTCTTCCCCATCATGATCCCCCCAACCAACCTCCCTTCTCAAATCAAGTTTTCAGATGACAAAAAGTTATTCAAGGTAATTAAAACACACAAGTACTGTGAACAATTGCAGGAGGATCTTGTGAGACTGAGGGCTAATTCAGACGTGCGTTTAAATTGCACAGCAGCGGCAGTGGCATCGGGCGATTTAAAGCACTTCCGGGTTGGTGTGAATGCACCGGCTGTGCACATTTCAGCCTAATGCAAACTGTTGGAGTGCGGTTTTGAAAGCTGCTCCGGGCAGCTTTTAAAACCGCACTCCAACAGTTCGCGTTAGGCTGAATTGGTGCAACCCTGAAGTGCGCAGTGCTTTAAATCGCACGATGCCGCCACCGCAGCTGTGGAATTTAAACGCACATCTGAATGAGCCCTGAGTGTCTGAGCATCCAAATGGCAGGTGGAATTTAATGTGGACAAGTGCAACGTGATACACATAGGGAAAAACAATGTAAACATTCTGTACACAATTCTGGGTTCTAATTTAGGAGTTATCACTCAGGAAAAGGACCTTTGAGTCATTGTGGACAATACATTGAAATCCTCAGCTCAGTGTGTTGAGACTGTCAAAAAAGCAATCAGAATATTAGGAATTATTCATAAGGGGATAGAGAACAAAACTGAAAATATCATAATGCCACTATATAAATCTATGGTGTGACCACACCTTGAATATTGTTTGCAGTTCTGGTTTCCCCATCTCAAAAACGATATAGTAGAAATAGAAAAGGTACTGAGAAGAGCAACAACAAAAATGATAAGGGGTATGGAACGGCTTCCCTATGAAGAAAGGCTGGATTGGTTGGGGCTCTTCAGCTTGGAGAGGACTTGATGACTGAGAGGGGATATGATAGAAGTTTATAAAATCATGAGTGGTGTGGAACAAGTTAATAGAGAGTTTATCCTCTCAAATAGTACTAGAACTAGGGGATGCTCCATGAAACTAACAAGTAGCAGATTTAAACAAATACTCAACACACTATTAAGCTGTGGAATTTTTTGGCATAAGGTGTGGTCAAGGCCAGTAGTATAGCTGGATTCAAGAAAGGATTGGATACGTTTCTGGAGTATAGGTCCATTAGTAGCTATTAGCTAGGTAGGTTTGGAGAATGTAACCTCTTACTGTTGGGAACTGGGAGTGAACAACAGGGAATGGATCACCCCATTGTGACCTGTTGGGTACTTCTTCCAAGAAACAGATTGGCCACTGTCGGAGGTAGGTGCTGAACTCGATGGACTATTGGTCCAACCCAGTATGGCACTACTTATGTTTTCCATATTCCGCACCCTGCTATGACTCACAGCCATAGTTAACCATGGGAACAAGAAGCCGTCCCAGCTGTTTGTTTCTTCTGGGATATCACTCCAGGAGGCCTTCCAGCCTCAGCTATTTCTGCCCACTTGCAGGTTCTTACCTGGCCTCATACCCGTGATCATCTGATGATTGAAACTAACCTTCTGCTAGACACATCATGCAAAGTTTATTAAACATATTGCATACTTTATTGTGCAACTATCTTGAAAAGTAAAAACTAAATGAAAAATTGAAATCAAAAGCAATCAGTCCTTCCCTGCGGTAATTCAGTATCTCTCATCTGTGAATCACAGAGAAGTACTAGTATGTATTTATAGGGGTCTCAACATCTTTGGTGTTGGAACTCCCTCTCAGTTTGCATAAAACCCCCAGTCAAACATGCGCCTCTTATACCCATCTCGATCATCTTCTGCATCGACAAACAGTGTCGGTGGAAAAAATTCCCACTTGCAAGTGCTTTCTGCACTTCTTCAAATGTTCAAACCTCGTATAGGGCAACAAACTCCCCTTCTGTCAGTTCATAGTCCCTGTATCCCGAGGCACTTGTTCCCACAAAGATACTTATGTCGACGACCCAGTCAAGGCACTCCTGGTGGCCCCTAGGGTATCCTCTCACTGTCATCAGGACGGTGATGAGAAACAATGCCAAAGAAGTTCTAGCCCCCGTTATTGACAGTCTTACTTCTGTCATTGCACAAATCTTGAGGAAACTCTTACCCTAATTTGTATCTCACTGTATCACTTCATCTGGGACTCGCACTGTTGCATTCTGCAGAGCTTGGAACTGTAGTACGGTTATGTGTAGTCTGCACTCCACAATGGATACATAGAACCCCATTGTGTGCATGTGCCACCCTAGGAATACATAGGCTGACTCTGAGATTGGTCTGCCAGTTTTTTCTACACATCAGGCCTCATCCAAATGGCAGCAAAGGTCAGCATGTCCATGACCCCCTAAATTTAGGAATAGGAAGAAGGCACCACTTTCATTTATTTATTTATTTATTTATTTTAAAGCATTTTTTAGCCACCCCCTCATGGCTACGGCATCTCGGGGTGGCTTACAACAATATAATAACAATAAAAAAATGTTAAAGAAAACAATTTGCTTTCAACGGTTTTCATCGGAAATCTGTTTATTTTCTTTTGTGGATTTTTTTTGTTTAATTTTATCAAAGTATTAAACATCATTTTAAAAAAAAAAAAAAAATTAAATCACTGCTCACATGCAAAATGGACACCAGACCATTCTGAACATCTGCACCCTTTTCCAAGATGGCGGTGGCATCATTGCTGCCATTTTGGAAAGGGCAACCGGTCTGCAAATGTGCAAAATTGTCTTTTCCAAACGATCCAGTTGTCCTCTGCAGCAGCCTGCAAATTGGGCACATGAGGACATGGTGGGGGGAGTGGGGGCACATAGGGACATGGGGGGGGGAATGGGGGCACATAGGGACATGGGGGGCACACAGGGACATGGTGAGGGCACACGGGACATGGTGAGGGCACATGGGGACATGGTGGGGGGAATGGGGGCACATAGGGATATGGCGGGGGGACACAGGAGCAGGGGGAGTGGGGGGCACATGGGAACATGGTGGGGGGAGTGGGGGCACACGGGAAACCTTTGGGGGCTTCTGGGAATGGTTTGGTTTACGTGTGGTTTTCTGGTTTTTATATATCTGTGCATGATAATAGGGCCCTGGGAAAAGCTTTGTGTTCTGTGGATCTTTACTAAAACTGCTTGTAAGTGAGGTTTAAGGTTGTCTGTCTGCTTTTAAACCTAGCAGAGAAGGTGAATATAACCTGCCTAACTGAAATTGCTGGATTAAGTAATGTAATGTCCATCCAATGTTAACTATGGGAACTCCTTGCTGCTGGGTTATGCCGCTTACCATTGCCCTGGCTCCACCTACCATTGTCCTGGCTCCACCCACCATTGCCCTGGCTTTTCCTCTAAGCTAGCCATCCCACCTTCCTGTGGAGCCAGGGCAATGGTAGGAGGGGGGAAGGCCAGTAGGCCTTCCTGCCCCTCCAACCTCAAAACCCATCAGCCACCCCTGGCTAAATCTTCTGTTCTTTCTCCCTCCTCCCCTCTAAGAAAGAGGGAAGGTGGGAGAGAGTGCTCTCTTCTCTCCCTCCTCTGCTCTTGTAAAGAGGGGATGGGGGAGAGAGAGCTCCTGTTCAGGGTGGCAGGGGCAAGGCAGTGGCTGCATTGGATCAGCAGCAAGTAGGCTGCCAGTCACAACAGGGAAGAGGAATATGGGGTAGGTGGGTCTGTTTTGTAGCCCCAAGGGAAGATCCGCCTTGGCATTCTCCTGGACTCTTCCCTGAGTGGGGGGCTGTGTATCTGATTGGTGGTTGCCTGGTGGCTGGTGGTGGCAAAAATCTAATAAATGGGCAGGTGGACACACATCTGGTGTGTGGGCTACTATCTCATTTGTTAACACTCTGAGAGAATGTGAGTGTGTGTGAGAGAGGCAGAGCTTATTCAGTGAGGGGCGGGGATTATTCAGTGAAAGGTTGGGACATACTGGCAACGGGGTTTGGGCTTGTCCCTCTTTGTCTGCTCACAATGTTGAGAGGTATGGTGTTAGTTGTCTTATGTGACTTCCCTTGTCTTCCCTGGCTTCCCACCCATTTTCTCCTGAGCATATCACCTTCCATTTGCCCCATCTTTATCCATTATTCCATCTTTGCTGCCCTCACGTCCTGATTATTTCCTGTGCCTCTCTGTTCAGCTCCCTCCTCTCCCCCAGGAGATCTCTATCTTCATACCTTGCCCTAGTTGTTCTCCAAAGTAGCACAAAGTTTTGAAAAGGAGACATAATTTTTCGAATTATGTGTTTTCCAGTAAACCTTCTGTAACCCTCTCTACAAGGTGCCAGTGCTTAGTGGACAAGAAACCCGGGGGGGGGGGGGAGGATGGTCCCAACAGTATGTAGTAGGGGTGGGACTCTAGGCAAAAAAATTAGTTTCAGATAATTTTGTTTTTGGTTCTCATGTATTTCAGTTCTTGTTTTGGTATTGGTTCTTTCGGATATTTTGCACTGATTTTTGTATCAGATTTGTGTCGAGTTTCCCCGTTGAAGGCAATGGGAACAAATCACAATGTTAAAAATCCAATATAAAAATCAATGCAAAAGAACTGATACCGAAAAAGAACAGATTTATTTTTTTTAATTACATTATCATTCAAACTTTTATTGTTTGGCCATGGGCCGTAACAAAGTCAATACATAAAATACAAAACACAATAAAACAACTTCAGGATAAGCAGTGTAGGCTACGGAGCAGTACCCAAACCGGGATACCCCAACTGTGCCCCAGTACCCTTTGATATCAATATCCCTTGGCCTTCCTGGGGGTTGTGCCGGTAACATTTAACCCCAGCATCTAGTACAGTCACTGCCAGCCAGGCATGTGCTGGAGCAAAAAGCCGCAATATGAAATTAGATGGGCCCCTTGTTTTAGGCAGTTAGGAGGACTTACCGTCCCACAGCACGGACTAAGCATCTGGGGTGTGTGAATCTAGATTCCAAGTCTGGGGCCAACCTCCTCAAATTGCCCCTAGTGAATTACATTAGGAGTATTTTGTTGTGCTATCTAGTAGCAGAGGATGAGCAGTAGGATTCCTTTGTGCTATCCAAGCTGGGGATTAAAGAGCAATCCCCAAGCCCAATAAGTCTCATTTGTAACCCTCATCCAGCTCAGTACAGGACTCGAAGGGGGGGCGGACAATCACCCAGTATCCATCATGGATTAAAACCCCTTATTGGCAAGGCATACTATAATTTAAACTTCTTAACTACAACTTCTCTATAACTACTGCATAACTGAAATTTTGGATTAATCTGAAATGGCCATTATCGGGTACGTTCGGTTCTTTCGAAAACCGAAAGTCACATCCCTAGTAGGTAGGATGTGGGGGACCTCCTGTTTTCCCTCCCTGCAGCACTCATACTTCCAACAAACAGTAAAAAAAAAATACAGTCAGATGGTCACAGTTAGCAGGACTAGCATGTCAGGGAGTGAACAGCACAAGAAAAATAAAACTGGAAGTAATTGAACCATAAGAACTATTAAACCACTAAGTTCCTGTGACTTTTATTTTGAAGGTATAATATAAAGAACAACAGCCAGATCTTGAACGGAGTATGAACTAAGGGTGAAAATAGTTTTCACCCTAAGATGTAACCAGAGGGCTTCAGTTCTACGTGTAATATTAAGCCTTTTGTTTAATATCCTCTCTACAGAGAAATGACAGTAGCAAGGGAGAGCTCCCCCTTGTTAAATATTTATCATTCAAGTCATGCTCACAGCCCCCCTAGTCAGCATGTGTCAATTACCCTGCCTTTTTTGCTTCAGGGATTCTCATCAAGATATCTCGTAGCACAGGGCTCTTCTTAAAATATTAAACATTGGTTTAGTTTAATAATTCAGTGACTACAGGATTTAATAATAAGTGTGACTGGTATAATCAGTCACCTTGCATGAAATTTAAGCCTCGCTCTCCTTTAAAAAAACACACACATACACACACACAAAAAAACCACCAAAGGACCAAAGTGACAATGTACAATTCATGATATTAGTTTAAGTTCGTTCCCTCTGCAGCATAACTACAAGAAATGAAGTCAAGAGGGCTAACACTACCCATGCCACTCAATACCTGGCTGCTGAAAAGGTCTATTTAAAAGCAACAAATAAATATTTTAAGGAGCAGTTTGTTACCTCTGCCATATTAATTCTACTATTGCACCCACTAAAGATGGGGTCAACCCACAGCATCAGCATGCCAGTGCCATCTTTGAAAAGGGCCAAGCATGCTCAGAAAGGGCCATTAAGGCCCTTTCTGAGCATGCTCAATTGTTTGTTAGGGATGGGTGAATGTGGTTCGGATGTTCGGAGTTCGGACCAAACTCGGTCTGTTTGGACATCCAAACTGAACGTCAGAACTGAACTCTCGAATGACCGAACAGTTCGGTTGAGTTCGGATGAGTTTGGGGGCAGGAAAAACGTCTTTCCAGGTCCAAAAATCAAGTTTCGGTTTTGGTTTAGATTCAGTTTCGGTTTCGCTATTTTTGAATGTTCGGCCAAGTTCGGCCAAACCGAACTCAACTGAACCGAACCATCAAACCCGAACTCGGGTTTCAAACAGAACGACCAAACATCTGAACATCCGAACTGCATTCTGCTCGCCATCCTTATTGTTTGTGGATATTTTACTTTCAAAGTTACCAGCCAGAAAGAGGCCACGCATCGGCACAGGACCCCTCCAGAAAGTATGTAACCCACCCTTGACCCCTCTGCTAGGTCTCTTGTTCTCCCTAAGCACCCAGCCCACCTCTGATTCCTCCCCCACCCTCAGAACTTGACGAGGGTTCTCTGTGTGTCCAAAAACATGGGGCCATTCCTTTGACCCTTTGAAATACTCGCAAGATCTTGTTTTCCCTAGTCAGAACATCACCAATGAGTTCCCACAATATCAGGGACAACCACTCAGTCCCAATGCACTGATTCTTCTTCCCTACTGTGCTCTATATTATTATTAGTGTAAGTGCCGAGTCACCACACAGTTTATGGACAAGATTCTTCTAGGAGTCCTCACCCTGGCTCAGTTCTAGCCTGAGCCAGGGAATCCCTATGTGATAAATGGCCATAGGCTACTTCCCATCTATCTCATGTGCTTGTCTTGTGGCAGTGTCCAAAGTCCCATATCCTACTTTTATAGCTGATCCTTCCCAGCTGTCCAGTAGCTGCCTGCTTTGTTCAGCTAAGCACAGCCAGTCCACCTCAACTGACTCATTAGCGATTTCCCCATAACCTTTCTGGGCTGCAGGCACTTGTCCTTGTGCAGACCCCCAAAGGGTTGCAACATGCAATCACTTATTGAGGGACACATTCTAAAGGGATTTGTGGTGTTACTGCTATATCTTGTTTTTAGAATTGAGCACTGGGTGCTATTCTCTTGAAAATCTGGCCCTTAGGATCCTAAGTCTTATTGAAAGTAACTTAAATGTATTTTTACTCCTACTGACCCAGCTCTAGGTTTCAAGCTTCAGCAACTTCTCTAAATAAACAAAATAAAGAGCAGAAGCAACATAGCAATTTCACCATCACAGGAAGGAAAATAAGGGCTAGTTATGATGACAGAGCAGAGACACTGCCCCAAAGCAGATAGAACAAGAGATACCAATGGAAACATGCCGTGTCTGTGGGAACAGATATCTGGTACAGTCAGCTTGGGCAACATCCTGAATAACCATTTATTACTGGCAAGAATAAGTACAAGTACTAACAAGAATAAGATAAAGAGGATATGGTGTGAGAAAACAGTAAGAGGGAGATCTGTGATGAAGAACACTATGATCTTTAGTACCAGTCGTTTCATCAGTGGATCCATTATTTGCCTCTTCTTCCCTTCATAAAAGACAATGGTTTGAATCTAGTGATGCCCATGCACAACTTCAAATATATGTTACAGTCTTCGGCCTATTGCACAGGGAACTTTGGTCTTTTTTACACCACCTCTGAGACTGGTTGATCTTGGCTTCCAAGGCAGTGCCATTTCAATGTTGCTTCACAGCTAGATGCTGCTCGGCTATAGGGATGGGAGAAAAGAACACGGTTCTGATGTTCGGACGTTCGGTCGTTCTGTTTGAAATCTGAGTTGGGGTTTGGCTGTTCGGTTCAGCGGAGTTCAGTTCTGCTGAACTTGGCCGAACAACCGAAAATAGCGCTATCAATACCGAAACCGAATTTGAATTTTTTGGGGGGTTTTACCCTGAAACCACACCTGGTCTTTACCCCTGGTGCCAGAAAGTCTGCTCCTGAGCTGCGTTCCACATCCAGTCACATTTTTCTCGCCTTCCAGTCACATTTTCCCCACCCCCAAACTCATCCGAACTCATCCAAACTTTTCCGAACTGTTCGGTCGTTTGAGCGTTCAGTTCGGACGTTTGGTTCGGTCGTCTGAACAGGCCGGGTTCGGCCCGAACTCCAAACTTCCGAACCGCGTTTGCCCATCCCTACTCAGGTAGTCTTTGATCATGGAGAGCAGTTTCATACTGCATTACTAGTATTGCTTAGTAGAGGATGAATTATGTGCATTTTCCTGTACAAAATCTTGGCTTGAACCAGGACCTTTGAGGTATTAGAAGTAGTGGATGAAACAAAAGTGCACTACCAAACTCTGGCCAGGAACCATGGTATTTCTGTTAAGGGCTTTTCTAGGCCATGCCCTTCCTCTGGGCTCAGTACTCTTTAGTTCCATGTTCCCAGCTTACTCATTGGCTTCCTCCCTGTATATAAGTACTATTTATACTACTACTACTACTACTACTACTACTACTACTACTACTAATCATTTCTATTGTGCTACTAGGCGCATGCAGTGCTTTACAGTCACAGATTTTTCAGAGACAGGTCCTGCCCAGTGCACTTACAAACTAAGATGGACAAGGGTGAGGGGAACAGAGGGAAAGACAGACACACGCATTCCCAAGTCAAGCCTGCAGTCACAGGAAGCTGGGTAGATTATTTGTTCACTCACTCCTGTCTCTCCTCAGACCCCCACCTGTGCCCCTATCCCTGAGCTAGGTTGTTTTCCCATGGGAGTGACTCTGCTCTGTACTTTTTGTTTCTGTAACCCCCATCCCCACATCTACCCCTAAGTGGTACCAGACTCAGAGTAGGTGTCTGTGTGCCACCCTTGAACCTCAGACTGTTCCTGCCTGCACTGGCAGAGGGGATTTAGGGCCCCTGGGCTCAGGCTACTTTCCCCTCTTATTTGGGAACTCCAGGGGAGGGGGGCAGATCCTAATTAACCTAATTTAGGTACTTGCACTTCAGTGCTTCCACCTGGGAGAGTTGTTGCACAAAGATGTGCAAGTAAAGGACTGCCCCCTGGAGATTTCACTACCTTAGGGATAGGACCTCAGAAACTACTATTCAGGCAAGCAAGGTTAACAAATATACATGGTGGGATACCCCAGACACTTTACTTTTAGAGTTAACACACAATGAACACAATAACCATTACACAATAAGTTGTTCACAAATCCTACCCCTTCTACCCCCATCCCAGCTTTCTCTCTCCTCAAAGAGTTGCTGGAAGTCAAGAAGTTTGCTTCTCCGAAAGCAGACCCTCAGGAGTACTTAGTCAATGATGAGGGTGGGGGCTGCTGGGGGCTCCTCTGCTTGTTGGGCCTAGGAGCTCACCTTCCCCTTGTCGATGCACCGCCCCCCCATAATCAGACACGGAGACATATCATTGGCTTAAATCAGGCCACACTCTTTATTAACAATAACCTGAGGCTGGTGGGTAATTGCTCCAAGTAATCTGGGTCCAGTATGCTAGCTAATTAAAACTCTTATTAACTAGAACTGACCTGGATGTGCCTTCCAGTGTCAGCCCTGCTCAACAATAACTGAAACGACCCCCTCGACAGGCCCTGGCCGTGGCCTAATGGGGGAGGGTGAGTTGTGCAAACCCACCCTATACCAAGCAAGGAGTTAATGTGTCACCAAGGCCCAGGATTGTGCCCATCCTTGGTCCCCCAGTTATCACACACTCCCCGGGACATAACCCCAGACATGCTGCGCCCAACATTGTCTGTGTATCACGGCCCCATCTCTTAAGGAGATAACTTCAATTTCCTATGCCCTACCTATTTATCTACTTTCACATACTGGACCCCTGCCACTAAGGGGTAGTCGCTAGCGAACTATCCCGACACCCACCGCCTCGACTCCAAACAAGACACCAAGTGTCCACTCAAAACTGATAGATAAAGCTCATTTCCTTTTCCAGATAAATGCACTCCATCATCCCGATACAAGTCATGGCTCGTGTGCACGATCCCAGGATGGCATAGCGTTGTACCGCCAATTCCTTTAATCCATTTACTTATCTCACGATTTATACTTCTCCTTGCCCTATCTATACAACCAGGTTTGTTGACTCCTGCCCATTTTAAACGAGGAATTAAATTTGTCCAAACCAACTGGGTTTGAGGGAACCATAACTTAACCACTAACAAATCATTTTTTACGCCCACAATCAAATTCACCCCTTTTCGGGAAGGAATATCATTTTCCCCCAAATGTAAAACCAGTATGTCTGGCACGGGCCCCCAAACCCTGCCTCTCAACGTAGGCAACAGCTGATGCCACCGCATCCTGCTTTTTCCCATCCATCTAATGGAAGCGCGACGTCTTAATCCCAGATGGGTACCCCCGGGTGACGTCGCAGCAGCCACATCTACCCATCGCACGATGCTATGGCCCAGGATCCACACCACACATCTGCTGTTCCGGGGGTTCAGTCGTCCTGCTAAAAGATAACAATTTTAATATGGAAATGGTCTAATATATTTTCCATACGCACTAGAGCGCCATCTACCTAATCCCTTAATCGCTTGTTCCCCCAATCCTGCAGCCGCTGCGGTTGTTGCGGCCCCAATCCGAAAAGAATGTGACCCGAATTCATTCGGGGGAAGGCCAACCATCACTAAAACCCTTCTCAACACCGCTGAAAATTGGTAGCTGGTCAAAGGTATGCCATCACAATGGACCAATAACCTACCCGGAATACCCGGGCGCATTCCCATGTACTTTTTTATCTGAAACACAGGGCAGATTTCATCAACCCCAGTCCTATATAGATGTACCAACTGCCCTTATCCCCTCTGATCATTTTTTGTATACCGCAGGCACAACTGCAGTGAGTCTTCTAAAAGCCTAAGATCTCGCATTCCCAAGGCGCGGTCAGATTCATCACTCTTTGATGATACTGTGATTTCGCTGACCCCAAAAGCTCCATAAAAAGCAATCACGTATGCAGAGGTGAAGAGCTGCCCTTCACATCGGTACACACCCTTGGCAATGCCCCAACCAAGTGCCGAAGAATCTCAGTGGTAATAAGCGCCTGAACTGGTCCAGGAGCTGGGGTTTCCCTAGCCCAGCTCTCCAACATTTGTTTCATGAAAAATCCCCCATCTGGAGTGGGGAACCCCATGAGTTTACTAGCAAAAGATAACACTGCCATTTTTCCCACTATAGTCCCAGGTGCTAAACCTCTGGCCCGGAGATGCATGGAAAATTGCAAGACATGGCCCCTGGTATAGGGAACCCACTGTTCCACCCTTTGCTGGCCCTAAATACCTGGAACTTGCTGAAATCCCTACCATAGGCTGTCTGCGTTCTGGAAGCGAGGGATCCCTGAATGATGTTCTGAACCTCTAGCTCCCAAGGTTCCACACCCCAGGTGCCAGGGGTTTCTGGGTGTGGCCTGGCGTCCGGTGCCAATTCTCGAAAACGGTCCATCTGGAACCAAGAAAGGGCATCGACTACGCCATTGTCAACTCCAGGTACATGTTGGGCCTTAAACAAAATATTGCTCTTTAAACAAGTTGCCACCATAGTTCGGATCAAGGTCATGACTCTTGGGGATTTTGACGACAATGAGTTGACCACATGTACAACCGTCATGTTGTCACACCAAAACTTGACTACCTGATTGGCAAATTCTGGGGCCCAAAGCATTATGGCTTTTACTATTGGGAACAACTCTAAAAAGGTGAGATCCCTAGTCAGTCCTGATGTCTGCCACTCCTCCGGCCACCGAGCAGCACACCAACGGCCCTTAAAGTATACCC
>QEPC01007587.1:3699755-3712091 GCA_003113815.1 Sphenodon punctatus
AAAAAGGTGAGATCCCTAGTCAGTCCTGATGTCTGCCACTCCTCCGGCCACCGAGCAGCACACCAACGGCCCTTAAAGTATACCCCAAAACCAATGCCCCCAGCCGAATCAGACTGCACTTGAAGATCTGCATGCAGCATTAAAATCTCCCTCCAGAAACTCACCCCATTAAAGCCGTCCAGGAATTCCTGCCAAATAATCAAGTCTTGCCTCATTTCCCTGGTTACTTGAATGTGCAGATGGGGGGCCAAATCGCCTCTAAGCTTACCCCCGGGGTAAGGCTCTACCCGGGGCTATCACCCGGCAGGCAAAATTTAGGCTCCCTACTAGTGATTACAGGACCCGCACAGTCACCTTACGGGCCTCAATGACATCCCTGATCTTCTGTCTGAGTGTTACCAATTTATCCTCTGGCAGCCTCGATATCATGCTCTCAGTGTCCAATTCTATTCCTAAATATGTTAACCTCGTGTTAGGCCCCTCGGTCTTCTCCGGGGCCAAAGGAATACCCAATTCCTTAGCCATTTCCTGAAACTGCCTCAAGGCCACAGCACATTTCTGCGACCCTGGTGGGCCAATTATCAAGAAATCGTCAAGGTATTTTGTGACTTCACATTCTCTCAATCTACACCGGAATATCCATTCCACGATAGAGCTGAAACGCTCAAACGCAGAGCATGATATCGAGCACCCCATAGGCATTGCCCGATCATAGTAATAGTGATCATCAAAAGAAAAACCCAACAAATGGAAGCTGCTAGGGTGCACCGGTAGCAATCGGAATGCTGATTTAACATCGCACTTTGCAATCAGTGCACCCCGTCCCATAGCTCTAATCTTTTCAACCACCACATCAAAAGAGGAATATCTAATCGATGTCAGTTCCTTAGGAATGGCATCATTGACAGAGTTCCCCCTCGGATGTGACAAGTGATGAATTAACCTAAACTCTCCGGGTGGCTTTTTTAGCACCACTCCGAGGGGGGACACAATGAGATCGGGAAAAGGAGGATGAGTAAAGTACCCTGCCCAGCTTAACCTCCTTCCTGATTTTCTCTCATACCACAGTTTCCAATCCAACTACTGATTTTAAATTCCGGGGAGTACGACTTCCTTGCACGGGGCCTGGCGGTATTACAAATCCCAATGTAAAACCCTGAACTATATAACTTACCTCATCGGGGTCAGGGTGCCCTTCCAAAACGCGCCTCAACCTGTCAATTCTGACCAGAGTCGGCCCCCTTTCTTGATGCTGAATTCTGAGAGGAACCTTGCTTCCCTTTGCTATTGCTTCCCCCCTGTCCAAATCGCCCCTTTCCCCCTCTCTGACGGGAACGAAAACAACTGAACCCTGGGTGATTTCCCTAACATCCCCAGCAAACATGGCGAAACCAGCAAGAAGCCCTGTTGCACCTTCCTACCTTGTTATACTCCCAACAAGGCCTGACCCCACTGGCGCTCGTCCTTCTAGACTCAGTGCCATAGGGCTCGTTAGCCGGTGCCACTCCTCCCTTCACTAACGTGTGACCGCTCTCTGACCTTGGTGCGCTTGTAGCATCAATCATGCTCTCAAGCCACAAGTCTGCTGCATAAACATCCAAACGTAGCCCTGGGTTTGTGGCTGCCCGGTGACGAAAAGCCTCGTCATATCACAACCACACCCCCTAGGGGCCTGTGCCATGTGCCCGGCGCACAATGTCGGCGTATTTATGCAGTTCCAAACCCCACCCGGGGTACGCCTGCATCATCACCCCCATGTATACTGCATAGGCCGCTGTCCAGTTTGCCCAATTCCTATCCGCCTTTGGGCGTTTAAACTTCTCCTTCTCCTTTTGTTCGTCATCGGCCCTGTGATCCATGATTGGATCACTAAACAACAGGGTGAACACATCAATGTATTCGCCTCTCCATATCTTGTCCTTTGTGGCCTGCAATAAGTGTTGGCCAAACGGCGCCATTATGTCCAAACTGGCACTGCCAGGGGGAGGCAAGGGATGCTCCGGGACAGCAACAGAACTTGTCGCTGCTGTCGCTGCTATAGTTGCCCCTAAGGCCCTATTATCTGCCGGTATCGATGTAACCGGGGCGTTTGACTCAATTCCCCCCAGCGTCGGTACATTAAATGCCATCAACTGGTCTGGTGCAGTGATGGGAGTTATCACCACCCACAACCCATTCATCCATGCCACTTGTGGTTGACACTGTTGAGCCACTGTCTTTCCCCCTTGAGGTCCTCCCTTCCCTGCCAATGCTGGGTTAGTGCCCCCACCTGGCAGGTTTTGCTGCAGCGCCCCTACCGCTCTTTCCACCATCTGTCCCCTGTCCCTCATGTTAACAGGGCCTACTCAGTTCCCTGCTTGGACACCTTGCATGACTGATGCGCCCTGATTACCTGTGTTGTCTGGTAATGCTATGACTGCCTCTCCAGTCCCACCTGTCGCGCTTGCACTCGCCCTTTGTCCTTGACTATATATCTGTTGCTCCAATGCGAGGATCCTTTGCCACAGCTCCCCATCTTCCCCGCGATCCATCTGAGGCCTCTCCACATGTCGCCGTCGCTCAGGCGGTGGTTCCCCCCTGGAATGAGACTCCGGGTTCCCCACAACAGGCAACCCGGCCCACGCGGACCCTTGTGCATGTACCTGGCCCTGTCCCACCAGCATGCCCTGGGGGACCTCAGGCCAGTTGCTGCCACCTCCAATCACTGAAAGATCAGGGCTCTTGCCTCCAGGCCCACCCGTTGTGCCATAAATGGCCCTTAACAATGGTGCAGTGGGGGAATCAACCCATGAAGGACCGGGCTGTTGGCAAGCAGGTCCACTCCTCTCCTCCAATGGTGGTACTATCCGTAACCCCCCACTGGAGTCATCAGGACCCCCTGTGTCACCACGCCCCAACTCTGCATCAGGAAGATTGTAAGCCCCTTGAAGGCCCAAAGGGCCTGCACCAGTATCACCCGGAGCCCTGCTACCCCCTTGATGGGCCCCACGCTGATGGGTCATTGCCAGCTGAACTGCATCAGGCCTCATCCCAGTACTCTCCCCAGGCCGCCCACTACCAGCACTTGCCACTGCAGAGGAGGGGGGTGCCCCTTCATCGGACCCATACCGTGCGGGAGGAGAAATTATCCTCCCACCTCGGGTGGTGACCCCCACCCCTGCACCCAGCGCTTTGCCCTTCACAGGGGCTAACTCATCCGGACTGCCTGACTCTTGTTCCTGGGCACCCACACCGCCCCAAGGGATTGCAGAACCAACATTTGTACCCCCCAACACGGGACCTACCCTCATAGCTACTCGCACGCCTCCAAGCGTGCGAGCAGTTCTTCTCTGGGAGGGATTTCCCCAAGCATTGGGACTGTAGCCGCCCGCTCAGGAATCCCCCCCTCATCAGCACGGGTTACCCCCGCTCTCCGACCACCCTCTTTCCTAGCCTCCGGCTTCCTTTTCGTGCGCCCCATCACTCTCAGGGCCACTACCAGTGCCGATTCTGTGACCTGCTTCAACCAGCAGCAGCTTTTCATGCTGCTGCTTCCTGAACAGGCACTGAATGATCCGCACAACGCGGCAGGGAGACAGCCTCTCCTATCAAGGGGCAGTCTCCCCAGCCCCGGGCTGCCTTCGCGCCACTAAGGAGGGTTGCTTAGCAACCCATTAAACATAGAGGGAAGCTTTAACAGCCCCACTCTACACAGGGCCATTTTGTTAACTGCTGAGGGGGAGGGGCACAACAAATTCCCCTCGCCTTCATTTTTGGCGAAGGGACTTTTGAGAGAACTCCACCAGACATTCTTCTCAGTTCAGGTTCTTTACCCAGATGGGGTCCAGAGATCCTCTGGACTCTGTGGCTACTTGCACATTGGACCTGCTACACTCGCTGTTTTGGCTAAGACTTCTGCTGCTGCTATGATGTTCCTCACCATGATGGCAGCTCTGTAGGTGCTGTTTGAACACTCTGGCTTATCCCTTGAGCCTATGAAACTCCTCTTCAGGCAGCCATCTTGTTTCTCTGTCCCTTTCTCCTCCTCCATCTCTCTGACTCTTCATCTCTCTACTGAGCTAGCACCTCGGCTCCCCCTGCTCCCTGAGCCTTCTTAGCTACCTGGAGGCAGCAGGTGGTGTCAGCTCCTCTTCCCATCTTTGTCACTTAGCCCTTGGCGGGATTTCTTCTCATGGGCTCTGCCATCTGAGTTACATTTCATACCCTGGACCTGCTCTGACCCATATTCCTGTATCTGCTTGCCTGCCTTTTGTCAGTCCTTCTGTCTGTCTGTCTTCTCGTGTAGTCCACCATGTCAGCCTTCCTGTCTTGACCACCACATCTGCCACCTCCCCAGTCTGTGTGTTGGTCCCCAGCCTGTCCTTGATGCTCTGGACCAATCCTGTACCAGCTCTCCAGCTTTGATCCCTATTTTTGTGAACATGAGTGCTAACCCCCTGACTCTTCTCTTTCTCCACAGTCTGACCCCAAATACACACATAATCTCTTGAGAAGGCCAGATAACAGGGTTGCTCTAGCACAACTGATGGTCAGTCCTAGTACAAAGGAGAAAAATCCAGGTGCAGATGGGAACCTTTCCCGTTGCATCCTGAGGGATGATGAACTCCACAACACCTTTCCTAAAAGCTCCTATGGAATTCCTATGGAATTCCAGTAGGGACTAAGCAATAAGAAGTTGACATTTCTTGGTAGTAAATAAGAAACAGGCATAGAAAAAACACAGAATGAAAGCATATATGCAAAGCAGACAGAATGAATAGATCCTTCATATCTATGAATATTAATCACATTTTCAGATAGCCCACCAGATATTCATTATTAATAATTATTTATTATTTCTATAGTGCTTTACAATTCCTATCTAGTCCACCCTCACAACAACCCTGTGAGTTAGGTCATTATTATTCTCATTTCAAAGAGAAAGATCTGAAGCTGAGAAACAGTGACTGGCCCAAGGCCACCCAGTGAGTTCATGACTAAGGGTGTTTTTAGACAAGCGCCTCCCCACTCATCATGCATGTTGCAGGGTTGCATAGGGTGCCAGTGTGGCCATATAACACGCATGATGGGTGGGGAGGCGCTTGTTTAAAAACACACTAAGGGTAATTTTAGACGTGACGGGCCCCAGGCCCACCACGCTCAACCACAGACTGGGAATCAGGCCGGCCATCCTTTAGACATGCTGGCCTGATTCTGGAGGGCGGGCGTGGAGGGGGCAGGGATGCATAGGGAGGGTCAGAGCTGCACAGCGTGACATGCGGCTACCCGCCCTCCGGGAGACAGGCAGGCACAGTGACCAATCTGGCTGCTGCGCCTGATCCCTTCCCATGGTTGGGACCATGATCCAGGTGGTCTGCAGGTAACAGATGTTATCTGCAGCCCATCCTGGATCGTGGCCAATGTGACCACGATTGGGGCTTGATCCCACTACGATTCTGTACCTCCGGGTGGCCGGAGGTCCAGAATCATGGTCAATTTGATTCCCGCCAGGTATTCATCGTGAACATCTGGTGGAAATCAAACAGATGTTACGGGAATCATGGCCCCCACAGGGGATTCACTGTGGCTGACCATGTTCTCATAACATCTGAAATTACCCTAAGACTGAATTTGAACCTTGGTCTTTCAGACCCAAAGCCATCACCATATCTACTGGGTTACACCAGATCCGAGAATTGTAACAACTGATGTAATGTAACAACTGATCCTAAGCAGAATGCTATTCAATTTTTCCCATGAAGCACTGGACAAAATCTAGACAATGCATAAGTTAAAGCTTTAATGCATGTATATGGCTTGTACTGTGGACACACTCCTTGCTTAAGCTACTTTCCCACAAGAACTCATTATTTATAAAGTAAAAACGGTATCATATTTATTCTATGTGATTCATAATATATGAATCTCTTGGATCAGCATATGTTTTACATACAATGTTTTATTTATTGTTGTTGTTATTATTTATATCGTAACACCAACATGCTTGGTTATGAACAGTTGTGGTTATAGAGATAGGACCCTGCCGCAATCTAGAATACCCCTTGTTTTAATCAGTCTGTGTCTTAACTAGATTGTAAGGTCTTTGGCACAGGGACCATCCTTCATGTTATGTGCATCTGTACAGCACTGCATATGACTGGTAATGCTATAGAAATGATAAGTAGTACTAGTTGAATAGACAAGGGGAGGGACAGGGATACATCCAGGAAGCTGAGAAGCTACAAGTGTATGTTCCTACTTCCTAGCTTAGCTGCAAAGGAGAAGGTGTATCCTGAAGGATGAGACAATATAAAAAGAAACATAAAGAAGCACTGCATGGTGGTGTTGAGCTAGGGAAGGTCTGATGCAAGTGGCTGGTTTTTAGGAGGGATGTGAAGATAGGCAGGAAGGGAGCAGACCATTTACGGTCAGGATGGAAGTTCCAAGCATAGGGGGCAACATGGGAGAAGAGGTGATTTTGATTTCTTATGGGTAAATTGCAAGTTAAATATTGGTCAGAATTAGAACTGTAGGGCTGGAAGGAACCATAAAAGGTCATCTAGTCCATTCTCATGCCCCAATTCAGGATTCATTATAATGAAAGCATTGCTCACAGATATTAATCTAACATTTTAACAAATAAAACCCTTCCAGTGATGGGTTTCCATAACTCTTTTTGGCAATTTGTAATTCGTTTGCAAACCTCTTCACTTAAATTGGTTTCACATTAATTTCAGGAGTTAGAAATCCAAACCCTGGTAGCTTTGTGCATTCACAAAAATATATGTCTTTAAAGGAAAAGAGCCTAAGAAGAGCACATGTATGTTCACAAAGCATTCAGCAATATGCTGTTGAGTTATGGTTTAAGTTGAGAAAACTTGATAAATGCAGTGGGTTTTCATAGTTTTGCATCAATCCAATGCATTGACCTAAATTTGGTTTGAGAATTTGAGGTTTTTTTAGCTCTCACAGTCCAAGGAACTCCATCTGAAATGGAAGGAGGGGTGAAAAGTTCACCCAAATGTCCTGTCAATGGAAGATCCTGAGTGTTACAAACGTCTACTGGCTAGCAGGCACTACTTGGCTTAGTTTTACCCGCAAAGCTCAGATACATATAGAAACTAGAAAAACTTACTAAGACAAGAATTGGTCTGGAGATCCCACAACAGCAGATTTTAATGAGAAGATCAACATTTCCTGCTTTCAACTGAACTCAAAATATCCTGGGAATGGACACACTTGCCAAGTTAACACTTCTGCTTTCAGCTCTAACCAGAACTCAAAAATGTAAAGCAAAAAAGGTCACATTTTTGGTTTAGGGTGAGTTAGAGAAAGTTATTCTCTTATCCTAAGCACTTCATGCCTCCACATTCTTTTCCTAAGTTACAATGGACTATAGCTGAGATATTCAAAACCCAGCTCCAGCCAAGAAGAGACTAAAGCATTGTAGGTGTGGGGAGTGCTGTGGGAACTTGGCTGACTGAAGTGTTCAGACTTGCAGAGACCAGAAAAATGGGTCTTTCCTGAATTACAGCATGTTTGCCTTTCCATGATAGGAGAGATAAGAAATTAATTATATTTAAGACTGGTTTCAGGGAAATACAGACTGTACAGTAGGAAAGGTCCCCATGTATTGGAGGCCTGTCTGGAGTTCACAAATAAACTTGAAATGACATAAGTGTAAGAAGCACGGTCGATTGATCCTCAATCATGGAGACGTCCAGCCTAAGAGGGCTCCATGAGAATTTTGAAGGGGATGTTCTGTTTAATTGAACATCAAAAAATTGATTATGGTAACATTTTCCTTTATCTAAGGTGTGGTGGCCTGGAGACACACACACACACACATGCACACACTGCTCGCAGCCTGGAGACACTTAATCAAAACCCCAAAAGCTTGCAACCCTAGGCGAGCTCTCTCCCATTCTCTTCTTCCTTTGTAGAAACCTTAAGGCAACATCAAATCCCAGAGGCAGGTTCCTGGTTAGAAATATACCTGACCAGGAATATACCTGAAACACTGCCATTCTGCATCTGGTTGGATCCATAGTATCCAACATGATCTAGAAGGGTATGGGTACCAAGTGGTATCAATGTATTCTTCGCAGGATTAACCAGTTAACTGTTTTATAGGGATGGGCAAACAGAACTGAGTTCGGAAATTCAGTTTGGTTCGGAAATTCGGTTTGGTTAGGTCGACCGAACAATTCAAGTTCGGTCTGAACTCCAAACTTCGGAACAAAGTTCAGAAATTCAAACCCCATTGAACTAAATGGAATATTATTTTTTATGGATGGGCGAACAGAGCCGAGTTCGGAAATTCGGTTCCGTTCAAAAATCGAGTTTGGTTTGGAAGTTCACTTCGGTCGACCAAACTGGTTGAGTTCGGTCCGAACTCCGAACTTCCGAACTGCGTTCACCCATCCCTACTGTTTTACAGATGTGCTCTGTTAGTGCATAATGCCACAGCACACTGTTTACCATTTTGCCATTTATGATTTTGTGATTATTCCTTTCCTGTTAACGCCCTACTCCCCTCCAAACCTAGTTTTAGGCCACTTGTACACAAGACAGGAAGGGGGAGGGACTAGTGTGAGCTGAAATTGCACCAGGGGGAATCATGGGAAGTTCCACTCGTGTGAGCAGGGTTTTAGCTAGGGCTGAAACTTGGTCCTCTGAAAACTACAGACTCCACCAGGAATTCTAGTATTCAGTTCCAAATTTCCAAAGTCCAAAGTTCTGATTCCCATGGCTGATCCCGAGAAAACTTCGGAAGCCCACATTGAGAGCTGGCGCCATTGTGTGTGTGTAATGATCCAGAAGGGTTGACCCCTTAGCATCTAGGAAATGAAACATGGTGCCATATTTGATAGGAAGGAGGTATGGGAGGGAACAACTGAATGATGGATAAGCCGGATGGCATGTTTTGATTGACTGGCAAGCCAGATACTAATTTTTGATTGACTGGCAGAGGAAAAATAAAAGTGGCTGCACAGCCATTTCCCATTCTCTTTGGTGAATTTGGCTTTGTGCACTACACTGCTGATCTTTAAGTAATTGGCTTTGGGGTTGGGGGGCGGGACTGGACTGGACTGAACTGGAGTGGCATGGCATGTCCATAAGAGCAATGCTAGGGGGTTAGTTGTTTCCACTGCCACGCCATGATTTTTTAATATATATTTTTTTAAACAAATAAGTGGGTGCCACACTGCTGCTGCCTGCTGGTTGGAGGCACTATGGAGGCCAGCGGTATTCCTGCCTTGCTCCACTTCCCGTGGCCTGGCTGTCCAAGTTACCAGTACCACACCAATGCCATGCCTTTTAAAAAAAATAAGTGGGTGCCACTGTTGCCTGCTGCTTGCGCGCTTGGCACCATGGTGGCCAGAGGGATCTGCCTAGCTCCACTTCCCCTGACCTGTCCATATACTAGGGGCAATGACGGAGGTTGCCACCAGTGCCAAATATACTTAAAGTATGGGTGCTCCCTGCTGCTGCGGCTTGCAGTGCCTGTTGCCAAGTTGACAGTACCCTAGAGGCCTTGGTTGGCATAATGATTTTAAAGTGGGTGCACTGCTGAAGGGGGCTGTGCTGGAGGTACACTACTGTTGGGGTTTCTGTGGGATTTCTGCCCGCAGTTTTACTTTTGTGGTGGGTTTGTCTTCTTGAGCTATTGTTCCACTCTTGCTAGCCTGCTTTTCTGGGAACTGCTTGGTTGGCATAATGATTTTAAAGTGGGTGCACTCAGTGCCGAGTAGTTCTGGTTTCCATGATTCCGAGTTCCAAAGTTTTCTGAGGTCTGAAGTTCCGAGTTCCAAATTCTGGGTACTTGGACAAAGTTCTAAACTCTGGCTGAGTAACTGTATCAGGTACTCAGAACTTTGGAACTCAGGCCGAGTACCCAGAAGGCTTATTCACTGCAACCCTAGTTTTAGCCCATTTCTGACGCAATTGCTTCCACAGATTACAGGGCTGAAAATCCAGCCCTATAATCCATGTGAGAAATTGCACCAGAATTGGACTAAAACCCTGCACACACAAGTGGAGCTTCCCGCAATTGCCCCAGCGCAATTTTGATCACCCTTGTATCTCCTGTCTTGTGTAAAAGTGACCTCAGACTAGTAATGGTAACATTCTGTTATACATTAATGCAGTAATACAGCAAATCAGTTAACTTTTGAAGTATTATCCAATTATTTGGTCTGACAGTTAGTCACTATGGTAATCAGTTTGGAGCCAGAAAACCGTCAAACTACCTGGAGTGGCAGACATTAGCCATGGATAATTATTTTGCTCTTTGTTTTCTCTCCAGTCAGGATCTGTGTGCTAAACTGACATTTCTGGGTTTCCAGGGCAGTGGAAAGGTCAGCAGCATTACTGTCAAACCTTGTCTTTGGCCCAGAATCTGCGGTAGGTCTTTCTTCCTATTCTTAGCCACATTCCCTCTAGTTCCCAATTGACTTTAGCACAGTATATAAAGTCTTCCCAGTAGGGACAGAAAACAATCTGGAACAACATTATTATCACTTCCTCTTCCTGTGCCCTCTTCTGTACCTGACCTGACTTTGCTGCTGTTCCTGACCTGATTCTATGTTCATCCCTGACACTGTTTGTATCCTGCCCCACCCTATTCCTTGTCTGACTCCTTTACAAGTGTGCTCAGTCCAGCCTAATCTAACTCTGAACCAGAGTCTGCATCCAGCTCTGTTACCTCTCTTTCCTTAGACTGCATTCAATATTTTTGGCAGCATTTGGTTAAAATTCTATAGTATATACCCTCTCAGGGTGAGTCTTCCTGGACCTGATCTGATCCCACTCCAACTCCATGTCTCACCCCTGCTATCTTTAATTAATTGATTGATTAATTGATTGATTAAATAATTCATTCATTCATTCATTCATTCATTCATTTAAAACCCCACCCCTCCTTCTCCAAGCAGTCCAGGGCAGCTTACAATGTTAAAACATATAAAATTAATAAAACCATAAAATTCAATAAAAAGGGAAGGCACAAAATCAAACCACCCTCTCCCCCTCCCCCCCATCCCACCCTACACCAAATTTCCCTTACCATGGAAATTGTATTACTATTTTGATTTTGTTTTATATGGTATTGTATTTTAATGTGTAAATTGTAAGACTATGGAGAGAGCTGATGCCTAAATAAACAACAACCAAATTTCCCTTCCCAAAAGCGAGGTGGAACAACCAGGTTTTACAGATAAGATGGAAGGAGGGGAGATATGGGGCCACCCAGGCCTCCACCAGAAGGGAGTGCCACAGCCTAGGTGCGGCCACCAAGAATGCCCTCTCCCTAGTGGCCCCCCAGGCCACATCTGGGACCTCAAAAAGGGCACCCTCAGCAGACTGCAGAGGCCGCTCCAGAGTGCAGAGAGCGAGGTGGTCCCGCAGGTAAGTTGGGCCAAGGCCATACAGGGATTTATAGGTGAAACCCAATACCTTGAATCAGGCCCGGAAGACTATAGGAAGCCAGTGCAGAGCCCGGAGCACCGGTGTAATTTGCTCCTGTCGACCCATTGTAAGGAGATGGAGGCTGCGGGGGAAGCGCAGGGCGCAACAAAGAAGAGAGAGGAGGCAGCGAGACCCTCAAGGTTTAGGACAAGCCCCCTTGAGAGGCCACAACAGCATCACACCAGAGCCCCCAACGCAGGGGCAATGCACAGAGCCTAGGGGCAAGGACAAACCGCGGGGAGAGTGGGAGCAGGGAGAACTGACAGCCACGCCGCCAGCTGATCCAGGGGGCTTGGCTACAGCTCCGCGACGCTCAGCGCGGCTTTGGGAGCGAGGGGGCGGGGCCAGCCTTATATAAGGAAGCCAGAGAGAACACAGCGCTTCCGGAGAACAGCAGCGCTGTGAGACTGGCCCCGAGCGATTCAAGGAAATTAGAGCAAAGAGTGAAGTCGAGTGAAAGAGAGTGTCAGTGTGAGTGAGAGTGGTCGAGGCGAAAGCGAGAGGGCAAGGTAACGGTGAGTGTGGTGTCAGGGGTGGTTGAGGGAACTGGGCGCATGGGGCACTCCCCTTCCTAGCCTCGGTCTGGGCCCCGCCCCTACCCTGTACTTTGTGTGGAGATTCCTGCCTGCCCTTCATTCCTGGTCCTGCTCCCCCTGTTGTCCCTCACTACCATCACAACCCCTTGAACCCCCATCCTGTCTGTGTCACGGTGTGTGCAGAGCAACTGGTGTATGCAAGGGAGCCCGAAAGAAGGGGCTCCACTCGAGGTTGCGTTCCCCTACCCCAATGATGAAAGGGCCCTGCTTCTGACGAAGTCTTACAGGCCACCCAATATCCTGAGGGGTTTATTTTCCCAGAGTACTCCTGTGGGGCCCACCGATTGTGAAG
>QEPC01007587.1:3738147-3797182 GCA_003113815.1 Sphenodon punctatus
CCTCGCCTCTGGCATCCCTCTGTTGCCTCTGCCTCTGGCTCCCCTCGCCTCTGCCATCCCTTTGTTGCCTCTGCCTCTGGCTCCCCTCGCCTCTGCCATCCCTTTGTTGCCTCTGCCTCTGACTTCCCCTCGCCTCTTGCTCCCCTCGTTGCCTCTGCCTCTGGCTCCCCCTCGTTGCCTCGGCCTCTGGCTTCCCCTCGCCTCTGGCTCCCCCTCGTTGCCTCGGCCTCTGGCTTCCCCTCGCCTCTGGCCTCCCCTGTTGCCTCCCGCTTCCCCTGTGTTGATCCCTTGATCCCTGTCTTCCAGTTCCCAGCCCTGTGTGTTTCTTCCCTCTCCCTTCACCTCGATGATGAGTCGTATGCCTTCCTATACCAGCTTGGCTGGTACTAATGCAGAGTGCTTTATCTTCTGGATATCAGAGAGCGGCTGAGAGGTTCCCTTGCTAATCCTGTGTCTCCCCTTTTGCCTTCCCTCAACTTCCCCTCCATCCTTTCCCTAGGCTCCGACCCCAGAGCCTGACACTATGTCTGAAACTCACTGTATCATTTTTCACTGCATGTTTGAAATGGGATTCACATATAAGTATTAGATACGGGACAAAACTGGAAACGTTTGTCTGACTCAGTGGTTCCTACATTCTTTTCCTGTGTGACCCGATTCTGAGAGTTATATATAATCCTATGATCCCAGACAACAAGGACAGATGAGTGGACCAAAAGATTATGCAGGAAACCATAGAAACAGTGTAGTTTGGTCAAGAAAGGTGCCTATGCAATGTAAGTTCTGTCAGGTCAGGCCCACACCTGCTAGCTTTAACACAGCAGATTCCAGACTGGACTGAAATTATGTTCTATTCTTATTTTAGTGAAGACTCACAACTCCAGACAGAGTTCCAAGCTATGGCCCCTTCTCTGAAGCAACGCTCTTCAACTTCCCCCAGCTTCTGGCATACCGGCCTTTTGGTTTCATTTCTCAGCCAGCTCTTTACTTGATCTATGGAACCTGGTCTAGTGCAGTTGACTCTGCAACTTAGTTTTATAAAGGCCTTTGCTTCACCCTGCTCAGATGCAGCCAATTAGACTTGGGTACCGCCTTAGCCACAAATGGCCCCATCGAAGGTCCAGCTCCTGCAGAGACTTATCGCAATGTCCTGCCACACTTGTAGAGGAACTGTTTGGCACAACTCTCAAGCCACTTACTCCAATATAGTCAATGTTCTTGTATTAACTAAATCAGTGATCACTGGAAAAGCCAAGCAGCAAAAAAGTGTAAACTTTGTTTTAATTCAGCAAACATTGACTTTATGCAATGAAACCAATAAGCAAAACACATAGTAATCCCTAATGAGGGTGCATTTCAAGTCTGACCACTGTAAACTGTGATTCCCTATCCATCCTTTTGGCTTTTAGTTAATTCCTGAGGTCCAACAACCTCCAGTAAGAGTGGTACTAGCCTGGAAGATTTTGGTCCCTTTAATTATCATATGAAAGGTGCAGCCTGATCCTGTGCACTCATTGCCTGGAGGAAAATATTTAGGTCTTGCAGAACCTACTTTGATACTTGTAAATCATGCAGCAAGAGAAGGCGACCAGGATGTGGTTTGGGGATTTCCATCTTACATCACTGAATATATGTAGAACTCAACCACCCCCCAAAAAATCTTTTATCATTGTCATCTTCACTTGTTCAAGTACATGCTAAATATATCTGGTTTAAGAATAAATGCTAGGGCTTCCGGGAGGTGTGGGGAACAGGATTCTGTTTCATTTTGAGAATACTTTTCATTTTTGGAAACAGGTAGACAAATTGCAGAAATATTTTGCTTCTCCCACTTCAGATAAAACAGGTTTCTTGGTTTCCAGTGATACAGTCACCAAAATCTTGAGTTCAAAACCAGGTTCATCTCTTCTTTTCTGGATTGACCAGCCACATCTCTAGTGACTGCAATTAATGGGCCTGATCCCAACCCTCGTATGGATGCACCCGGGATCTGCGGGGCTCCATTTTCCCACAATAGGAACGCCTGTAGGTTGCACGTAGCTCCACAGACAATCCGCAGCGTTTGGGATCGGGCTCAATGTCATGTCTTAGCTGCTCGATTAACACTGATGAAATCCAATGAAGAGGCTCCTTATCTCCATTTCCCACTGTACTTCTCTAATATTTTAGGTGAAGAAAAGAGCAAATTGAAAAGGACAGAATCCTGAAGATAGAAGTAGGTCCTAATGATGGCTGCAAATGAAAAGGCCAAAAATATTTTCTCTCAAGAATGAAATGTTGCAAGGGAGACAAAGTAATTCAGATATTATATTTTATTGGGCCAACCTCTGTAATGGAGAATATGCAAGATTCCATGCCATGCAGGGTTTCCTCAGGCATGGATAAAGTCACAACAGCATACAGAACAAATGCAGATCTATCTATCTATCTTCCTATATCTATGCCTGTCTTTCATTTCCTCCTCTCAAGTGACTGTTATGCTATCATATAATAGCAGTCACTTGTTAGGAAGAAATTAGGAAAAGTTACTAACATTTCTAATGTTTTAATATGGAGAGAAAAAATCAATAATTGGATGATAAAATAAATGCAGACTAGATATAGGCCCTTTTCAAATAGGCCGGCGGTGGCGGGGGGAATAGGTGAAGGAGGAGGTGTGTGTGCGGTACGTGTCCGGCACATCATATGGATGCCCACCCACCTCCACCCATCTCCATGCACGGAGGCACCTCTGTTTTCCCCAGTGCCACCATACATGGGGGATTGGTGGAGATGGGTGGAGCACGGGAATGGGCATGCAACCCCACTCATCCCCACCGGCCGTCAGATGGATGCCTCCCCCCGCTCACGCAGCCACACACATGGGCAAGGGAGGGGCATCTGTGTAAAAAGGACTATATACATAACAACAAAGAACTTTGGAGCTGGCTGTGGCAAAAAATGATTGTAAGAGGAAAGGTAGTTAGCATTTCAAAAAATTTCAATACATTTAGGGAACACAGCAGGTATAGTTGTCAAGAATAAGATGCCTGTTACTTACATATTTTGATACATCTCAGGAGGGTCATGCTGCTACTCAAGCTGTGGCTTCTGGCAACCCTCTCCACAGTCCAGCTAATTTCATGTCCAGCCCTGGCCTGGCTTCTGCTTCGCTTGGGGCTGAGGCAGTTAGTAGCAACGTAAATCCCTGGGTCCAGATTCACCTTTCTCCTAAATCTAACTTAACCTTGAGATTTTTGGAAGCCTGCTTGGATTCATTTTCTTCAAAGCCTAACAATAAAGTTCTTGGGGATATTTTTGATGAATTAACTCCCTGGGAACAGAATGGTTTCATTGAGAGGCATGTTTGGGACAGGAATGCTCCCAGGAACATCCTAGCTATTCTTTTTTCTTCGATTCAGGTAATAAGATTCTTTTGCTGAATATTTATTTGCCATCTAGTGTCAGAAATTGTGGGACATTTTGGTCCGCTCTGGAGGATTATATAGCTGCCTTAGAGATGGATTATCCTGGTCAGATGATTATCTTGGCCGGGGATTCCAATTCCCAAATTATAATCCCAAAAGGCAGGCCAGAATTCTGGGAATCGAAGAGACAGATGATTTTTTTCACCCTCCCTGCTGCTCCAAGGATGAGGATTAATGGGGTGCATCTACTTAAATTTCTCTATGCTGGACACTGGAGAGTTCTGAATGGGTGAAAGGTTTCTGATCTCAGTGGCCAGTTTACATATGTTTCATCTATCGGCAAAAGTGTTATTGATTATTTTTGTATTCAAGATTTGGTTTTGGATAATTGTTTGCAATTCAGTGTGCTAGTTGAAGGATATAATAAATTAACCACCTCCCTATCACACTAGGGATGGGCGAACAGATCGTGGTTTGGGTTCGGCCATTCGGTTCGGCTGCGTTCGTTTCGTTCATTCGGTTCGCCCGTTTGGTTCGGTTTGCCAGTTCGAATGTTCAGCCATTTGGTGGTTCAGGTCAAGTGTTGATTCAGATTTGGTATTTGGTTCGGTCTGGATCGGTTCGGTCTTTAGTTCAGTGCAATCAGGAACTGAAAATGACATGTAGGTTTTGAAATAAAAGGAAAAAATTAAAACACATATTTCTGGCTATAACATTTTTGTTTCTTTTCACTTTTTGATGAACTTTAGGAACTTTATATTATCCATAGAGGGCACCAAGTGTACCAAAATTTGGAACAATTAGATAAAGGAAACCAATTTAAGAAGCAATTGAATGTTGTGATTTTAAGAAAAGCTCCATACACATTCATGACTACAACTTCTTTATCTTGCATCCAATGTTCATGAAACTTGTGCATATTACATCCCTCCATATGCTTAATATTTCTGCCAATTTTAGGAAAGAGTGGATAAAGGGTCCCAAGGGTATAAGACATTAACCTGAAAATACATTTCCAGCTGTTACATTTTGATATTCCATTCTGTTTACAGGATATTTGACAGGAATGTATCAAATACCTTTCCTGCCATTTCAGCAAATGTACAGGAGATTTTGATAAAGGGACCCAATTATATAAGCAATTGATGTTGTCCCTGTGAAGATCATTATTCAGATGAATATCAGCATATTCAGTGCCAGTCAGAGGCAGGCACCCTGCATGGCAGGGGGAGAGAGACTGTAGGAGGAAGGATGTGGAGCAACCCCAAAGACTGACAGACACATTCAATGGCCAAACACATTACTGCAAGCTTCTAGCTTTACAGGACCAATTGGTAGTGGTTTCGAGGTGGGCATAGGGGGCGGCCCTGTGGCGGGCATAAGCAACATAACTGGGACTTCTGAGATAGCATCCCAGCAGTCAGGAGACATAGTTTAAACACATCCAGGCTGGCCAACTATCAATCACATCCTGCAGCACTGAGACAGAGGACATAAGAGAATTTCTATTGACTCTTTCCTAAACAGATGCTTCTGACTTCCCAGGAAAAAGTGGAGGAGATATGTTGGGATGGTCCCAGCACAGAATGAGGATATTTGGTTGACATTTCTGTTGGCCAATTTGCATCACAAACCGATCTTATACCACAGTGACATAAGAGAATCCCAGGCATAGGTGCCTTCTCTACATTTGTTGTACAGGCATATAAAATTGGGACCCTTTATAATATCTTTCTGATATTTTGTAGAGATGATCAGGAATATGAAATATATACTCCTCCCAAATTTCGTGTACACTGGTTGCACTACAAAGATGTTATAGTCAGACATACATTTATATGTTAATTGCTTATACCACCAATATATTTTGTACAATCCTTCTAAAATTTGGCAAAGATAGTTAATATTAGAAGGGGTATAAGCTGAACAGGTTTCACCTACATTAGATGTGCGACAAAGAAGTTACAGCTAAGAATGTATATGTAGAATATTGCAAAATACAATAATTCAATGGCTTCTAAAATCGGATTACTTTATCTAATTGTTTTGAAATTTGGTACACATAATGCATTCTATTGGAGGTATGGGTACTCTAAACATCAGCCACATAGCTTAAAAAACAGAAATGTTACAGCCGATAATGTATTTTCCATTGAAACCAATGGAAATTCAATTCCGAACTTACTGAACGCATCCGAACTGAACGTTCGAATTCGAGTTCGGTTCGAACGTTCGGGTCGGTCAACCGAACTATTCGACTTCACTCCGAACTCCGAACCGCGTTCGCCCATCCCTATATCACACTGATCTATGATTTTTTTCCAAGATCTATCTCAGGGTCTAATTTCCCTGCTCTTCCCCAGGAGGGAGGCAGTGGTTTTGTCTATTGATGAATTTATTTGACTGCCAAGGTCCAGAAGGCGTGTTTAGGGCTTTATGCACAGGAATCTTTTTCTATCCTAAAGCAGTCTTTTTTGGATCCCGGCCTGGATGCCCCCGGTTTAATCTACAGTAGGTTTGAGGTTTTATTAGAGCTCTTTCGGAATGGTCTATCTAAGGTCATCATCCCTAGATTTTCAGCTCAAGTCTCCTCCCCTCCCCTGAAGTGGTTTGATGAAGACTTTCGTAGGCAGTAAACCCTTCTTAGGCAGTGTGCAAGGTGATTTAAGCACACTTCAAACATAGGGTACTTTCAGACATGACGCTAACCACCCTTTAACCACCCTTTGTGGTTATTTATGCATGTTGCAGGGCTATATTTGTGCCCTATGCAGCCCCGCAACATGCATAAATAACCACCAAGAGTGGTTAAAGGGTGGTTAGCGTCATGTCTGAAAGTACCCATAGTCAATACATCCTTGTACATGGAGGTGAAATTTATTTATAAAAAGTTAATCAGGAAGAAGAAGTCTTGCTTCCAACATAATGCCTGGAAATCTCTTATTGATGCAGTTAAGAAGGGCGATTCGCGCCAGTTTTGCTCCCTTGTTAAGCTGGGTTTCCGTCCCCGTCATTCTTCTGCACTTTCTAATCTGACCCTATGGCACTCTTATCTTAAGGATATCTTCAATAGAATGACGGCTATGATTGTTTTGAATTACAATTTAATTGGGAATACCCCTACCTGGCCACCGGTGATGCACGATGATATAAGATCTTTGTTTAGAAAATTTAAGCCCCATAAAGCTCACGGGATTGATGGTATCCTGACAGATTTATTCCAGCAGAATTTTGATTGGTGGTCTGTGATTTTTGCTAAACTGTTTAGTACCATTAATGAATGTGGTATTGTCCCAGCTGGTTGGAATATCAGCATTGTAGTCCCTATTTTCAAGAAAGGGACAAAAATCTGCTGCAAAATTATCGTCCGATCAGCCTGCTCTGTGTGGTGGCCAAAATGTATGCTAGGTTTTTGCTAGCCAAGTTGGAGGATTGGGCCTCCACGGCAAATTTCTTTACAGAAGAGCAGGCTGTTTTTCGGGCAGGCTATTTGACATTGGACCATTGTTTCACATTACATCACCTGGTAGACAAATATGTCAAAATCAGGAAAGGTCGGTTACTCATGAACTTCTTGGACTTGAAATCAGCCTTCGATTTGGTTGATAGAACCATTCTATGGGAAAGACTTTACAAGACCAACATCAACCAGAGGTTGATTTTTTTGGTTCATGCTCTTTATTCCCAGTCCTCACTTAGAATAAAAGTTGGGCCCAAAAACCATACCTCCAATTTAATTCCAGTTTCTAACGGAGTTAAGCAGGGTTGCATCCTTGCCCCCTTCTTATTAAACTTTTTTATTTATTTTAACTTATGAACTTTTTAATTACTGCAGCCTTGGATGTAGATTTTTTTTTTCTGTGCTAGGGTACACAGGAGGATGAAACCTGTGCCCATCCTCTTATATTCAGATGAGATGGTTTTATTGTCTGCATCTGCATTGGGATGGACAGGATGCTAGTGGCGGTTGGACAATTTTGCAGGGACTTGGAATTGAAGATAAATTATGATAAATCTAAGGTGCTTGTTGCTGGCAAACCTCTTACCTGCCATAACTGGACTTTAGACGGAGTTGGGTTGGAGTAGGTAGCATCTTATTGATATCTTGGATTACTATATAATGTCTCTGGCTCCTGAGAATGCCATATCCTTGCAGCCAAATTAAAAATGAAGCAGACGGTGATGGGTTTGCTGAGATTTTGGCGACTTCATGGAGGTTGTGCTATCTCCCCCGCACTACAAATATTTGATTTAAAATCAAAGCCTTGTGCTTTCTTGGGGGCTGAACTATGAGGTTTTGATGCCCTGTATGCCTTTGAACCTCTGAAGAACTATTTTTTGCGCTCCCTATTAGGAGTTCCTAACTGCACAATGGCCTGTCTCCTCTGGTTGGAAACTGGATCTTTGCCTATGAGAACCAAGTTAGTTGCTCTTCCCTTATTTCACAGGTTCAGGGTGGAAGGTATGTTAGAGGATAAGCTACCCTGCTTGTGCTTAGAGTAAGCGACCTCCTGGGCTTCCTCCTGGAAATGGCAGAGAGGGGTGGCGTTCAATTTACACAAACTAGAACTGTCTATGTCACTCCTCGAGCCCCTATCAGCTGCTAAAAGAAAACAGGTCATAAGAAAGCAGTTGGATGATCAAGCTATCCAGGTAGATTTAGGGGCAATTCAGTCTCTTCGTTCTGCCCCATTTTACAACTCATTTAAAAACACTTCTGGGTGTGAGCATTATCTAAGACTGCTGGAGGACCCCGAAACGCTGGAGAGCCATGACATTATTACGGTTCGATCTACTCCCATCCCGTGTCCTTCTGGAGAGACACAATGGCACTCCTTATGACGAAAGAGTGTGCTGTTGTAATTTAGGCCAAATTGAGAACCTGTTGCAAATACTTTTCCAGTGCTGTGGGGTTCGGGGTAGAGGGCATTAAAGAACCCCATGGGAAGGAGGGAAAAAAGGAGGAAAAGTAGGGGCAGAACACTCGGGTGCAGCCCAGGAGCTGTTCCCGGCGGGAAAGGGGGTTGCCTGAAAAAGGTCTCCTCAGGTTCTTATGCGGTAGTCTGGAGGGATAAACCTCTCCCCACCAAGATCATGACAGGGGTACAGGCCAGAGCCGTTTCCCAACCAGGGAACACCACACTAGCGAGGGGTCCCACGCACACTGGACCCTGGGCCAGGGAGGTGAGTATCGGGAACCAGTGAGGGTCACCGTGCACGAAGACCAGGAAGAAGGGAACGGGACAGGACAACTCACAAGCAAGGGCCTTAAGGACACCACGTGAAAGCAGGGAAGGAAAGCGCAAGTACTCACAGTCACTCTCTGGGCTCACTCTCACTCTCACACGCACTCACTTACTCTCACACAATCACACTCGGGGTTCAGTCACAAGAAGACACAGCAGTCGTGAGGATCCAAAAGGTGGCCAGTCTCACAGGGCTAGGCTCTGATCACTGGCAAGGGAGCTCTGTCTGTCTCCTCCTTATGAGTGCTGCACCAGCGTCTGATGCTGTAGATGCGAAGAGCGACGTAGCGGCAGTCACGGGGGTGTGACTGATTAGCGTGCCATGGAGGGAGGTGGGACCTGCCCCGCGGACTCCCCGACATGGTGCTGCAGCGATCCTGGAGGCATGACTAGGTGTGTGGGTGTCAGCGGAGTATGCGGTTTCCTGGCTCCCACCCGGGATGTGAGAACTGATGACAGGGGGAATCCTTGCAGCCCGGCAGAGGAATGGTGGTCCGGGGTTTCCTGCAGTTGGGGTCCTGAAAGCGGAGGGGTGGGGGTGCTTGGCCAAATATTCCCCTGGGTTCCTGTGCTGTCAGGGGCGCGATACTGCCCTTGCCTTCTTCCTGGGGTGCGTCTCCCTCGGCGCCACCTCACCCCCCATCTCCTCAGGCCCCAGGGCCTGACAAGTGCCCTCTTACATCATTTCTAAGAGAATTGCACTTGGCCCCCTGGCTTGATTCTTGCCCTCATTCCTCCCTGCTTCAGTTATTGCAATTTTGTTTGGGTTCAAATTCAGCTGAGCTATTGTATAGTGTTGCAAATTTGGCTTTTAAGCTTAGTAAACGTTGAACAGATTGATTCTAGTATGATTTAGATCATCCTGGAATAGACCCTGTTCAGGGGTTTATTTGTTTAAGGTTGGGGTAAGTTGGGGTAGGTCAATCTGGTTTATTTGACAGCTTGATATTTGGAGATTGGGTATTTCCTACTCTTTTGTTGTTCCTGGTAAAGGAGGATTTATTGTGTATTTTTGTATTTTGCTCCCTTGAACCTTGCCAATTTGGGTATGATTTTGGAGATGGTTGGCCTGTTCACTAAATCTCCTTTTTGTTTTTAGTCTTATGCTTATTGGTGCTTTATTACCTCGTATATTGCTCTAATTGATTATATGTTGCTGCTTGTTTTACTATTATGTTTGTCTGTTCAATTGTATAACTTGTTTTAATTGGTTGACTTTATTGTTTGTTTTTTGCTATTGCAACGACTAGTTGTCATGCAGTTTAATAAATCTAATCTAATCTACATATTTCTATAGTGATTTATGAAGTCCAAACCTTTGTTTAGTTGTCCATTGCTTTTGCTATCCAGTAGAGATGTGAATTTCAGTTCCCATGCCCATCTTTTCAAGGTATTGTACAGGTTCCTTTTTGGGATAAGAACTAAGGCTGAAACAAGAATCCATTTAATTCTTGTGAAAATCTCATGAGAATCGACGAACCCTAGCGAGATCTTAGGCCGATCTCAAGGGTTTCAAGAATCTCATGAGAATCTCGCAATGAAAAAAAATCAGTGCATGCACAAATGGCCACCAGGGCCATTCTTCACATACACAGCCCTTTTCCAAGTTTGTGCAGGTAGTATCAGTGCCATTTTGGAAAAGGGCAGCTGTTCTGTGCAAGTACAGACTGACTGCCCTTTCATAAAGGAAACGCTTGATAGGCTAGGGCTCTTCAGCTTGGAAAAGAGATGAATGGAAAGGTGACTATGATAGAAGTTTTCAAAATCAAGTGTGGTGTGAAACAAGTTAGTAGGGAGCGGTTCTTCTCAAATGGTACTAGAACTAGGGGACCCTCTCAAATAATACCTTTTCAAATGGTACTAGAACTAGGGGACACTCCATGAAACTAAGTGGTAACAGATTTAAAACAAAGAAAAGAAAGGCTTTTTTTTCATTCAGCACACAATTAACTTGTGGAATTTGTGGCCAGAGTATGCGGACAAGGCTAGTAGCATAGCTGGGTTTAAAAAGGAATTGGATACGTTCTTGGAGGGTTCATCCATTAACATCTATTAGCCAAGTAGGTTGGGGGAGGCAACCTCTTACTGTCGGGAACTGGGAGTGAACAACACAGAATGGATCACCTTATTATGACCTGTTGTGTACTTCTTCCAAGCAATTGAGATTGCCCATTATCAGAGACAGGATGCTGGACTTGACAGACCATTTGTCTGACTCAGTATATAATTAGTTATGTTCTTATTGGAGAGATCAGAAATGATGTGCTCACTCTGGAAGAAGTAAACACTCATAGTTTGATTCAATGTTCTTGTGCATAATACAGCTAAGGCAAGTAGTGACTTTACTACCGGGGCTGGGGTGGGGGTAGGTATCTTCCCAAGATAGCTAGATTAAGCTCCAAGGGACCCTATGCTGCTCTAGTAGGCTTCCTGCCCTCAGATTGCTGCCATTACCCTGCAATTTCCAAGCCACCCCTACCCGGCCCTCATGTAAGTAAAAAAAAGATACCCAGGATACCCAGGCTATTCAGGAACTTTGTGGTTCAAGATCCACAAATTCTACAGGTATACCCATTTGTGGAGGTACCCGTTTCAGCTCTAGTCCATAAACTTCCTTCTGTGTTATTTCACTTGTGTGTGAAAAGATTGATTGGTTTCTGTCACTGTAATGGGGGGAAGGGGTCCCTAGGATAGGGTCCACAAAACCAGGGGTCCTCACACTCTTCCACGCACACCACTGTAGAAGAAAACTCTCATACTCACTTGTTGCTGGTGAAAATCTGTCAGAGTTCTTTTAATAATCTCAAAGCGCAAAGAGAGAGAGAGTAATGAACCTATGCAAAGATTCAAAACTGGTCTCTCGAGCAGAAATTACATAGGTATTTTATAGATACCAGTTCAAGCAGATAAGTACAGGTTGTCAATCAAAATAACGTTATACAAAGTAAAAGGCTACAGCAATTGTTTACATAATCAGCACGTATGTTGCCAAACAATATGGCTATCCTAACAGTCTAAACAATAAAATTAGTTTATGCAACTGCAAGGTTATCTATCTCTTATCTACTTATAAAAGGAACAGTGTGAAACTGTTCTCAGCCTGCATGGTCAAGGTAATTAGCTTTTGTTAAGAAGGCTAAAGCTTATTTCAGCAGAGGATGATTCTCTTTACCCGACATCCCTCTGTCCTCCATTTTATTCTGGTTCTGTTTGGTTTTCAGTCCATAAGGGTCTTATTATAAAATTCCTCCACACCACCCTCGTCCCAAGGACTGCTTCTCCAAGAAAGGAGCCCATCAGGATAGTGGTTGGATCACAGTGGTCTCAATGAGGCCAGACCCTTTTCATCATAGGGCGTAGAGACAGTAGGGAGCAAGGGCCGCACACCATGCACCCACCAGTCATAGCCCACACCAGGAGTAAAAAGGGGGTATGGCCAGACAAGGTGCCCAGATGTTAGGGGGAGTGGGAAAGGTCCTGGGAAACGAGATAGATAAGGGAACGCATTAAACACATCCAAGAAATATGGAGTGCCCCATACCAGAGAAACCCAAAAAGGTGTGTGAGGACAGGCACCCATGCCTGCCCTGCCTGTGTGAACTGGGGCACCCACATACACCAGCATACAAGTCCACAGCCACATTGCTTCCCCAGTCCTGCCCACAGCCATGCCGGGATCTCTTAAAAGGCATGAGCTCAAAATACACTATCATGTTGACTCAAAGCACAACAACCCCCTCTTGCCATGCATGAGGGAAGAGCTAACGCCATGGATGACAGCAGCTCAGACAGTAGTGTCCTGTGTGTCCTGCCCAGTATGCACCTCCATTGTTGCCCGGGACTTCCAGCTGTCAGGGTTCCGGGCTGGAGGAGCACCCTCCAGGTTGATCAGCAGCTTGAAAGGTGGTGCCACCACCGGGTGGGGCCAGGAGGATGTGGCTCGGAAGTGCAGGATCAGCAGGGATCTGCGCCACACGCTCTACAGATGACGCAGGTTGCAATGCAACCAACAGTCCATGAGCCTCCGATTACCGGCGGGGATTCATTTCCCCACCGGTAATCATTGCAAGAGGCTGGCCCTTGGAAACAGTTCATTGAGCATGTGATTAGATCAGGTTTTGAAGATTGTCTTTGAGAGTGTATAAGTGTGTGGGTGAACGAGTGTGTCTCTGTTAGTGAACATCAGTGTGTGTGAGCATGGAAGGCCCTCCCCCTTCAAGTCCTTTCACCCCTGTGAGAGTGAGAATTGTGTGAGTGTCCTCCCTACCCGTGCCCCCTTCTCCTTTCACAGTAGGTTTCTCAATCCCAGACCAGCCTTGTTAGCCCCAACACTTCTCAGGTGATCCCTTGGGTTTTCGAGTGAGAAACATGAGTACTGTGTGCTTTGTGGAGTCTCCCTCATCCCCCCTTCTCTTTCACGGGAACTCGCCCTTTCCACCCTATGATGATCTGGGTTGCTCTTCAAACAGGAGAGAAAGCCCAAAGATGATCCTGAGGATCCTTAGACTCCAGGGGGATCCCCGTGGTCTCAGAGAAAGGGAAATGGCTGCCCATATGAGTTTTTTGCATGTCCGGTCCATAGTGGTGGGAGTGCATGTAGACTGCCTGAGTGGGCATGGTGGCGATCCTTTGAGGAGCTGCCCATTAGACTCCCTCCCCACCCACTCCACGTGCATGGGTGCTCCGCAGCTGTGCCACTCAACAGCCACAGATCTCCCACACCTCAAATCTTGCTTGTATAAACAAAAAACATAGTTTTGTCCTCAACCACTGTAGTCATGCCAGAGACTTGTAAAATACTATAACGTAATAGCACCTGATATAAGTTAAATGAGCAAATGACTGCTGCAGTGATGGGAGTGGCTGGAGATCATAGCAGTCCAAACAGATATTATGCAAAATTTCTCCACACCATTAATAAAGAGAATTTAGGAGATAGTGTCATGCTGTGGTATCTAAAATGTATGTACTGAGGACAGAAAACAACTGCAACAGCTTTTAAATCTGAATGTTTTAATGATCAGCTTTATTTTATCTGCAGATATCAAAGTACCAAACATTATCCACTTTTAAAAATGAACATACTGAGACACAGTATGAATCCAGTATCCTGAGACACAGTATCCAATTCCTGAAATCATACTGAGACACAGTATCCAGTTCCTGAAATCTTGCTTATGTTGGATCTTGTACCATGATTAGATTTACCTTCAACACAAGCGACGAGTGAATTTGCCCTAAGATTCCTCATGAAGAGAGTCCCTGCAAAAATCAGAGCTGCTGACCAGACCATTGGCCATCCCCCCACCCTCACCCGCACGGGTTTACTTGCCCGCTTTTTCTGCTGCCATTGCTGCTGCTGCTGCTGCTGTTGTCAGGGGGAGAGGGGCTGCCCCACCATTGCTGCTGCCGGGCCAGGCTGGGCCCCGAGAGACCCCGGGGGCAGGAACCACAGGCCTCCCTCCCTTCGGGGACTGTGGAGGTGAGACCCGCCAGGACTTCCAGTCCAGGAGGGCTCTTTAGGTGGTGAGGAGGCTTCAGGACATCGGGGGTGGTGGCCAGACTATCAGCCATCCCCCCCACCCCCACCCCCACAGGATTACTTGCCTGCTTTTGATGCTGCTGCTGCTGCTGTCAGGGGGGCAAGGGGATGATTCCCCATTGCTGCTGCCACTGCCCTACTACTGCCGGACCAGGCTGGGCCCTGAGAGGCCCCGTGGGCAGAAACAACAGGCCCCCCTCCCTTTAGGGAGCATGCAGGCGGGACCAGCCAGGACGTCTGGTCCGGGAAGGCTCTTTAGGTGGTGTGGAGGTTGCAGGGCACTGTGGGGGCGCTCCTGGGGCACGCACCAAAGGGTCACACCAAAGGGCCCTCTGGCATGGCCCTTTGGTGGGGAATAAGATGGGGCTGAGAGGTTGTCCATTAGAATGAGGATTAATTGGAGTCGGTGTTTGGTAGGTAGGGGGCTGCTGGGTGGCTGGGAAAAAGCTCTGGGAGCCGGGTTTTCAACCCCTGAGGTAAATGGGAATGGGAGGGGCTTGGGTGGAGGCTGTTGCCAGGTGGGAGAGAGGGAAATGGCTGCCCATATGAGTTGTTTTCAGGGCCTGTCTGTAGTGGCGGAAGTGCATGGAGGCTGCCTGAGTGGGCATGATGGCAACCCTGTGGTAAATGGGAATTGGGTTAGGGAGAGGGGTGGGTCCAGGACCAGGCTCCCTGGTGTGAGGGGGGGGCTGCTCCTGGATGGGAAAACTTGGTGGTGGGAACTGGGGTGTGTGGTTTTGTGGAGGGTGCAGAGGGAGGAGGGAGGGGTGCCCGCAGCAGTCTGACTGAGACTGGACTGGAGTGGATGGGGCGGAGACCAGCCATAGATATCATTGTAAGGCAGGGGAGATATGGTCTCCGGGGGCAATTGAATAGAATGACCCTGGGGCCTAGGTGTTGGTGCCTGTCCCCAGGGAAAACACACACACACACCCCTCCGGTCTGTAGTCAATAAGACATCAGTGATCTGGGACATGATCCTGGATCAGGCTGCAGACCTCGCGTGTTTCACAGAGATCTAACTGGATGGATCTGAGTTTGGTGGACATCGTTCCAACGGGGTATTCCATGCAACACCAGCCCCGGCTTGGGGGATGGGGTGGTGGTGTAGGTATAGTTTTTAAGGAGTCTTGGACTGCTAGAAAGTATCTGGTGCAGTTAAATCCAGGAATCAAGGCCCTTTACCTTTCGTTTGAGTTGACCAGAGACAGAATTGGGGTGCTGCTGGTGTACCGTGCTCCTTCCTGCCCAACAGCATCCCTCTCCGCTCTAGCAAAGCTGGTGTCGGGGGTGGTGCTGTGCTCTCCGAGGACTGTGGTCCTGGGGGATCTCAACATTCACGCCGGCACTAGCTTTGTAGGGGTGGAGCGTGTGTTCATGGCCGCAATGGTAACCATAGCTCTGTCCCAGAGCATGAGGGGCATGTGCTTGACCTGGTGTTCTGTTCCAGCCTTGAGACAGGTGATCTGGTAGTGGGGGAAGTGATTTCTATGCCCTTGTCATGGATGGATCATTACCTCCTGCAGACCAGGCTCCTAGCACAAGACAGCCCCTGGAAGGAGGTGGGACCTATTAGGTTGGTCCGCCCCCAGAGGCTGATAGAACTTCAGCGGTTCCAGGTAGCCCTGGGGAAGTGTCCTTAGACCTTGAAGGCTGCTCTGTTGATGACCTGGTTCTAGCTTGGAACACCTTGCTGGGCGAGGTCATTGATCGGGTGGCTCCAGGGCATCTGCTCCCACTGCTTCACCATCGTAGAACTCCCTGGTTTACTGAGGAGCTGTGGTGTCTGAAGTGGGAAGGGTGGTGGTTAGAGCAACACTGGTACCGTTCTCATACTGAATTCAATCAGCTGCCGCATCGGACCCATTTGCGATCCTATACTGTGGCTGTGAGGACGCTAATAAGGAATTCTTTGTCACCCTCATAGCTGCTTCAAAGTCCCATCCAGCGGAGATTTTCTGAGTGGTGAGGAGGCTGGTCAGTCCAGCCTCTCTCTGCCTGGAGGGGGAGGTTTCCCAAGCCTGCTGTGAGGAGTTTGTAAACTACTTTGCAGATAAGATCACTCAAATCCAATATTATTTTGGGGCCAGGATTGATGCAGAAGAAAGAGAGCCAAAGGTTATGGATGCCCCCTCTGGTCCATCTTTGTGGGATCAGTTTCAGGAAGTGATGCCAGCCGATGCCATGGGGGTTCTGGGGTCTGTTAGGGCCACCTTTTGTGAATTATATCCTTGCCCATCCTGGTTGGTGAAAGCCTCCAGAGAGACCTTGGGACCGGTGCTGGCAGGAGTGATCAGTGCCTCCCTTCAGGAGGGCAGGCTGCTGGACTGCCTCAAGGAGGCAGTGGTGCACCCCCTGCTTAAGAAACCATAATCGGATGTTGACTTGTCCACTAGCTACCAGCCTGTCTCTAACCTTCCCTTTTCAGGGAAGGTTATTGAACGGGTGGTGGCCCAGCAGCTCCAGGGCCATCTGGATAGCATTGGCTTTCTGGACCCTTTTCAATCTGGTATTTATCCAGAATATGGCACCGAGACTGCGTTGGTGGCCTTGGTAGATGATCTCGCTGAGAGATGGACTTAGGACATTCAATACTTCTTGTCATATTGGATCTCTCGGCAGCCTTTGATACAGTTGATTATTGGTTGCTTTTTGAGATGGTTGTGGACACTGAGGGGGAGTGTGTGTGGACGGTTCTGATCATTTCTCTCGGGGAGAAGCCAGTGGGTGGTGCTGAGGGAAGAAACATCTAGCCCCCGGAATCTTGCTTGTGGTCTACCACAAGGTTCGATTCTGTCATGTTGTTTAACATCTATATGTAACCGTTGGGCAAGATCGTGTACGTTGCCACCAGTATGCTGATGACAGCCAGCTTTACCTCTCTTTTTCAACAAACCCAGGTCCTGCACTCTCAGTGCTTTCACAGTGCCTGTTATCAGTGAGTGACTGGATGAGGTTGAGCAGACTGAAGCTGAAACTCCTATAAGACAAAAGTGATGTTGGTGGGTAAGGCAGCTGAGGTGATGCCCCCCCCCTTGTAGAGGGGATCCACACACACACCCATCACTGGCCTCGCAGGTGTGGAGTTTGTGGGTCCTGTTGGCCCCTGGCTTCCACCTGGATTGTCAGGTGGAGGCAGTGGCAAAGGGAGCCCTTCGCCAATTACATCTCATGTGTAGGATCCAGCCATATGTTTCAAACTCCGACCTGGCCACCCTCATCCATACATTAATCACCTCAAGGCTGGATTACTGCAGCCTGCTCTACGTTGGGCTGTCCTTGGTGAGAAGTCAGAGGCTACAGTTGGTGCAGAATGCGGCAGCCCATCTACTGACTAGGACAGGCCGCAGGGAGCACATTACACCAGTGCTCTGGGCTCTGCACTGGCTGCCTATAGCATTCCGGACCCAATTCAAGGTGCTGGTTTTGACCTTTAAAGTCCTACATGGTCTGGCCTCCTCCTACCTGAGAGACCACCTCACTCTCTGAAGCAACCTCTGTGATCTTCTGAGGGCACCTTCTTGGAGGTTCCCTGGGTGAACCAGGGGGGCCACGATGAGAGGACATTCTCGGTGGTCGCACCACAGCTGTGGATCTTCCTCCCAGAGTTAGCCCGCCTAACTCTCAGCCTGTTCACCTTTGTCCAGGCCTTTGGGGGAGGGGGTGTTTGCCAGTGGTTTTTTACCTCTTTTATTGTTGTTTTATAATGTTTTAATAATCCCCTTTTGTATATTGTGCTTTTAAACTTATTTTAAATATTTTGTGAGCTGCTCCAAGCAGTTGTAAGGCTGGAGGGAGCAGGATACAATGTTGTTAATAAATAAATAAATAAATAAATAAATCTGTGTGCACTCACCTGCAATGGGCCCGCATACTCGGAGGGACCAGCAAGGGTCTTTGAGTGCGCTGACCCACAATCTGGTCCTGTGCTAAAATAGGCCACCAGGATTTCCAAACACACTGTCCTGTAATTTTGTATTGGTCTGTGAAATTCCTAATGACATCTCTCTACACTGAACTAAATTTAGCACAAGGCAGCTGGCCCACCATTATGAGGAAAGTCAGACTGCAGTCATACAAACATACTAAATTTGGAGGAGGGCTTCTAGAATAGCTGTCTCCGCCCTTCACCTCTGTTCTGACAAGTGGGGGTGTGGGTGGTGATGGGAAATAATACCTCCCCTCCCCAATGTCATATGCAGGATACATGGAAGAGGACTGGAATAACAAGCACTCAATAAGGCAGAAATGTTTTATAAGAACTTGCAAAGTAGATTTTCTGAGACAGCTGAGGACTGCATGGAGAAATGTAAACAGGGGGATATTTTCTAGAGCTGCACCAAATAGTAAAAGAAATTCCTTTTGAGTATTTCTGAGGGTTCGAGGACTGGTCCCATATGTTTGGGCTGGTCCAAGGACCCTCGGCGAATACTCATGAGAAATTCTGAGGGCAGGACAAGGGAGAGAAGAGGCCTAAGCTAGAGGGAATAGGCCAGGGAAGAGAGGGTAGGGGGTCTAGCAGGGGTAGAGTACTCACCCTCCAGAGGGGGTCCAATGACACGTTGCCTCCTCCCAGACCGGGTAAGTTTTAAAAAAGTGGGGGGGAAAGCTGGGCATGTTCAGAAGGGGCCATTCTGCCATTCAGAGCATGCCCAACTTTTGTTTGCTTTTTTAAAACGTACCCAGCCCAGAGGAAGCCACATGTTGCTGGAATGCCTCTGGAGGGTGATTACCCCTCAGTCTCCTGTAATTCTCCACCCCCTTAAACACCCACAAGGCCCCTCCCCCCTTCCCTGGCCCCCACTGGCCTATTCTTTCCTTGGCCAGAGGGGGTCAGGGAAGGGGGATCAGGGGACTAGCACTGGTCTCTGGGCCCCCTTCCCTGCACTCAGCCAAGGTTTTTCTCAGTTCTGAAGTTTTGGGGGCCATTCCTTGAAACTTTCAAACTTGGAAAATTAAGTCAAGTGCCTCGGTCCTCTGTGTTTTTCAAGGAAAACAAAGAACTGACTTTCAGTACTAATATTTCCCTCAACAGTACACATGAGCAGGAATCCCTGGAGGAAGAACCTACCTCCCCATTTTAATACCACTTGTTTACATAGGTAAGTACCTCCATCTCCTTTATCTTTACTTTATTCTATGCATTTATATGAACATTGACAAAGTTAAAGTGAAGTAAGAGGTAGTTACTTCTACACAAAAGCTTGCAGAAATAAACCCTCAGTTAATGTTTCTGGAACAGACTCAAAGTTTGTTAATTCAGGCTTATGCTCTAATGCTGGAACTCTTACTCCTCTTCTCCACATATTGAAACTTTCATTTTTTGTGTGTAATTACTTTAGTATCATTCCTGGAGAAAGGTGCTATTCATTGTAAAGTACAATATCAAAATCTAGTCTTGAACAGGCTGAAAATTCATTAGGGTCTGATTTAAATCAGAGTCTTTCCATTAATTTCAAAGATCATTGGATGAGTCCCTAGATGATTATAGATTCCAAATGGAAGGAGGAAAGGATTATAAAGTATTTCTTGTTAAATATGGGGGACTGGAGTAGATGACCCAGATGGTACCAACTTTCTTCCCCGCCATCTGTGAGTTTATAAAAAAAAGTCATTTGGTCGTATTTGGTATGCATATTGAACTCCATACTCTTCCCTTTTTAGCCTATTGTATATGGTAATGTGTTGTTAATTACTTGTCATATGGTGGCAGGTAGGAATACATGAATATCATTAATTCATGCTCATTTTTAAATTTTGAATATATAATTATATTTATTGTTACACTTGATGGGTTATACATAGATTAACAGAAGCAGAGAGACAGTGTTAGAAATCTTGAACAAGGTTACGATATGTTAAGAAGTGTCATGTACCTAGTTTAGTAAGTTAATCACTGAATAGAAGGCACAAAAATATTGTGGTTTTTAAAAAATAATTACACAGTATCTTAAGTGATCTACTTTTCTTTCTTCTGCAATTGATGATACATATGTAGGACAAAAATGGCACTTGTTATTTAATGTGGCTTCATAAATCCCTAGGTTGATAGTCTATTGAATGATTTCTAAGTACATGGCCCACAGATGTGAACAATCATTATTGTCCTAATTCATCAGAGTACTTAAACCAATGCTTAACTTAAAGCATGTGAGCAGTTACAATGATGTCAGTAAGACTACTCACACACTTAAAGTTAAGCGTAGACTGGATCAAAGTAAAGAATGATAGCCTTAGCAGTTTTGCCTGAGGCATTGGTGTCAGAATCTGGTGCTCATGGTGAATCTAGAACCCAGGTCTTCCAGACCTTCAAAGAGGAGAAAATGCCACGCTGTCATCCTGGAAGTACAGAATGCTGCAATCATCAAGCAAGACTGACCAGCACTCTGCAAGGACCTGCTTTGCCCAGGATTTTGATTGACCTGTGGGTAGGGATGGGCAAACAGAACTGAGTTCGGAAATTAGGTTTGGTTCGGAAGTTCGGTTCGGTCGACCAAACTATTCGAGTTCGGTCCAAACTCCGAAATTCCAAACAAAGTTCAGAAATTCAAACCCCTTTGAACTAAACCAAATATTATCTTTTAGGGATGGGCAAACAGAGCTGAGTTCAGAAATTTGTTTTGTTTTGGTTCAAAAATCGAGTTTGGTTCGGAGGTGCTGTTCGGTCGACCGAACTGGTCGAGTTTGTTCCGAACTCTGAACTTTCAAACCACATTCGCCCATCCCTACCTGTGGATCCTGTAACCTAATTGGTCAACAAGCTCTATATATACTTCATGTGGCAGAAGCTACTTTCAGTCAGAGACTTAGCCTCTCATTTCTGCCCCACACAACCCACAGCTGCCTCTTTTACCCATATCTGAGTCCTTGTCTGCTCCTCCTTGCCATTGCTGTCCTCTCACTAGTTTCTGCTTTCCCTTTTGGAGTGATCTCATGATACTGACCCACACGTCAAGCTCCAATCCAGTCTCTAGCATGCTCTTTGAACATGACACTAGCAGGAACAGACCACCTGACTGTAGGGATGTGTGAACAGAATGGGGTTTGGATGTTTGGCCGTTCAGTCCGAAAACTTAGTTTGGGTTTGTGGGTTCAGTCCTTCAGAGTTTTGCCCCCCTGGAATGTTTGGAAAGTTCATTGTGGCAGAGGTTTGAGGTACTCCAGGGGTGCCTGTGGGGGCATGGCAGGCCATCGGAGACACAGCAGCAGCAGAGACTGGGAAGACTTGCGGCTTGGCACCCCTGGTTGCCCAGGCAGGCAGGCTTGGCGCTTGGCCACCGGGGGTGCCCGTGGTGCCATAGCTGGCCGTCTGAGACCTAGCAGCAGCAGCATCCACAGAAACCGGGAAGGCTTGAGGCTTGGTGGCTGTCATGGCACCCCTACTTGTCTGGGCATTGCAGGCTGCCAGGCATTGGTAGAGCAGTGGATTACCCAGTAGCAGAACCTATGGCACAGAAGAGGCAGCCAGTGGATTGCTGGGGCACAGAACCCATGGCATAGAAGAGGCAGCAGAAGCAGACATTGGATTGCCGGGTGTCAGGACTGGGCCTTGAACCTCCAGCTTTGGGGCTTGAATGGGGCAGTCTTTGCCTCTTGCACCACTGGCTGATCTCTGTAGGAGTTGGCTTCCCTCCCTACTCTGGTATATTCTCTCTCTCTCTCTCTTTCTCTCTCTCTCTCTCTCTCACCTTTTAGAGGGTGTGGACCCACCTGTCACAGCCCGATTGGCTCTCTTTACTATTTAAAACTGCTGAGGGCTGGGGAAGGTGCAGAGTTTCTGTTAATCTGTCCCTGACTCTTGCTCTGCCCACTTACATTGTTGTACTTCTCTAGCTTGTGCTCTGCTTTGTGTCAGTGTTCTATGTTGGTGTGTCTTAGTGTTCTGTTAACCCCTTTGTGCTCCTTGTGTAAATAGCACTTCCCCTCCTTGCTGTTGCTTGTAATTCTTGTTCCCTTTTTGTATCTTGTCCAGCTCTCTTGTCCCCTTAGTCTTCCTTCACTGTGTTTATTCGCCTTTGTCTCTTTCTTGCACTTTGTCATCTCTCCATGTTCATTTGTCTTCCTCATGTCCTGAGTCCCTCACATTGTGCCTTGTTCCCTACACGTGTGTTTGTCAAGTCCTGTGTTTGTTCCTTGTTCCACCCTATAACCCTGTTGCCCCCCCCCCCCAGCTCTGGTTCCCCAGCTCCCTGTCTCTGGTTACCCAGTTCTCTGTCTCTGGTTCCCTAAATCCCTGTCTCTAGTATCCCAACTCCCTTGGTCCTTGTCTCTGTTTCTCCAGCTCCCTGACACTCCCCCAGCTCTGGTTCCCCCACTCCCTGTTCCTGGTTCCCCCTGCTTCTCAGTTCCCTGTTTCTCCCCAGTTCCCTGTCCCTTGACCTAGATGATAAGCCATACACTTTCTTAGGCCATCTTGTCTGCTTCTTATATTGAGCATTCAGTCTCCCTGATATCAGAGAATGGCTGAGGGATTTCCTTGTTGGATCTGAGAGACAACCCCTGTTCCCTTCCATCTTTTCTCCTCCTGCCTGCCCTTCTCTCCTCCCCTTTCCTTGGCTCATGGCCCTGGATCCTGACAACGGGGCACAGAACCCATGGCACAGCAGAGGCAGAAGAAGAGGACATTGGATTGCCAGGGCACAGAACCCATGGCACAGCACAGGAAGCAGCATCAGCAGACTGGCAACATGGTATGAGCAGCACAAGACAGGTTGAGGCAGGTTTTGATCTTGGCAACCTGGGCGGGCAGACAGGCAGCATGGCATGAGAGGCAGTAGGGAAGGCAGGCTGGAACCTTGGCAGGGCACTCCGATAGGCTGGTGAAGACTGTGCAGCGTGTGCAAGAGAGAGCCAGTCAGAGAGGTGGGCTGAGATCGTCTAGCCAGAGGCCGGATGGCAGGCTTACAGTTTCCCAATGCCACCCAGCCTCATGAGGTCAGTCAGATAGGCTGGCCAAGGCCATTTAGTGAGAGAGAGAGGGGGGGCAGGGCGGTCACCAGGCATTGGGAGGGAGGGAGGGAGGAGGAGCCCCATCCCCAGATTGAGGAGGAGTCCCTTCCCAAGACTGCCCCTGGCATGGGATGGCGTGTGCCACTGCACCATCAATCCCTGTCCAGGGTCTTCTCAGGGAATCCCAGCAGCAGAAGGTTCACCTTAATAAAAAGCAACTGCTCCACCAACTTGGCCCATGGTCTCAGGTGGTGCGGCGAGCAAATATTCCCCACCATAGAGAACACCCGCTCTCTGGGGACATTCATTGGTGGGCAGGACAACAGACCCTTGGCCACTTTGGACAGGGCTGGTCACACATTAGTCTTGCTGGCCCAGTAGGCCAAGGGATCGCTGCTGGGATCGATGCATGGCTCCTTCTCCAGGTAGCTCTCCACTGCTGCTGAGGTGCTGTCATACTCCCTCGCGTAGCTCTGCTTGGGCACCAATTCCACCACCACCATCAGACATGCTGCCTGCCCTTCTGTGCATGGGCCCATGCTTGCCAGAGTGGCCTGCACATATGAGCTGCTGGTGCTGGCAATAGGGGTGCTGCTGCTGCTCAGCCTGCTGCTGGTGCTGCTACTGCTAGGGCTGGGGGCAGNGTTCGATGCATGGCTCCTCCTCCAGGTAGCTCTCAACTGCTGCTGAGGCGCTGTCGTACTCCCTCACGTAACTCTGCCTGGGCACCACCTCCACCAGTGGCCTGCACATATGAGCTGCTGGTGCTGGCAATAGGGGTGCTGCTGCTGCTCAGCCTGCTGCTGGTGCTGCTACTGCTAGGGCTGGGGGCAGTGACAGACCCCGCCGGCTGAAAGGGGTGGCTGCTCCCACTACCACCATCCCTAGAGGTGTCCTGCTGCTGCTGCTGCTGCTGCTGTGCACTCTCCATAGCCTTCCCTGCCTGATGGACCCTCTCTATCAGCTCACTGTTCCAGTGGCCATAGAGCTGTGTCTGGCATGCCACGCTGCCCTTGAACCTGTGGTCCAGCATGGTTGCAAAGATATATTCCTCCCGCTACAGGAGCTAATCAAACCACTCTTTCAGCCCTGCCTTCAGCTGCCCCACTAGAGCAACTGCCTCATCTTCCAGCTTCTTGCAGTGAGGGCCACAATTCCACCCCTGGAGAATTTCCTCCAGACTCCCGAGGAGACTCTGGACCAGAGGGGTCACCTGGCTGATGGTGGCCATGGAGGAGCTGATGGTCTCCGTCACAACCAGGAACAGTCTCAGCACGAAGACCATGTGAGCCAGGATCTCCCATTCAGCCCCATTGTACCCTGGAGGTGCCCTGCTGTCCATCACCAGTTGAACCTGATGCAAGGTACATTTCTGCTCGAGAAGCCACTCGAGCATCAGGAACGTTGAATTCCACCAGGTGTACATATCCTGCACCAGCTGGTGCACTGGGGAGCCTGCTTCACCTGGAGAAGGTCACTGTCCTTCACGCTCCAGTTAAAGAAACCGGCCAGCTTCCTCCCCCACTTGATCAGGGAACTAAGGGTGCCAGCCCCAATCCCCTTCTCCCCCAAGCCCAGAGCATCCCTGACCACCAGGTGAAGGGTGTGTTCAGTGCAAGGGATGCTGGTGAAGTCACCTTTGTGGACTGCCCTCAATGTGTTGGCCGCTTTGTCCGTCACCATGAACCCCTTGGTGAAGGGTGCACCTGGTGTGACCCACTCCCTCACCATGGTAGTCAGGGCTGCCTTGATGGTCCAAGACGTGTGGGGGCCGTCCATTACTTCTGCCTGGAGGGCCCAGCTATACCCTGCTTCAGGACCGCTCCTGCCACTCCTAAACGCTGCCTCTGGGTCCTGCCACTAGTGCTCCGTCACTGCCAGGTAGGCATGCTGTGCGTTCCTGCTCAACCACAGGTCGGTGGTGAAGTGAACAGTGGGAACCCCAGCCCCTCACACCCGCTCCTTTAAAGCCCGCTACAAGACTGGCACCACTTGCCGACTCAGGTTGGTGCATGAGGGTAGCTTAAACTGGGGGGTCAGGGAGTTAATCAGGCACCTAAACCCCATATTCCTGACCACCGAGAAGGGCTGCCCATCCAGTGCAATAATTTCCCTCAACATGCAGGTGGCTTTCAATTGAAAGCCACACCACCCTTCACGTCCTGCAGCTGCCAATTGACTTAGCAGCTGCCCCCACCCCTGTTCCTCCATGGTTCACTGACACTGCTGCTGCTGTTCCCCCAAGCACAGTGCTGTGGCATCCCTTCAGGTGTCTCACCATGGCAGTTGTGCCAAGGTTGGTGAGCACCTGCCCATGCTTCACCACCTTCTGGCACAAAGTCCACTGCACCTCCCTGGGATCATCCGTGCGCACCAACTTAAAATGTGCTCATATGGAGGATTTTTTGCCCCCTCCTGCCTTCTGGCCTGCACCGGCTGATGCACCTCTGACAGTGCTGATGGGAGGGGCAGAACATGGTGGCGACACAGCTCTCAGAGGGACAGACATTGCCTCAGCACTAGACATCTCCACAGGATTAAAATATGCCTTGCTGTTCCCAATCTGAGATATGTCCTGGTTAGGGGAGTTCTGGGACCCTGAGGTTAATCGACTGCCCATGCTTCTGCCACTCTCCCTGTGCCCCCTATAGCTGCTGCTGCTACTGCTGCTCCACTCTCTGCTGCCATTGCCCGGGGATCAGGCCCTGCTTCTAGCAGCCTGGATGGGATCCACCAGCCCTGGACTGCTGGAGATCACATCAATAATGGGGGACAACAGTGGCCCATGATCAACATTCGACCCCGAAGCACCTGCACCTGCTTCTGCAGCCGCAGCAGAAACAGCCGCAGCCTCCTGGACTGCAGGCCTTCTAGTCCCCTGCGTGGCAGTGGAGGATGCTGGCAGGAGGTGACGCCAAACCACATCCCTATTGCCACTGCTGGGAGCTTCTGAAGCCTGTCTGCCAAAATCAGGGCTATGTAGTTTGTGGCGTGGGGATGGGCTCGTGTTGCTGCTGATGCCTGCCACTCTGCTGGCATGGCCCCTGCCACCTCTGCCACGTGCCCCATTGCCTGCCTTAAGGGCAGAAGACCGGCCTCTCCTGCTTCCCTTCTCCATTTCTCCCACCCAAAGAATGCAGAGGAAGATTTTATATATTTTTAAAATTTATTTATTCAAATTGATAATCTAATACTACACTAACTCTAACTGCTATTAACTATTCTAAAACCCATGGAACTAAATGGATTATCATCTAATATCTACAAAGGCCTAGTTCTACAAAATCACTATAAAATATTAAAACTGAATCGCTACACACTATTTCTATCTATCTCTATAACTAAGCTAACTCCTACAACTATCTGTAGTATACTATCTATTATCTAATATCTCTCTCTCTCTCTCTCTCTCTCTCTATATATATATATATATATATATATATATATATATATACACATACACACACACACAGGGATGGGGGGGAACATAGACAGCGCACAACAAACAATACAGGGAGGGGTACAAAACTGAAATGAAACCTAAATCAATCTAATCCTACTCTAAATAAATCTAAAAACAGGGGAAGGGAATCAGGGATGAAATATATACAGGTAGGAGGGAAGGATTCGGTGGAAGAGAGGGAGAAACAACACAGGGAGGGGTAAAAAATAAAAATAACACCTAAATCTATCTTATCTAATCTAAATAAATGAAACTATTGAGGTAAATGTGTGGAAATGGGTGAAATAGGAGGAGGATGGCAATGGATTGGAGGAACACAAACTGCTGGGAGAGGGAGAAATCTGAAAACACTTGCTTACAGGATCAGTGGCTAGCTCAGAATGATCTGGAAAGGGGGGAGGGCAATTACTTTTGTTACTTGCTGCGCCTGCCTTATCACAAGCCCCATTGGCTCTGTGCAGTCTAGCCCATGGCCAATCGCACACTGCCAAGCCAGTGGTCTGAGGAAAAGAGGGATGGTGATTGGACAGAATAGCTGCTAGTCCATGCCTCTCCACTCCTCCTCAGATGACCCCCCCCAGGCCTGCCACCCAGGTTTTTTCCCACTCAAATGCCACCCGAAGTCATCCAAATGCGGCCAAACTGTTTGGGGCTTCGGGCGTTCTGTTCGGACGTTCGGTTTGGACGTCTGAACTAGCTGAGTTAGGACCGAACTTCGAACATCCAAACCACATTCACATATCCCTACCTGACTGTCAACTAGGACTGCACCAAATAGATTATCCAAGTACTCGCAAAGATTTCTGAGGTTTTGAGTACTGGGACCAGGTCCTCAGTTTGTTATTCAGAACTTTTTCTGAGGACCTGGAAATCAGAAATCAGAAAACTCCAGATCTCACAAATTCTCAGAACTCAGAACCTCAAAGCAGCAGTTCACCTACTTTAAAATATATTTGGAAAAGAAAAAGCAGGGTGGCTATTTGCATGCCCCATTATATTACATACAAGTTCTGTTTTGGGTGGGTGGACTACACTGGGGTACCCCATCAAAACATAGCATTATCAATCGAATCAACCAACAAGTATTTTGGCCCATGTGGTCCCATGCATGCCAGAAAGCATGTATAATACCCACAAAAAAACAGACATACACCCACCCACCCCAAAGCTTCCATTGCTATGCAAGGCAAGCCCCCTACAATGTAAATGAACCGGAAAGAAAGTATGCCCCCTATGCCCCAGCTGGGCACATCTTGGAAAAGTTGAACCCACATCAAAATCACAGAGCCCACAAAAAACACAGCAAAAGTAATCCCCCTCTCTCTATGGTGTCAACAAGCAGTGCAAGCAGCACCCTCTTTAAATATATATTAAGCATGGTGGAACTGGCAACCCCTCAGCATTATGTTAGAACATGGACCCACTCCATGAGTGAATATTGGGGACCAATACCCAAATGTCTTCTTAAATTTAGGGGGAATTAGCTGAATTTATTCAAAGTAAAAGAAAGGGTCCATGCGTGTTCACTGGGATCAGTCAGAGGACGTGATGCACTGCCAGCTGGCTGAAATTTCCCTCCCACACCCCAATACAGAAGGACTTGAACAAAAGGGGTCCCAAAGATCTTTTGCACAAAAGGGGTCCCAGAGGTGCTTAGGAATGCTAGGACTGAACAAGAAAGCCTTGTGTGATGTTTTGGGGAGAATAGAGCCTTAGAGAATTTCAATGGGAGGCATGGCCGGATGAACAAGAGGGCAAAAGGGAATTTCTATAGACAGGGGAAGAAGGCTATTCTTAAACAGGTGTGGAGCTATCAGCCTAACAACTAAGCTATTGCTTGCTCAGAGTTTTAGGGGGCCGTGGAGGGCTCATCTCAAAAGAGGGAGGCTACCTGTTTTTGACTGTTCCATTGTTTACCCAGGAACCTCCTTTGTTCCATTCTCTTATCCCGTCCGACAAGACCAGTTTTGCATGGGACTTTTCTTTCCTTTTCTTTTTCCCCTTCTGTTTCCCTGCACCATTTGACCTGTGTCTCATGGGGTGCTACCAAAGGAGGATGGGGTGTCTATGGTTTTGGGAGAAAATGGTGTTGTTCCTAACAATCACCACTATGGACAACCTAGGCCAGGGAAAGTGGAGCAAGTCAGATCCCTCTGGCCTCCATGGTGCCAAGCAATGCAAGCAGCAAACAGCAGTGTGGCACCCACTTATTTTTTTTTTAAAAAGCATGTCATGGTGGCTAAGTAACCCCCAGCATTCCCCTATGGACATGACAGGACAGATCGGCAGTGTAGCACAGCCAAATTTACCAAAGAGACTGGAAAATGGCCCCACAGTCACTTTTGTTTTTGCCCCTGCCAACCAATCAAAAACTGTCCTGTCACTTGTCCATCACTCACCTGTCCCCTTCCATACCCCAAATATGGCACTAAGTTTCATTTCCTAGGTCAGAGAAGCTATGGTCAACTGTCTGGGTAACTTGGGCCACGCACACAATGGCACGTCCATCACTCGATCGAGGGTTCCGAAGTTTTCCAGGGACTGGCCTTGGTCCTCAGAAATTTGGAACTCAGAAACAGGAACCATAATCCACAGTGAATTCCAAATAAAAATGGAGACCAAGTTTCAGCTCTACTATCGACCCACACTATGAAACCTGCTCCCTTGAATCTGATCTTAAAAAGATGGACACCTCAGATACTGATCTTACATAGTCACAGCACTTGCCTTGTTTTGACCCTGCCTTTGGTTTGAGATCCTGACAAATCACTCCCAAACTTTTTGGGATCTCCAGGTCACACTGTCGCATCTTTACCTTGCAGGTCTTTAGATGTGAATGTGGCCCAAGTGACCCCTCCTGAACCAGCTCCATATCCCATTCCCATGTAGGGATTCTGTTTTTCACAAGTCAGTATCTTGTAAGGCCTCCGTCGTTGACCGCTCCCCTCCCCCGGTTGCCAGAGAACCAGCCTTGTTGCTGATGCCACAAACCAGGCCTGTTGCTAATGCCTCATCTCTGCTCCCTATGTCTATTCCCAGTCTGGGTCTGACCCTCATCTTCTCCTGTCTGTCTTCCCTCTGTCCTGCCTCCCAGCTTCCGGATAGTGTACCAGTCAGTATGTAAGGCATGCTGGTACTAACAGGAAGCTGGGTTGAGCATCTCCTCTGCATTCCACTCCTTGCTTTCCTCATGCTGCTCTCCACCCCACCTTTCACTGTGTTCCTGACCCCTTGGCTCTCAGTTTCTTTACCCCCCCCCTTTTGACTCCAAGTTCTTTACTCCGATGGGCCTAGTAGGGATGGGAAATTGTACTGAAGTTCAGGATTGGTTCAGAATTGGACTGACCCAACTTAAAAAATATTTTAGATTGTATTGTTCGAAATTGTGTCTGATTCCGAATACCAGTATAAATCCAATGTCTGCCCCCAGCTATGCCTCACCCAGACACCTTCCCAGCCCGGGTACTGGACAGGAGTCTGGGGAATGCAGATCATCGGATAGAGAGGTTGCGCAGGAGTGGGGAGGGGGTAGTTGCTTACTTATCTTTCTTCCTAGGTTCCATACAAACTGGTATCTGGCCGAAGCACTTGGCACAGCCTTCTCAGGACCAAGGCCATTTTCCGAAATTGCACCAGCTGCATTGGCACAATTTTGGAAAATGGCAGTCAGTCTGCATGCCCGGCTGCCAGCTGAGCATGCACAGAATGGCTGCCATTTTCCAAAAAGGCGCCGATGCTGCTGGCACCATTTTGGAAAATGGCCATGCATGCGCAGAATGGCTATGGTGACCATTTTGCACACACACAACTGATTTTTGAAATTTCATTTTCCCAGCATGGCCTTGAGAAAGCCATGCTGGGTGCTGGTTTGGAAAGAGCCTGGGAGCGGGGAGAGGGGAAGTAGGCAAGCAACTAGCACCCTCCACACCCCTGCACAGTCTCTCTACAAACTATGCCTCCCCAAAACCTCGGTCCAGTGCCTGCCTCTCCCAGACTCCTGCCCTGCATGAATGCCTGGCCCGCCCACCCCAGCAGCACTGCTTCAGCAAACGCTGGGGTGGGTGGGCACAGACAAAAGTCTGAGGTCCAAGGAAGGTGGGCACCAACAGACAGGGTCCCTGGGGAGACAGCTGTGGGCAGGATGGTTTTGGCACAAGCTGAAAGCTCCTTGGAACAGTGCCACCACCACTCCAAATATTAGAATTAGATTTGATAGGAAATATTTAATATTAATTTTAAAACTCAGTATGACAGCCTTACTGAATCAGGGCCCCAGGAATGAGCCCTTGCCCTAGGAAAGAACTCTTGCTAAAGTGAACTTTTGCTGAATAGATGATATGCTTGAGAATCAGGCCCCAAACAACAATGTGAAGCTAAAAAGACTCTCTCAGGAAATCAGAAGAGCCTCTCTAAAGCAGATGTTAACTAAGATGTTGCAACCACAAACAAAAGAACTACTGGAGCAGGTAAACAAAACCATTATGTTAAACAGGAGTAGCAGATACCAGAAGGATCTCACGAAAGACTAACTGCCTAACATCAGGCTGATGACAAGACATCCTGACTTTAGGCCAAGTACCACCAAGCACCATCATTAAGGTACCCCTGAGGGTAGGAGCATGATGCAAATATATCCTCCTCGACATCCATGGGACACCCCCCCCACCTCGGTATCTCCACAAAGCCCCTAACCAACCAGGAACTGATCCATAGAACTCAAAACCCTATAAAAGAAGAGACTTGACTCATAGCAAATTGGACTGAAGGTTAGGTTCCACACTTGTTGGCCGTTTTTACACAGACGCCCCTCCCCCTTCGCTCGGTGTTCCGATGGGTGTGCAGCGGGGGAGGCAGTCCATGTATACGGCTACCGGTGGGTGGGGGTATGGGTGTGCGGCGGGTGTACGCCTGTATAAACACCATGGGCATCAGGTGTTTATGCGTGCGCGCTCCCACCACATACCCACCAACACCCGCCGCACACCCACCTCCACCCACAGAACCCTCTGACAGAATGGAGGATGCTCCATGGGTGGGTAGGTGTAGGTGGGTGGGTGTCTGTATAAATGGGCACATACACACATACACCCGCTGTGCCAGAACACCCCCATCCATGTAAAAACAGCCATTGTGAGTTCCATGGTTTCAGTTCCCTTCCTGACTGTACACACATGGACACACTTCATCACTCGTTATCAACTCTTCCCAGCCAGCCCAACATGGGTCCCCACTCTGTCTCCTTCTTGGACCCTCCAAAATACAACTCCATGGGCCCTGGACATGTAAGGCAAATGTTATAGATGGGTATAGTTTATCCCGGGTGTGGGTATAGTTTATAAAACTATCAAGTTTGGTTTTCTGGACCTTTGGTTCCACAAAGGTCCAGAGCTTTGTGGAGATACCAGAGGGGTGTGTGTGTCCCATGGATGGAGAGGAGGATCCATTTGCATCATGTTCCTGCCCTCAGGGGTGCCTTAAGGAAATTGTGTTGTATCTTATCCATGGTGTGGTTTTGAGTTCTAGACTAAACACTAGGGATGGGAATTCCGGATCTACCGGTATCCGATAATGCCGGTATCGGGCGTACCGGCATTATCGGATTCGGCCCGGTAATCCGGCCCCCGGTACCGGATTTCAGTGTGCCGGTTTTTTTGCATTGCAGCCATTTTTAAATGGCTGCAATGTCAAAAAAATTAAAGCCCCAGCCAAACTGTTTAAAAGAAAAAAAAACCTCCCCGAGTCCAGGCTGCGCGGGTGGAAGGGGGGACACCCCCCACCCACCCTGCCCAGCCTGGCTTTTTGTTGTAAAAAAGATAGAACAGCAACAGAGTGAGACCCCGAGGCGAGCCCCCCCCAGCACCAGTGGCCGCGGCGTCCCCGCAGCCGCAGGTAAGTATGACCCGATCCCTGGGGGGGGTGGGGGTGTTTAACACCCCCCCAGCCCCCCAGGGATCACCCCTACAGCACGCTTGCCGCTTACCTTGGGGAGCTCCGGCGGCGGCGGGCGGCCCGGCGGCTTCAGCGCCGGCTGTGGCTGCCGGCTTCAGGACGTTCTAGGCCTTCCGGTGAAATAAATCCGGCACCGGTATACCGGATTTAATCCGGGAATCCGGTTTTTGTGAAACTGGTAACCGGTAAATCCGGTAGCCGGTAATGGGGCCGGGGTCCCGCCCCTACTAAACACAATCATCAATCCCTATTAATTTAAAGAAGTTATTAATTTTTAACCCAAGGAATAATAGATCCTCGCCAGGAGAACCGATGGGAGATAATATCATATCCCGCAGTAAGATCAAATCAATATAATTCATCCAATTTCATCCAAAAAAATGGATGAATCGTATTAATCCGATTCCACTCTTCACATCCCTAGTGCCTAGCCTTCTTGCCCTAGCCCAGGGGTGGGGAGCCTCAGACCCAGAGGCCAAATGTGGCCCCTTTCCAGTGCCTGGATCTGGACCCTCAATCCAGTCTCTACCCTCAAACACTGAAATACTGAGCTCAGGATAAGGGAGCAGAGAGGAGGTCATGATCACAAGGGTAGGGGACAAATCCATGGCACAGATTCATGATCTATAGGGGTGTGCACCAGGCCCCCATGTCATTTTCATATTATTTTTTTCCGTCTTCAAAAATGTCATTTTTGTTATTATTATTAACAATGTCATTTTCGTTTTCATTGTTATCATTTTTATAATTTTTGGTATCTTTTTTATATCATTATCAGTATCGATATCAGTATCAATATTGGTATTCATTATCATTATCGTTATTGATATTGCTACCATTTCAAACTAAGATTTTATTTTTAGTATTGGTACCGTTATTGATTCCTGTGCAGAACTAATATTTTAAAATATTTAAAATATTAAAAATATTAAAAATCTAAGGGAGACAGGGGAAGTGAAAAGGAAAACTATCTATTATCTAATCAATTATCTATATAACTATTCTAGTCTAATCCATATGTCTAATAGATATCTGTATCTAATCTATACTACCTATCTATATATAATGTACAGGGGGGAGAAGGGCAGGGAAAGGGAGAAGGTAAAATGTAGGGTATGAGGAAGCAAAGGTATTGGTGGTAATAACTAATAAATAAATAAATGAATACAATAAATAAAATAATACAATTAAACAAATAATACAATGAGGGCTAGGGAGAATTTTTATGTGCAAACACTACAGTTCTGTAAACGGAACCTGACAAGCAGCGCGCTCACAGAACGGAGAGAAAAAACTGGCACTCCCATTATAAAGGGTTGCAGTGGCCTCCCCCAGAGCCCCTTTGATTGGTTGTGGGAGGCATCAGGCATGAGCAATCACAGAGTGCCAGGAGACTGCTGGGACCTGCTTGTGCTGCTCATTGGCCAGTGATACATCCATCAGATACTGCTGAACTGCTCACCCCTCCCAACACAGGCACAGTTCAAGAGTTCAACCCTGTTAAAAGTCCGAGATGTCTGCTCCCTCCTCCCCTCTCCACATTTTCCCTCCAAAACCCAACTGCCACAGCACTAATAATAACAACAATGATAACGACATTGTTGTTTTAATTTCTTGTTATCATTTTTGGTATCGTTTTTGGTATCATTATCAATATCAATATCGATATCATTATCAGTATTCTCGGTTGCCATTTTTTGTATTCTCGGTTGTCGTTTTCATTATTGCAATAATGAAAACAAAAACAATTTTCGTTATGGTTATTGTAATAACAAAAATGACATGCACACCCCGAATGATCTGGGCCCTCCTTTTCTTTAATACACCAGTTAAGCACCTCCACCCCTAACCTCTATGTGACCTCCGAGCTAGTACTAATTTTCAGTGTGGTTCCCGGACAGAAAAGGTTCCCCAGCACTGCTCCCTCTTACCCCATCATGCCTAACCTCTTGTTCTTGCCCTCTTGCCTCTGTCTTCCTAGCCCTGTGTTCACTGGATTTTGGGGTGGGACACAGGACATTTTTGGGGTTTCAGTTCTATCTAAGTTTGGTTGTTTTTTTTGTTTAATTTTTGGTTCTTTCCCCATTGAAGTTAATGGAAAATCTGTTCCCATTGACTTCAGTGGGAAATTTGTGTACCTTGTGGTACAGCAGCTCAAGACACCATATCTGCCCCATGAGATTCCAATGGCATGATTTCCAGGGTTGGTTCTGAACACCTGAAAGCACCCAAACTCCTTATTCCATTTCCCTCCTCTGTCTTTACACAGGCAGAGTAAGAACTGACAAAGAACTTTCACAACCTTATCCATAGTTAACGGCACAATTTGCAACTCACAATTAACTTCGCTTTTTGATTGTTTTCATTGACTTCAATGGGAAGGCGAACCAGACCGAAAGGAAACCAAAATGAATCAGGTCCGTGACCAACACATCCCTAACCTCCACCACCCCCATCCCCTGGGACAGGGAGTTCAACCTACACCACTCTCATTCCCTGGGTCCACTACCAGCTTTGGAGGATGGAGTGAGGATTTACCTTCCTAATGTCCACCCCCGAGGCCCATCTTTCCTCCTCCCCCAAAGCCTTGGTAGTTGGCATGTACTTATTGGCCAAGGAGAATGGGGGTGAGGATCCACTGGTGTGCCGCTGCTGTGGGCAGCCTTCCGGCAGGTAACATCACTATTACACATTGCCACCTCCCATGCTCGGCAGTGGACATATGAAAAACAGCCAATGGGGCTGTTTTTCACATGCGCAAAATGGCAGTCGCCTTTAACCAAAATGGTGATGACCAAGATGATGTAGCAGCCATTTTGGTAAGGGTGGCCTGGGTGCATACACTAAATGGTGGCTGCCCTTAATCAAAATGACGAAGATGGCATTTTGGCTGCCGATGCTACCGGAGCCATTTTGGGAAAGGGTGCACATGTGCAGAATGACTCTGGTGGCCATTTGCTCAGTGTTCTTTTTAATTTAATTTTTTTTATTTTGGTAATGAAAATTGATGCCTTTTTTCTTTTCTTTTTTCAGTCTGTTATTACCCCATCTGTTGTTTCCATGTTCTAATTACTAAAATTAATGAGCTATTGTTCATTTTAGTAATTAAATAAAAAGAAAAGGAATTGTACACCCGTAGGGCTAATGCGGTGACTCCAACTGCACCTGGGAACGGTCCAGAGTCTGGTGGCTCTACAAATATCTCCAGCAGGGAGACCATGGTCAGGCCCACCTACCCTTCTCCCTTCCTGTTCTCATTGCTTGTCCTGCTTTCAGTCTTGCCTGTCTGCAGCCATGTCTTCAGTGGTGCCTTTAATATTGCTTTTCTCCCTTCTTCTAGCCCACCTGCTTCTCATTTCTCATCCTCCCTCTTGCCCTGGACTGATTCTTGGCATGCGACCCAGTTCTGGCTGTTGGTATTTGGCTCCCACCTGATGACCTGGCCCTGTCCACTTGCTTCAGGCCCTTGGCTCCTGACCCCACTTCAGCTTTCAGCACCAGACCATACCACTCCTAATTCATGATCCCTGCTCTGACCAAATGCCCTGACACTTCCCCCATGCTACCCTCTATTGGATCCTGTCTGCCCCTTTGTTATGTATTTATTTGCATTGAAACTCTCAGAATCTTTAAAAACAAAACAAAACAAAACAAAAAACCCTGAAGAATCACAAGGTAGTATTGAGTGTCAGTCATTATAATATTGGGGAAATGCAAGATGAGAAAAACTGAACATTGCTTTTTTCTCCCAATTATATTCCTTCCAGTCATGCTACAGAACACAGTCCTCCTCGATAATGAGATGTCTACCAGACAGATATCGTAATGGTTGCCAGAAGGAGTAAAGCATCTGAAATCACTTCAAAAGCCAATTAGAATTTACACTACAGCTCTTTATGTATGGGCTGGGCTACATGAATGAAACAGGGCTAAAGGAAGTGTTTACTAAAGGAGTAGTTAAGTTCTGGAGTGAATATAAGACATTAATTAATCAAGGTAAGGCACTGTCTACAAAGTACTTTAAAACTGTAGCTGGGTCACAGTATGACTGTGCTGTGAGCTGGCCCCTTAGCATGTGTGTATATTTACATTGTGACAAGGTGCTTTGAGATGTCACCTCCGCCTAATTTCAGAGGCGAGTTTTATCCAGGTGGTTCCATCATGCTGGATTTGCATTCAGACAGGTTAGATGCGGTCATCTTCCCATGTCCATTGCCAATGTAACAACTTGCTAAATCACACTCTAGCAGACTTCAGATAGCACTACATAATGAAATGTTTCTCTAAAACCTGGGAGGCACAATTTTCCATAAATAGTCTCCTAATACTGCATGCAGACTTCCAAATCAAGCTTTACTCAGCTGTTGTCTGTGGCAGTAAAAAGCCCTTGACTTTTACCAGCTGGCTCAGGGACTGAAAGCATCTTCATAAATAGTATTGATATAAATGCCCTGGCTCCCCCTTTCACTACACTATGACAGTCTTGTTTACTGTAATAATGCTAAGGACTTAAGCAGCACTATCAAATTATACATATAACAGTCCTCCTTGCTTTTCAACAACACTAGAAAATATTTTCCTTCTGTGATCCACCCATGGTGGGCAAATTGTCATAGGATCAGGGCCACTGGCACCAATTTCTGCAGTAGGTATCTTTTATTTGTAGTGCTTCCAGCAGTATATACAAACAGTTCTAATATGCAATGCTTCACCATGGCACCTGAACTAGCAAGCCACAGGCTACATACATAGTCTCAATAAGCTACACACGCAGAGGGCCTGAAACAGCAGGCCCCTGGACTTTTGAATACATCAGTTCCTTATTTGGGATACTTGTGGCGCCAGGTCTCAGTGTCCTGTTTAACTCCTACAGCTGGGAGCCCTTTAACTTGCCAGTAAGCACCCTTCCCAAACAGTAGTTTCAGTGCATCTAGCATTCTCTTCCAGTCTGGACCTTCCTGTTTTTATAGTCCTAATGGAGCCCAGCTCAGCTCAGACATGTGCCTGACTGCAGCTGCTAGTAGCTGTGTGATGACCAGTCAGGGAGTCAGTCCTGTCAGGACTTAAACTGTCAAAGGTGTTCATTTTTATAGCATATTTTGTTCTCAAAGGTAGAATGAAACTACTTTCCATTCTATCCATATTGCCCCCTTCCATTTGTTTTCCTGAAGTTTACCTATGCTTGTTCTCACAGGCAAACAAATATAGTTACTCTGGAGGAGCTATACAGTAATAACTATGGGGTGTACAGAAGACACCCATTCTGTTTTTATTTTTGTTTTTGTTTACAAAAGCCTCTTCATTTTAAGGGGCTTTGTAAACAACCCTACTGTTTTTATTTTTTTGCTTATTTATTTAGAAATTATTATTATTAATGATTAAATAAATTACTGTGCATGCACAAAATGGTCACTGGACCATTCTGCACATGCGTAGCCCTTTTCCAAAATGGCGCTGGTGCGGAATGATCTGGCAGTCATTTTGCATACGTGCAGTGATTTTTTTTATTTTTTAAATTGTACAAGTGGAAAATGGCTGCCAAGGCCATCCTACGTATGCGCATCCTTTCTCAAAATGGTGCTGGCAGTGTCAGCATCATTTTGGAAAAGTGCATGCATGCACAGAATGGTACCTGCAGCCATTTGCGCATATTCAGGTTTTCATGTTTTATTTTTAAAACAAAAATTGGATGTAATGATGAAAGTAAATGATAACCATTTGCATATTTATCTGTTTTTGTATTTCAGTTACTAAAATGAATCAGGCATCATTTGATTTAGTAATTAAACCCCAAACCAATTGCACACCCCAATCAGTGGCATACCTACCAGGGCACAAGAGAGATGCAACTGAGCCTGATCCTGCCCTCCCCTTCCCCAGGCTAGGAGACACAAGCAGCACACTCATGGTAAGCAGAGGATCAGAGTCACTGAGTCCAGGGTTAGTTTCATTTAAATTCCCCGTCTTCCCCTCAGATCTTTTGTGACCTAGCCATTTCTGTCAGCTGACCCAGCTCACGCACACCTGATGCTACTTGATCCTTGAGAGATCTAATCCAGATCTTTTGTGACCTTACCCTCACCACCTCAGATCTACTCCTCTCTCCTTGTGAACTCAGTCACCCCCTGGACTTCCCTCTAGGGTTGAAATACCCTACTGCTGCAGCAAGATTTACTGGGGGAAAGTGCTATTCCACACAAAACAGCACGATTAGGAAGGGAGGCGATTTTCACGCCTTGAACTCACGGCTTAAATATCTATTTTGTTTGCCAACAGTTGTTCTTGTTGTTCTTGTTGTTGAGAGAGCTTTGTGTTATTAACTGTGTCCTTCACTTCTGTGCCCTGCACTGTCAGGCAGCGGGATGGAGTGGAGGAGGGACTCAGTTAGTTTTATAATTAATTATGGTTAGGTATGGATGGAATGGGGAGGAAGGATGCATGCATATGGCATACTGACACTCCGAGGCATCCAGGGACTCCCCCCCACCTGGGAGGGGGATGCACTGCTCCTCCCCTCCCTTTGACTTTGACCCTGGGCCTGGAAGGTGGGAGGGGGTTGAAAGAAGCTCTGAAGCAGTCACACTCTCCCAGTTCTTTTATGTTATGGGATGGGACAGGATGGGATGCATGCAAGTGGCTTCTCAGAGTTTGCAAACCCCACCCTCCTGCCAGGGTCAAATATAAAAGTCAAAGGGACCCCATGCAGAGCGTTGTGTGGGTCCGGGTGGGTGCAAGAGCCGGGGGGGGGGGCAGCAAGATCATGGGGAGGCTTGCTTTGAATTTGATTTCACACACAGTCAGTCACACACAAAATAATGGCCAGTCCACCTGATAAAATAAATGTATTCACTCTGGGCATGCAACACGTCTCATTGAGGCTTTTACGTCTTTGACCACAGTGGGCAGGTGGGGGGTTGAAAGCTCTGAGGCCATTTTCATCCATCCAGTCCCATCTCATTCATAATAATAAAACTGGGATGGGACAGTAGACCACAACGGCTAGTGTGCAGGTGCCCTCCCATCCACACAGATCGGCATTTGCATCCCATTACCTGAAACTGGAAACAAGGTTGGTTTCCCTTCCCCCCCACCCCCCTTTGTTCTTCATTGCTGTTAGGCCGGGGAGGAGGGTGACTGACTAATAGTGGAAATTTGCAAATCAATGCCTGCCCTGCCCCCACCCTGGCACTATTTTGACATGAAAATACCATTGGAGAGACCACCAACCAACTCATCTGGCCTCAGTGACCACCTTTCTGAATGTGCCAGTCAGTTGGCGTGCCAGGGGCACAATAATCTCTCTACCCTACTGTGATTGTTTGGTGTGTGTGTGTGTGTGTGTGTGTGTGTGTTTCTGTGTGTAGATATACATTAAAGCACAATGTATTGATTATTAACATTAATTTACCATCATTAATAAAGCTCTGCTTCAGTGACATCACTTTTGCTTCCTGCCTCCTCATTGGATTTCATAGCAACCCAAAGGAGGAGGTGTCATTTCCATACAGTACGCCAACAGTGGACACTGTTTGGATGCACACAGAGGACATAGACACACCTCTGCAGAAGCCTGATAATAAGGCAAGTAATTTGTGTTCGCTACCATTACAATCCGTTCCTAACTTTTTTAAAAGCACCTAATTAAAAATTATGTATTTCTGTAAAGGTACATGTATGTTACTTCACTGCTTACATAATTGTTAGGAAAATCAGGATTATGTTTCATTATTAATACGTTGGCATACTTGTTTCCTGCTGTGTTGCTGGATTTAAAACATTTTATCAATTCGCAGTCAAATAGCACATTACTGCTTACATAACTAGGCTATGAAGAGCAGTAAGCTGGATGCAAACATGAGAGGGTTTGACTATGGGAATGAGAGGGACAGAGGGGAAAAGGAGAGGAGAGGGAGCACGATTGAATTAGATACAATATTTAATACTCCACCCCATCCGGCCACCTGCAGCTCTTGGCAAGTTACCTTACTGGTGGTTTCATAGAATTTGCTCCCTTGCTGTGGTTGAAGGGGGTGTTACAACATTGCTGTCTTGTTTGTTTCATTGTCTTCTGAAAGGACAGATCCCAGCCCTCCTATGCCCCTGTGGATGGTGGGGGGCCAGTTCCGTTGGTCCAGCCTCGGATGCTAATGGATCAGTTTGGTTCATGAACAGGGTCTACTGCTCCTGAAATTATCATTTAAATATCATTTAAGTTAAACATTTTTCTACATTGTGTTACCAACCATACTCTCTCTGTGTGTAATTACAGATTCTGAAGAACATTTCAGCGATGGCTCGTGAGACTTTCAAATGCCGCCGATGTACTGAACCATTGTTCATGAGGATCCAGAATGGGAAACAAAAAGTACATCAGCAAAAGCAGCGTAACTTACTTAGAGGTTCTAGATCCTCCCCTGCTGCTCACTCACACCAGACAGAAACACAGCAGCATTCACATGTGGATGAACAACCACATGTGGAGATGCAACTGGAGCATTTGGTGGCATGGAGTTCTATAACTACTTCTTGGCACCGTATCCATCATTTTCTGTGCACTCAGGAGGCAGTGCACGAATTATTGGAAAAATGCGCACCGTCAGATGCAGACAACTCATCAGTGTTGTCAGAATCAGAACATGTGCCAATGCAACATTGGCTGGGGAACAATGATGAGATAGTGGTTGAAACTGTAAACACAACAACCCAGCCATGACCAGTAGAGAGATGCGATGAGGAGGAGGTACCGGAGCGAGACATCACCACCACTACTGGCATTGAAGATATAGGCCATGACGACTCTTATGTGAGCAATGATGACCCTGTAACTTGCATTGATGATAGCGATTCTGAATATGCCCCGGCTTCTGTAGCCTCCTCATGCTCCACCCCACTGCGCAAAACATCAACGGTTCTGCATCAATTTGATTTCAGTGACGAAGAAATTGATTTGCCTTCACCATGTTGTAGAAAAACACTGGTAGCCCCTTTGTTAGACAGATAGTCTGTATCACAACAAAGTACATCCACATTACAACAAGCCTGTGTAAGACTCCAATTTTACCAGAACATTATCCTCCATCTCCAGCAACATCACAAGAGACTGCGGTACTGCCTCAGCACGGCACAACCACCGGTTCTGAAAATTCAAAAAGAGGACAACGGTCTAATGTATGGAAGTATTTCACTGCTTGTGATCCAAAGAAATTAAAAGTGCAGTGCAACTACTGCACTAGAGAAGTCATGAGAGGAAAAGAATGTGGGAAGAGCTGCCCAGGAACCAGTGGTATGCATAGCCACATGAAGCACCACCACCTGTCAGTTCTGAATGCCATTAAATGCAGAAGTACAAGCATAGATCAGTCAACACACTCCGGTGCTGTCAGCACTGTACAAACTACATTGGAGGAATCAGTACTAAATCAAATGAAATGATCAGCATCACAGTACTACCTCGCACTTATGACAAAGATGCTTGTAGTGGACATGCTTCCTTTTTCTTTTGTGGAGAACGAGGGATTTCGTGAACTGATGGAGGGAATGGCCCTACGATGGAAGGTACCTTCAAGGGTATACTTTGTCACTAAGACAATTCCCACACTGTACCATGAAACATGCAGAGTGGTTAAATCAGCTATGCGTGCTTGTGAAGGTGCAATTGTGCACCTAGCAACAGACTTGTGGACCAGTGCACAGCACATGGAGTACCTGTCCATAACTGGGCACTGGATACATCGTGATGCCAAGTATGTACTGCAAAGACAACAGGCTATACTTGCTTTGGAACACTTTCCACAAGCCCACACAGCAGAAAACATAAGTAAAAAATTATTACAGCTGACAAAGCAGTGGTTTCAGCCACTTGGTCTCTCCGTTGGCTTCATAGTAGCAGGCAACGGGACTAATATCATTAAAGGGATTTGTGATGCCAATTTTGAGAGTGTTGCTTGCATGGCACATTCACTGCATCTTTTTGTACAGAGATTTCTGGAGGCTGATAAATTTGTTTTAGAAATAATTGAAAGAGCAAAGAAGTTGGTGGCACACTTTCGTCAATTGGCAGCATCTCGTTATGAGCTCCGGAAAATACAGAGCGAGAGAAAACTTCCACTTCAGTTTTTTCCTATTGATGTCTGCACACATTGGAACTCAACATATAACATGCTCAAGAGATTACATTCACAACGACTTGCAGTGGACACTTACTTTGTTGTGTCATCCAAGTCAGTTCTGAAAGATACTTCTGCTGGAGCCATTTCTCACAATGACCGAATTTGTCAGCAAGGCAGATGCCACACTCAGCGAGACCTTGGCTGTGCTCGTCTTATTAAAGAGCAAAGTGGAAGACCTTACAAAGAGATTTGCTGTGAAGGATGATCCACAGAGTGCAGCTGCTGCTACAATGGCCTGTACCTTGCTAAAGTTGATTGACGAGAGCCCACAATTTCAGACGATGACTCACAGTGCACAGTACAGCAACAGCTCTGGACCGGCTATTCAAGAAGATAAAAAAGATCTTGGGTGGCAATGAATCCAAAGATGCTGCAAGGCAGGACATTGCACAAAGGCTGGTATGCTCACTGAGCGAGAACACAGATGTTGCAGATACTGATCATATTGCCAGCAGTTCAGAAGACAAGACAAAAGGGCATGTTTCATCAGTTTGGTCTGATTTTGAGAAATATGGCCTCCTGTCATCAGATTGTGCAATAAGTGGGAAAACATTAAGAAGAATGGATCCTCGGCAGCGGCCCACATCACTCACAGAAGCAGAGGAAATTTATGACCAGTACCTCATGTCTCCAGGGGTGGTGGACATGACTACTGATCCACTCATTTATTGGAATGCCAAGAAAGACACTTGGCCAGCACTCTATAATCTTGCAATATCCCACCTTGGTTGTCTGCCCAGCAGTGTGCCATCTGAACGTCTATTCAGCTGTGCTGGTGCAATTGTGGGCAATGAAAGAACAAGCCTCTCCAGTGAAAATCTAGAATGGCTTGCATTGATACGCATGAACAGGGCCTACCTTCCAAAAATTACCAAGGACTTTCTGAAATCCACAGATGAGGAAATTATGCAGCTAACTACAGAGGCATTGGAACTTCAACAAAAGAGCTGTAATCCAGAGGATGACATACACAAGGGCATACAGGACCATTGTTGAGAAGGTAAGCACTCACTGTGCAAGTGCCACTGCATGTGTGCATAGAAATGGAAGTTAGATTGCTTACTGAGGTTGCAGGCAGCATAGCAGTACTGTTGTCCTCTGCTATTCATAATTTACATTTGTCTTCTGTTGTTCCCTTTTCTTTTCCAACCAACCAGATATTCGTAGCAATGACTTGGAGAACGGACTTGGAAGAAGGTATTCTTGTCACACCTGAAAGCATGCACTGACACAGAACAGAACTACAAGGCTTCGGTGAAGGATGACACGAAATGGCCAAGCTTACAGGGTTTGGTGGTTGGTGCTGTGCTTGGAGGACATGGAACTCCAATAGAAAGTCTGAGATGATGAGGATCCTCATCCTGGTGTTCTGTGCAAGACAGCAATGTTGCTACATATGAAGTTATCCAGGAAAGTTAAGTGTTCTTGTTTACAAAGTGTTCACTGGCTGTGTGTCCTTATCCCTCCAGCATTTTCCTGTGTCTCTAAGACTGTTCAGGCAGCAAAACACATCATACAACGTTCTGGTACAGCCTGAAGCACTCTTCCCCCCCATGTATCCATCTAGAACCGTTAGGTCAACTGTCCTGTGTTGTGTCTTGTTCCTTCCCCCTACCCATGTCTTAAAATTTAGGTTTTTAGCAGTTCATCTTCAGGTCAATGTGGGGTCTTTTCTACCTCCATTTCAGCCAATGGGAAAAGGGACGCACTATACGCCCTTTGCACTGGGAGGGTCCTCTACCATTGGCTTATCTGGCCATCCTCCTATGAATTGAGCGCCAGGAACACATACCCCGCGAACCATTTCTGTTTGTTGTGCTGCTTAACATAAATGGTCGAGGTGTCCCACAATACAATGGGGTTTGCTTCGTATATATATTTCTCAGTTGCTGTACTACATTACTGTCAATTGTTTAATTAATCAGCAGTCAAAATCAATCACAGTCACAAGTTTATAGTAGCCAGGGATAGGGGTTCTTGACACACTGACATACAGTACTGCAGGAATTAGAAACCAACTATGTCATTTCATTATTGACTCTGCTTCTTTCTTTTTATTCAGAACCATACTCCACCGCCTTGATCTGCATATGGACTTGTGGGATGCTTTGGTGCATAAAAAATGTTATTATACTTCAGGGATTCATATCTATCTGATTGCCGTTTTTACATGGAGTTGGGAAGGAATTTTCCCACCACTTTATCCTTTCCCCCCCCCCGATCTAATATATGGGGTTTTTGCAATTTTAGAGGTGGGTTTTGCCTTCCTCTGAAGAATAGACATAAATAATTTTGCTTACAAAGTAAACAATTACCAAAAAAATTGGATGAAATCTATGCAATAAACAGTAATTGGATACCTGTATTTGTTATGCTTAGTGCATTCTTGTTTATATGTTTAACCAAGAAAGGTGCCTGGACTGCTCTGCTTAATTACATACATAGTGAGCAACCCCATTAGGCAATTATCATCAGCTAGAGCTGTTTGGATAGGTTGCCAGTTCCAAAAATCTCTCTGTGTGTGCTCAAAATCAAAAGCTATGCTGCCATAAATACATACTCAGAGCATATGGACAAGAAACAATTTGTGTACACAAAACCTACTTCTGAGTGTGTTCGTGTGTGTATGCGTATGTGAGTGCTCGCTGCTGCTGTAGCAAAGCAAGTGCAAACCCCAAGCCCATTATTGTGCACTGGTTATGCTGCTACCTTACAAAAGGAGCGACCGAGACAGCCCATTCCCTGAATCCCCCGGGCCCTCCCTCCCAGTCCTCGCCTTGCCCTGCTCGCTGTGGTCTGCTGTTACATACAGTAACTGTGAATGGAAACCTCCTTCCGCCAGACCCATATCTCATAATTATCACCAAATACCAACCCCAATAGGTTTCATCCAGCTGGCCAGCCACAGGTAAAAATCTCAGCCTGTGTGGTTAAAAAAAAAAGGTCCCTTCCTGCCCTGCTGTGATTGACTTAGCAGAGGACACTGCCCTCCACCTTTTTAATGCAAATCGCAGGTGAATGATTCCCATCCCATCCTAGCCAAGGCTCATCGCGGGTGGCACAGGTGACGGGGGGGTGGGGCATTCACAGGGATGGTGATGATCCTTCCTGAATGCTGATAGCGCTGAGAAGGGAACAAGGAAAAGCACTCAATGCTGACATGACAGTGAATGACATACACTAACACTTCTGCTAATCTCCCATCCTCCACCAGGAATTCCAATGCACATTGGTTTTTATTTAAAGAAGGGGATACTTAAATTTTAAATTGATGGAAAGAAGCGCTGCTGAAGCCGCAGGGTGTGGCTAGGCAAGGGAGGGGAGGGACTCAGGGATTGAGGGCTGAGGGAGGGACACACACACACACACCCATAATCACCGCACACCATCAGGCAGAGTCTAAGAAACAGTTATTCGGTACTGTGAGACACTGGGCTGACGGTCAATAATTACCATGTTTGTTTGTGGAAAAAGAAAAAGTTTTCTGCCCTGTTCTGCCTGCTCTGCTTATTGACTTAGCAGAGTACACTGGCCTTCACTTTCATTATGCAAATAGCCAGAGAAGATTCCAATCCCACCCCCCAACCCCCCGCTCATCATGGCGCATTGAGGGGGGCGGTGGAAGGTATGGGTCATTCACAGAGTTAATACTGACTGATGAAAGTTGTTTTTTTTTAAAGTGCTTGGCTCCAATCAGTTGTGGACCCCCACCCCCTCCATGCCAAAAGGTTTCGGTGTTACTTGTCAACGAAGGGAACAGAAAAAGCCAAATGCTCTATGCTGCTGACATGACACTGAGTGACATATACTCACAGTTTTGATAATCTCCCCTGTACAATGGCATTCCTGATGGTCAACCAAAAATGTTTCCTTCCTTTGTAGTGGTGTGATAGTTTGTTCCCCCAATCATCCAGTACACTGTTCCAAAAAGATGGCAATTGCAAAAACTTAACACTTAGTCTTCTTTTTCACTTGGTATTTTAGTGTGGTGGCCTGGGTTAAGATGAATGCTTGGGCTGGCACTGGCAATGCAACAAGTTGGTCTTAGTTAGAAGGATTTTACTGGCGTCCAACAAGAATTTTAGAGGCAGTTGTGTCAATTTTTAAAAGTTAGCAGGGTCTCCAATGAGGGCAAATAACGGGGGGGGGGGAAAGGTCTCTGCCCTAATCTTGTTACAGAAATACTTAGTAAACAGATCCTATGGACAAAAACCAGGTAATGGTTTGCGTTATACCTGTTAGATTGAAAACCAATAGAACAATTTTAAAAAGCTATATTGCTAATATGAATGATCCGAACTAAATGTTATTGCTTTGCCTTTGCTAAGTCTCTGTCAGTAACTATCAAGCAATCTCAGTTCCATTACATTCCAAGAAGTGATAGTACTACAACATGCATTCATAAAAGGAAAGATATGTTAGACTTCGTACTTAAAGTTTACTTTGAAAAGACTGCCATTCAAAAGTTTTAGAAAAATAAACAAGTTTTATTAACAACAATATAGAAACATTTAAAATATAAAACAATATATAAACTATTTTACAGTGTCAAAATATATTAACATTATGTAAGATTATTGTGTCCCCATTCCCTCCTCCTAGTTCCCTCTGAGTGCACCTCCTTTCAGCTGCTCCAGTTCTGCCCGGATGGCTTTTAATTCAGCCACCACCTCTGCCAGCTGATTCTGTACCACATGGTATTCTTCCTGGCACCTCTCCATATTTTCACAAAATTCTTGTTCTGTCAATTAGGGAATGTGGAAATTATTTCTGATTCACCATTTAATATTATGGTGCTTTTCATTAAAACAATTTAAACTATGTAATTGTAGATATAATATGAACCTGCTTTAGCTTTAATGCTTACCATGACGTGCTATGGTTCCAAACACCTGCTCCAAGGACTCTGCTGAAGACCACACTGTTGCCCAGATGGCAGATGCCACACTGATCAGGCCCTTTAGAAAGCCAGCTCTACACTGGTCCTGTCCTTAGCATTTAAATCCTTTAAGTAATTACATTCAGATGACAAAATAATTTTGCTTCCTGTTTAGAATGCACTTACCAATTCTAAAAAGTGATTCAATGTAGGCCATCTTCACTCAGTCACACAGCAGGTAGCAGCTCACTCGCTCCAGAACAGTTGTTTTCCTGACAGCAGCACTTTGGGGTATGTCCTCGTACTCCCTCTGTTCTCAGGCCTGTGGCGGGCGGCAACATCGCTCCTCACACACCGTGCGACTCGCAGCCGAGGCAACAACAGTGTTGCTAAATTTTGTGTTAAAATACCTTTTCATTTCTGTGACTTATAGTAACTTAAATTAAAATTAAATAGTTAAATAAAGTGTTTGGTTTTTTTTAAAAAAGGAGACAGGATTCGGTCCGTGGTCTCCAGCTCAAGAACAAACCTTGCTTTCATTAGCTGAAGCATAATCCACTATACCAGAGCATCTCCCTGTTCTCAGCCTCTCCTCCACTGACCCAGTTTGCTTACATCATAAACCGAGCACCTTGCAAAAAACCCTGCATATGGGACATCCTCCTTCAGTCCTAGTTTTCAAATGCATGTTTTAGTTAGGGGGAGTTTTGGTGTATGTTTGGTCTTCGTATGAAGAACAGATCTATTAAATTCAGATGTCTTTCAAGGCCACACATTTATACCAGACAAACAACCACTATCTCAGGGGGGGAAAAAGTTGCCTCTCTTGGATGTGCAGGTGTCACTACTACCTGACTCTCTGAGCTTTTTGCATAAGTTAGATACTGTCAGTTTCCTGGAAGACGTTGCTATGAGAAAAAAAGGATTCTTCCATCTCCGTAATCCCCAATGGCATGCACATCATCATGTCTCCTACACTCTGGTCCTTGACCCTAACTCTTACACAACAGGACTTTCTTATATGCATATAAGTTATCAATTCCCAGCCTTTTGTGATAAAAACCCAGTTAAAACTCGTCTCAGGTAGAAGAAGAGCAATATCCAACGTAAGGGCGGTTTTAGATGAGACGGAAATGGTGACTGAACCCTTTATCAGCTGCCATTGTTGCCGCTTGCCTAAGTCTCCGGCGCGCTCTACCGCCGGATCTTAGCCTGGTGATCCTGCCCCCTTCAAGGTGGATCGCCACTGTGCGGGCTTCATGCCGCACTTCCGGGTTCCTTCCCAGATTGTGCACGCACAGAAGGGCGTGTATGCACACGTACACTCTATGCGATGTCTGATGCTCTTCTGAACATCAGACATGGTGTAGAGGGGAAAGCGGGTGCCCAATGGGGGTATTGAATGATCCCGCTTTTGAGCGGGATCATTTAAAAGCGCCCTAAGTTGATATGCATATGCACTAAAGTAAATGGTTTGCCCTGCCTTTGGCATGTCACTGGGTGTTTTCAGATGTTACGTGGTCCCGATTCACCACAGTGGATTCCCAGAAGTGGGGAACCGAACAACCACCCACTGTGGTCAAGGCAGACATGACAGGAACGGGACCACAGCAGGGATTTGGGCCACCAGACCATGGCCCGGGGCAGTGCAACAGATGTGATGCTGATCCCCAGCCATGGGGTCAAACACACAGAAGGCACCGGGGGGGGGGACACAGATATGGCCAGTGGAGGGCAAACGAAGCCATACGCACTTACAGGGAATGCCCACACAAGGGAAATGAGAAGGGATGGGGAGGAGAAAGAAGAGCCGCCGAGGTACCACACACAACAGGCACAGAGACAACGAGGGCACAGTAGAACATACAGCACACACACACACACGGGCACAGACACACCCATATGGGAAAGGAAGGGAAGGAGGGACACAGCAGGACAGACAACATGCACGGCAAAATGGGCACAGGGGGAGGGGGCAGCGGAACATGGAAGAGGGTGGGGGGAATGCCCCAGGGGCAGGGTTGGGCATGGAGAATGGCAGGTGGGCCCCCAACAACAGCACAGCCTGCACGGACACCCCCACAGCTAAACAGTCAGTCCCAGAATGGGGGGACCCCAAAAGGTCAGGGTACAGGCACAGGGGGAGGCTGCACGGAACAGGCAGCAGCCCGGGCATGGTCCAGGAGGCATACACAGACCCCCAAGCACCGGCGAGGGTGCCATGGATGGGAGGCAGAAGAGCCGGAGCCATGCAGCTGGTCCAAAGGCACACACACACCCCCAGGAGGTAGATGGGATGTGCAGTCCGGGGGGCCCAGAACCCTGAGGTCACACAGGAACCCGGGGGGGGGGCTGGGGTGCACGAGGGAGAGCAGGCAGACGAGAATGGTCAGCTGCACCCAGGGGAGTCGGGGGGCATTTTGGAGAGCTGGACCCAGACACCGGTAAAGGCAGCCACAGAAGGGAACAACAGTTTCAGAGGCAGATGGGGGGGAGGGGGGCCGTGGAGCCACAGGCAGGGGCAGCGGAACACCGGGAATCAGTCAGCACAGCAGCAGGGATGGGACATCCAGGAGGGAGCAGGCAGCGCACCACAGCAGCAGGGCAGAGGCAGGAGCTCACAGCAGGGCCAGCAACCAGGGCCCAGAAAGCACAGGGAGACTCACAGCCAGCTGCAGGGGGGCACGTGGGGGTCAGGGGCCGGGTGACCTGCCAGGTGAATGAAGTGCAGCCAATGAAGCATGCCCCGGTGGTACCCCAGCACAGACATGTGGTGGGCGACCAGGTAGTAAGCCTCGAATGGATCCTGCATGGAAAGCCCCAACTGCACTTCGGAACTGGACCACACATCTGACAGCGCCGCCAGCTCCACTGCGGTGGGCTCCAGAAAGCAGGAGTCATCAGCAGGGGGCCACAGAAGGTGACTGAGCTCCAACATCTGGTAATAGACCACCCCACAAGCGCACTGGTACCCATGGGCCCCATGAACGTAGCCAAAGTAGAACATGGCAAGGCATGCCCCCCCTCCGCCAGACAGAACATGTAGGCAGCCAGGCTGCACATGGAAAGGGCAGACACGGTCTCTGTCGCAGACCACCCCACATGCGAGCACCTCATCTCTGGAATGCGCCCATCAAGAAAGGGAAACGGCCCCAGCGTCTCAGCATGCATCCAGCAATCACAGGCGCTCACCTCATAGCCAAAGTAACGAAGGCCAGAGCTCAGGCTCAAATAGGCACCCAACAGGCTGTCCAGGCAGCTCAGGAGCAATTGCATGACTGAGGTATGCCACAGGTCCCACAGAGCCATGATCTTGCGGAAAGTCCACGTATGGGGGGCCCCATGGGGGTCGGGAGCCAGGATCCCGGTGGAAGCACAGCCAGTCATGGTCCAGTAAGCCAGGGGAACTGAAACCATGAAAAGGGGGGCCCACATTCCCTGGAGCAGCTGGAGGGGTTGCAGGGGAGCCCCAAGGCCAAGCGATAATGCCACAGGCTGCAACAAGGCATAGCAAACGAGCGAGGCGTCGGGTGCAGACACAGCACAGCTGCAGAAACCGAACACACAGACAGGAAAGCCAACACACTAATCAGGCTGGTGAGGACACAATGTTGCCAACACAGAGAGGTGGGAGGTGATGACAGTAGGAATGCAGCTGCCGCCAGCACGCCCGGGCACATGCTGGTCCATGCGCAATGCACCATGCAGGGACTGCAGGTGTGCCCAATGGCCCGCCCCAGCCATCCTGGTCCTTCCGCCCACCTGGAGCTGTCCAGGCCAGCCAGGGGGGTGCCCCGGGCTGACACGGGTGCCCTGCCTGGTTGCGGGTTGTGACCCAGGGACGGGCCTGCACATGTCCCAGGCTATAATGGGGCCAGCTGCACCCCACCTGGGCCAGCCAGCACCATGGAGTGAGGCCGGTTGGGCGCCTGCGGGATGCACCTAACGCTCTGTGCCGAGTGGTACTGCTCGGACACTGATCAGCTGCGCCTCCTGACTGCAGAGGTGCAACTGGGCACCCGCCTGCGGGGTGGCATGTCCTGGAGCACGGCTAGGGCCCGGAAAGCTCACCAAGGCCACAGGTGCTCCCTGGCCCAGCTCAGGGCTCAGCAGGTGTCCGGGGCAGATCAGCAGGCCCTGATCCGTGGCCAGAACAGGGCTGCTGTGCTCCATGCAGCGGCCGGGCACCTCCAATGGCAGAGGGAGACCATTGAGCATGTCACCCATCTCACAATGCCCATTGCCCGGCAGATATGGGTCACGGAGCAGGCACAGGGGTGGTGGTTCCGGGTGCTGGCTCGGTGGGATGAAACAGCCTTGAGGACGCACTTTAGGAAGGACAGACTCACCCTACTGTAGCTTGCAGAGCTGCTCACACCCTGGCTGGAATGACAGCACACCCCCATGAGGACCCCCATCTCCATGGTCCAGCCGGTGGCCATCGGGGTCTGGGCTCTCACAATGCCCAATTCCTGCCAGTCCATCTCACAACACTTCGGTGTCGGCATGAGCACCGTTGCCTGTATCCTCTGGGATGTATGTGAGGCTGTGGAGGGTGTTCTCCTGGACCAAGCAATCCAGCTGGTGGACCAGGAGGCCATGATGGCTGGCTTCGCAGCTGGAGGCTTCCCCAACTGCATGGGCGCCGTGGATGGCACCCACATAGAGATGCTCCGCCCCTTTGCTGGAGAGGCCACAGAGTATGTTAACAGACATGGTTACACTCCCTGCAGCTGCAGGCTGTCGTGGCCCACCAGGGGCGGTTCATAGACATCTTCACGGGCAACTCTGGGTGCAGCCACAATGCCCGGATCATGACCATCTCCCCCTTCTATGCCCAAATGTACCTCGGGGACTTTGTGGACATGGGGATGACCCAGATTGAGGGGGTGCTAATGCCCCCCTGTATCCTGGGGGACCCAGCCTATCCCCTCACCCGGTGGCTGATGAAGGTGTACCCAGTTGCCAGGTCCCCAGTACAGGCGCTGTTCACTTACCACCTGTGTGCAAGCCAGACCTGGTCAAGCTGACTTTCGGGGCCCAAGCAGCACTGGAGAAGCCTCGCGAGCCGGCTGGACTACACGGTGGAGACCTCGGCCCTGGTGATAGGTGCCTGCTGTGTGCTGCACAACGTGTGTGATACCAATTGGGCAGCCCTCTAATGCCCCGTGCCATGTCGCCCTCTTGGACCTGTGCCTCTGTACGTGAATGCAGACAACCCGAGGGAGTACCGGTACGTCAAGCGCATACATGCCACCCTGGACAGGTATATCAGCCAGGAGTCAGAGGCGTGAGGGCACTAAAGCTCAACCTCACCACCCTGGTGCCCCCACCGGCTCCCTGGGTGAGCCCCTCTATGGCCATCGGGCCACCCCCACCCCTGGGGCCATGAACAGACTGAAGGAGGCAGTAGTGGTGCGCATTTAATCTCTCACCCAAGTACATGTGCTCCCTACACCACCACCACCACCACCCACCGCGCTGGTTCCATTCCCCCCACTCTCAGATTGCCCTCCCCCTTATTCCCTTACCCCCATCCCCTGCATCTCCGGGGCTTCCCCCATCCTGTGGGCGCCGCAGAGCTCTGGGAGCTCCCCTCCCCCCCACTGTCCATGTCCCCCATGGTATCCTGGGAGGCCTTGGTGTCTGGAGGCTCAGGTGGTGGTGGGAGGGAGGGAGAACCCAGGGCCTGAGGGCCCCCCCTGGGTGGCTTCTCCCTCCAGAGGCCTACAGGGACCGGGAGGCAGATGTGTGGCCCCAGCTGGAGTGGCAGTGGCTGGGGCAGTTGGGGAGGTGGTGGTGGTGCCAAGGGGCCGGGCATCAGGACATGGGCAGGCAGGGTGCCCAGCAGGGTGACTGCCATCACATAGGCAATCATGGTGCCTGCATGCAAGAGCAGCGAGATCCCGATGTCATGGGACCTATGCATTTTTGCAGAATGCTCCCGCACCATCCCCTCGATGGCCTGTTCCAGCCACCCAAATGCCTCCATCTGCCTGCTGTGGTCCTGGCGCTCCCACCTCTGTTTCAGGTGCACCTCCGCCTGGAGCCTCCGGTCCCTTGCCTCTGTCCATTGAATGGCCCTTTCTGTTGCCGCCTCCATCCTATCAATGGCCGCTAACATCCACTCCCCCTGTTCTGTGGTGGAGCAGACTATGTCCTCTGCCTGGTCCTCCCTCCAGTGCCGTACCCATGCCCGGTGCTCCCTCATCCGTTGTGCTGGGGGCATGGCCATGGGTTTCTGGGGCCCCTCGGATGCCCTGTAGAGTACACAGATGGTATTGGTTAGCCACCCTGCCAGGCCGCCCTCTGGCCGGGGACATGGCTGGGGGTGTGTGGACTTCCCTGGGTTGGTGGCTGGTCCCCCCCCCACTTTCCCCAGTGCCCTGGCCACACCCACCCCGCATGACCCAGGTTCCCCTCCCGGCATCCCTGGGCCCCCCCTCCTTGCCGGTGTGCCTCACCTGGGCCCTCTGGCTGCTGCTGGGACTGTTCTCTGCCGGCCTCCTTGCCTTCCTGTCTCTGGTGCTGGGCCATGCCATGCCTTGTTGGAATATGGGTGGGTGGGTGGGTGGAGGAGGGCTCTAGGTGTACCTGGGAGGCCCCCTAGGCCCCTGATCAATGATCTGGGGTGTCTGGGGTGTCTGGGGCCTGCTCCCGGGCCGGGCCCCCTCCTCCCCACCCCAACTCGCCCCTGGTCCATATCCTCTCCCACCTGCTCGCTTACCCTCAATGTCTGTCTCTGATCCCTCCGAGGCCAGCCCCTCTGTGTAGCTGGAGTCCCCCATTTACCACTGACCAGTGTGTCAGCCTCAGAGTTGGCCTGTCCTGCCAGGGGGTGGGGGCTCTCCAGGCTGGTACTGGGGGGGTTACTGGTCCCCGAGGTCCCTGGGCATTCCTCCTAGGGATCGGGGGCCCTGGAGCTGGTGCCTTCTTGGGGGGCAGCGAGGGGAGGGGGTACATCAGCCCGCTCCTTTCCCTGGACCACTGCGCTCCCCACAAGGTGCGGGGCGACAATGGAGCCCTTCATGTGCAGTATATAGTAGGGGACAGTCCGGGATTTGTGGCTTGACCGCTGGTTGTTGTCCCGCATGGCCTTGTACCCCCTCTTGAGTTCCTTGGCTTTTGATCGGCACTCTGCAATGGTCCTGTGATGCCCCGCCGCCTCCATTTACTGAATGATCTCCCAGAACACGTGTTCATTGTGCTAATTGAGTGCAAGCTCCAGTTGATGCTCCAGGGTCCCCCCGATGCAGATAAACTCCTGGGTCTCCCTGAGCTCCCATTGCCCCCCTCTGTGGTAGGTCCCTCCAGTTCCTCTTCCTCCTGCTCATCCTCTGCCTGGGCTGCGCCCATCTCTTCTGGGAGCTTGGGCTCCCGGGCTCATTTCCGTGTCTGAGGGACATGGGGGGGGTTGGTTGGTTTCTGTTCTGCCCCTCTTCTGCGGCCCACCCCTGCCACCCCCAAGACGACCCTCCCCCCTGGGTGCCCCTGTGCCACCAGGTCCCCTCCACTTCGGTCCCCTTACCTGTTTCCAGGGTGCCTCCTCCACCAGCCTGGTCATTGTCCCCGAGGCGACTTGTCCCAGTTGCTGCTGCTGCTGTCCCTCCATCTCCTCCATGTGCAGCATGACCACCTCCTCCTCTGCTTGTGCCGCCTCCTCCTCCTCCTCCCTTGCTCTCTCGCCCTCCACTCTCCTCTCTTTTCGTCCTCACTCCATCCCATCACATCCCCCTGCTTCTGTGTGCCCTTTAAATCTCCCTCCACGGCCTATGCTGTTGCTGGTTGCCTGGCAGTGACGTTGTGTGCTTTGTCCCCAGCTGGGAATCATTCTGCTTGATTCCGGATGGTGGTTGCCATTCAGACATTACTTTTTTTTGTTTCCCGTTGGGAATCGCATTGACCACGCTTTCAATGCGATTCCCAACACTTTTAATATATACAGAGACAAGATTTGAACCTTGGTCTACATGGCCTGCAGCTGGCAGTGTTCACCACTACACCACAGCAGCCTGATGGTTTGTTGCAACAACAGTGGGGATGATCAGGTCGGTGTATTGCCACATTTGCATTCCTTCAGAACTGAGCTTATTTCATTAGCACAGTCCACTGCATAGTTCCTATTACCTGCCTGGGGAACAAGTAATAGCAGCATAATCCATACTTCATAATATACATAACAAATATCCTGACCTGTAAAGCATAAGCAGGTATTCTGCTGGTGCTGGTGCAACAGATATAAATAAATACTAATTAATAATAATTATAAAGAGATAGATACAATCTATAGTGTGACTGTGAATTTCCAAACCCCCCTCCCCATGCTGCTAGACAGCATCTAGAGTGCGTTTGACCAAACAGTCTGAACATATTGGCTTGAAGCGCCATCATTTTCAATATTTGCAGTAAAGAAAGGGTAATATGGAACAACTCCCATATTCTTCGGCTACAATGTGAGTTATTTACAGATTTAACACTTTGATATACAGCTATAATTTAATTGACAAAGAAGGGCTGTGGTGAAAGAAAAGGGACAAGGTAGGTGAAAGAAAAGGAAACCAAAAACTCCCCCCATCCCCTCCAAAACCCCATAACTTTGGGTCTGGTTTACTGGCTATGCTCCAAATGATAGAGAACTGGATGGTTACCTTATTTTGCTTCTGGCATATTCAACATATATTAATAATAAGGAAAGCTATATAAGCCATCCTAGATAAAAGATACCATTCAAAAGGGTGTTTTGTTTTTGTTTTTTTTAAAAAAAGGCTTTTCATTTTGTACAGGACTCCCTGACCCCTGCCATACCTGCTCTGCTTATTGACTTAGCTGAGTACCCATCCATTTACTTTTGTAATGCAAATCACAGGTGATGATTCCACGGCTCCGCCTAGTCTCTGTGAGCTGCTGAGGTGGTGGAGCAGTCGTCAGTCACACACACACAGTCCTATTAGCCAGTGTTCCTAAGACCCCAAAATGGGCTCTGTGTTTGTTTTCTTTAAAAAAAAGAGAACTCTGCCCTGCTCTGTTTACATAGGAAGCAGAGCATCAGTCTTGGGGAAAAAATGTGTGCTCAAGAAACTCCTTCACTCCTTGATTTTAACAAATCCCTTGTCCAGACATGAGAGTAACAGCAGATCAACCACACTTAATTTAAAGTTTTGTTGTGCACGTGTTGCAGCTCTATGCAGCACTTCAGTACTGCAACAGGGAAACTCAAACCCGGTGAAGTGGTGGTGGCGCGAACCTCCTCCAACACATGACAATCATTACATTACTTTTGTTATGCAAATTTCAGGTGAGCATTTCCCATTCCCGGCTTGGCACCGCTCAGCCTCAGAGCGCTGCGGTGACTGGTGGGGATGGGGCGTTCATGTACCTGATTCCAGATCCAGACTTCAGCAGGTTTTTAGAGACACACATTTCTTTTCTCATGCATATTTGAAGTAACATCAAGAACTTTCAGTTTGTCTACATCACACATCCAGATCTTAAACATCACTATCCTCAAATTTCGTCATTATTTCATGAACATCTTCATGACTTAGATATACTGTCATTTTCTGGTAGATGTTGCTAATTACTATGAGCTAAAAATGCGGTGCACCCGCAGAATATCCCCACATCATGCCCCTCCAATCCCTGGTCATCATTGACCCAGAGTGTTACAACATGATTTTTTTTTCAGCCTGTATCCTAAGCAGTCAGTGAGAGAAACAGGGCAAGGTTTTTTGGAAGTTTGGATGTTGTTTTTTCCCTACTCTGAAGAACAGATATATTTAATTAGGCTTTCCAGATTCAAACAGTATTGCAAAACAAGGTTACTAATATGAATGACGTGGCTTGCCTTGCCTTCAGTAAGTCACTGTCAAGCAACCTCAGTTCCATTATATCTGTAAAATGGGAATGTGTGTGTCCCTCCCTCGCTTTCTTTATTTTACATCTTATTGTGACTGTGCAACTGAACTGAAAGCATTTTGAGGAAGCTGTGTCTATAATTCCCAACTTGCTAAGAGCACCTCAGTCAATGACAAGATTAGAATAAAAAACAGTAATATAACTGTGAACAGACTTGCTTGAAAATGGGACAAGCTATCTATCTATCTAGATAGATAGATAGATAGATAGATAGCTTGTCCTCAAAATGCTTTCAGTTCAGTTGCATCTATCTATCTATCTATCTAGAAAGCATTTTAGAGGACAAGCTATCTATCTATCTATCTATCTACTATTTACATTTTGCAATAATAATAACAATACTTATCAACATTAGAAAAATTAACAATATAACATTATTTCTTCTCCAGTCCTGCATCACTTGTAGTCCTGCTGTTTGTAGTTACTTGAGTTGGTGCTGGATGGATTTTAATTCCTCCATGACATCTGATAGCTGCTTCTGGAGGGCTTCATACAGTTCTTATATAGTAGCGTCACTTATCCAAAATGAGTGAGATCCAAATTCAGAGGGAGGGGGGAAGTCCCTCAAAACATGGTTCACTTCATATCTGTTGCACCCCCCTCCCCATGTGTCACAGTCTCCCAGTCCACCCCCAGCCCCATTGCCCAACCAGACTCTCTGTGTACCCCCCAATCCCCTCCCCCATGTCTATCAGTGCACCCACTCCCCCCACTTAGGGTTGCCATAGATTCATATTTTTAGAGGGCACTTATGAGATATGCAGGTTGTAGGGCTGCATTGCTTCCAATACAGTCCTGCAGCCTGTATATATCATAAGTGCCCTCTAAAAAATTGAATCTATGGCAACCCTACCCATACTCAGTTGCTCAGCCAGACTCCCTGAGTCCCCCCACTCCCCCAGTGCACCCCACTCCACACCACCCCTCCCCCCTATTCCACTGCACAGCCAGACTCCCGAGTCTCCCCTCCCCCATGTCCCCCAGTGCAGCCAACTCCATACCACCCCTCCCCCATGTCTCCCAGTGCACCCCCTACCCCATTGCCCAGACAGACTCCCCAAGTCCCCCCTCCCCATCCCATGTTTCCCAGTGCACCCCCTCCCCCACTCCCCCTACCCTATTTCCCAGCCAGACTCCCCATCCCCCTCCCCCATGTCTCCCAGTGCACCCCCTACCCCATTGCCCAGACAGACTCCCCAAGTCCCCCCTCCCCATCCCATGTTTCCCAGTGCACCCCCTCCCCCACTCCCCCTACCCTATTTCCCAGCCAGACTCCCCATCCCCCTCCCCCATGTCTCCCAGTGCACCCCCTACCCCATTGCCCAGACAGACTCCCCAAGTCCCCCCTCCCCATCCCATGTTTCCCAGTGCACCCCCTCCCCCACTCCCCCTACCCTATTTCCCAGCCAGACTCCCCATCCCCCTCCCCCATGTCTCCCAGTGCACCCCCTACCCCATTGCCCAGACAGACTCCCCAAGTCCCCCCTCCCCATCCCATGTTTCCCAGTGCACCCCC
>QEPC01007587.1:3798381-3813677 GCA_003113815.1 Sphenodon punctatus
CAGATTGTAAGCCCTAGGGGCAGGGACCGTGTCTATTTTATTACTTTGTAAAGTGCCAGGTACACTGCTGACGCTATATAAATGTTTGTTAATAATAATAATAATAATAATAATATAACATCCTGAGGGCTATTGTTAAACCAGTGTTGGGCTACCATAGGCACTTCCCTGTCTGTGTCCTAATTCTCCTCTGTTTCTCTTGCCACACTATTCCCTCTCACTGTAGCCTCTCCTGGTTGCCTTGAGCTAGCCGCCCTGTGCCCCCTACTGGCCATTGTCCTCCTTGCACCACATCCCCTGACAGTTCCCTGTCTGTGTCATAGTTCTCCTCTGTTTCTCTTGCCACACTATTCCCTCTCATTGTAGCCCCTCCTGGTTGCCCCGAGCTAGCTGTCTAGTGCCCCCTACTGGTCATTTACCTCCTTGCACCCCCTTCCCCTATAAGCAAAGTATCCAAATATTTGGATGATTTCCTGTTGATAGGGTGACTGGAGTCACAGGAGTATGTGGGGCTCATGGAGGCATTGCAAGAAATGGCTGGGGAGCTGGGCATACCTCTTGCCCTGGAAAAAACAGAGGACCCTTCCATCAGGATGATATACTTAGGAATTGAGCTTGACACTGTCCACCTGAAGTCCTGCCTTCACGAGGACAAATTGACCAATCTGAGAGACAATATAAGCTTATGCATGGCAGCGTGCTAAGTCACAGTGTGAGCCTTGCAGTGTCTAGTGGGCAGCCTCAATTTTGCATATCAAGTGGTGGCTACAGGTTGAGCATTCCTGTCTCACCTGTATGCTAAGCTGGCTGGAAGTCCCACCCTTAACACCACCACATCAGGGTTACCCAGGAAATGAGGGAGAACTTGAGGACATGGTCTGCCTTCTTGGTGGAATTTAATGGGTTCAGCTTTTGGAGGGAGCAGAGGTTGTTCGAGGCAGAATTGCAAGTGCATTTGAATGCCATAGGGGGTGGGTTCCCCTTCAGGGACAAATGGTGTGCTGCCCCATGGCCTGCTGAGTGGTCGGACCTGGGCAATATGAAAGACCTGACATTCCTTGAATTTCCCCCCCATTGTGCTAGCAGTGATGTTGAGGCCAAACGAGTTATGCTAACCAGACAGTGTTATTCTGGTGCGATAACATGGCGGTCATCCACATAATCAACTTCCTGTCCCCCAAATCCCCCTGCGTAGTGAAGCTTGTGAGGGCATTTGTGCTTGCCTGCCTGAAGCATAATATCTTGTTCATGGCACGGCATGTTCCAGGCATTAACAACGGTATAGCCAATGCCCTTTCTTGCTTCCAGATGGAGCATTTCTGTGAGTTGGCATCTGAAGCCATCCTGGCCCCTAAGCCCCTACCACTGGGGCTGTTGAGCATTGGATCATAGACCTCCACAGCATCATCTAAGGATCCTTAGCCCCCTGAACCCAGGCCTCCTACAGCAGGGCATTCCAGGAGTTTCAGGCATTTAGAATGCTCCAGGGGTGATCACTGAGTTTCCCTATCCCTGAACCTGAAATGCTACATTTTGCTATGCATGCCTCAGTGGAGACTGGGGATGGGCACCATCATCACCAAGATCTCTGTTTTGACCTTTGTAAGTAGCATGGCAGGTTGCCCTTTCCCCAATTACGTTTTTTATGTTCATAGGATGCTCAAGATGCTGGGCATGGGCTACCAGGCCGGCTCCGAACACTAGGGTGCCAATTACCATACCCATATTGTTAGGTTTATGCAAGACCCTCCCAGACATGTGCCAGAATCCATTCAAAAGCTGTTTGCAATGGATTTTCAAATTTATTTCTTTGGTGCATTCAGGTTGAGTGAAGTGGTTGCCGAGTCGAGCAGGGACAATACAGGGTGAGCACTGACAATCGATTATGTCATCCTGGGACCCACCAAGCTACAGCTTAGGCTACGCCGCTCAAAAACTGACCAGCGAGGTTGCAAGTTCACAGTAACCTTGAACAGGGCCAATTTCACCATCTGTCCCATTTCAGCCATACGCAAATACTTGGCTTTCCACCCACAATACCCAGGAGTACTAGTAAGGCATGAGAAGGGGTCATTCCTGATTCATTATCAGTTCATGGTAGTCCTCCTCAGTGCACTGATGTGAATGGAACTCCTCGCTACTGCTTTTGTGGTGTGTTGAGGATAAGATGGTTAGCTTAAGAAGATATTGTTTCAGTGGTTTGCTTTTGCTTATTGTGTGTTTGCTGGTGCACTGCTGGTTTCCCCCCTCCTTCCCCAAGCATGTGCAAAGGCCATGGCTATTTTATGGGGCCCCACTGGCCATGGCTACTCTCTTAGTTAAAACTGGTCCCTTTCCTCTTTTACACATAAATTGTCTGCTTTTTGTTTTCTGGGTGGGGCACCTAGGGGCTTGGGTGGAGGAAGGGTTTCCAATCCAATTTTTGCTGGAATGTTCCTTGCATTTTAAAATGGCTCTACTCTTTGCAGTTTGGTGGGATGTTGTGAGTAGAGACAAAATGGCCTCCACCTCTCTAGTAGAGTGGCCATTTTGTGAATTTGTAGGTCTACTGGTCGTGGCTACTCTTTTTTTAAAATGGTGCCTCCCTTCACTGTTTCACTGTTGCTGGAAAGTAGTTTGCTTTCAGTGCAGACCAGCAACAGGCAAACTTTTTTTAAAAGGCCTGTGTTCTTGGACAGGCATTTGGCTTCTGGGTATAGGGTGTAGCTACTAGTAGGGATGCTGGTCTAGATGGGCCTGGTTTGCTTGTAATGCAGCCCTGAAACGGGCACTTTTTTTTTTAAGTCCTGTGTGCTTGGACAGGCATTTGGCTGCTGGAGGTAGGGTGTAGCTACTAGGGGTGCTGGTCTGGATGGGCCTGGTTTGCTTGCAGTGCAGCCCTGAAACTGACCAGACTTTTTAAAAAGTGCCTGTGTGCTTGGACGGGCATTTGGTGGTGTAGTTACTAGGGATGCTGGTCTGGATGGGCCTGGTTTGCTTGTAATGCAGCCCTGAAATGGGTCAATTTTTTTTTTTAAAAAGTCCTCTGTGCTTGGACAGGCGTTTAGCTGCCAGGGATAGGATGTAGCTACTAGGGATGCTGGTCTGGATGGGCCTGGTTTGCTTGCAATGCAGCCCTGAAACTGGCCAAACTTTTAAAAATAGGCCTGTGTGCTTGGGCAAGTGTTTGGCTGCTGGGGATAGGGTGTAGCTACTAGGGATGCTGGTCTGTATGGGCCTGTTTGGTGGCAATGCAGCCCTAAAACTGGCCAAACTTTTTTAAAAGGCCTGTGTGCTTGAACCGGCATTTGGCTGTCTAGGGACTGGGAGCCTACCCTAGAAACTTACAGGCAGCCAAGGAGAGTATGAAAATGAAGAAGGTTCCGGATAATGGTAAGTGATGGCATGGGGATTGGGAAGGTCTTGGACCTCTCTTTGGGGGAGAGGTCCACAAAGAAGCAAAATTAAAAATGTCATTCAAAATGCAAACATCTAAAGTAATTTGCGTCTTTTTTCTATCGAGTTTGTCTGAGATCTGGCATGATTCCACACCTCACCTTGCTTTCTTTGTGAACAGAGGAGAAGGTAGGTAGGAGCACGGCAGAAGAGAAGGCTGCAGACAACGAGGAAACCCTTTCCCCCTGTCCCCCAGTGAACCCATTTCTTCCCCTTCCCCTTCCTCTTCTCATGATCCAAAACCAAACCCTTTCCCTCCTACTTCGCCTCTGTCCTGTCCTTTTCTTCCCTTTCATTCTCTTCTGATTCGGCGTGTCGCAGAACAGGGATCTAACTCAGTACTCCCGGTTCTCCAAGCCAGAAGGAAGGCTTGTCCCAAAGCCTACACCTTCTGAAGACTACAGGTGGCCAAGCATGCCATGAAAATCAAGAATTCGAGGGTTCAGGATAAAGGTAGATGATGGCAACATGATCTATTTTTTTAACCTACTATGGTTAATTTGGACCCTGTGGGAAAGAGAGTGGAAGGGACCCCAGTAAGAGGTTTCTCTATCCCCCAGTGGCAGTGCTTCACACAGCAGCATTCCCAGCGTTAAGTAATGTAATGTCCAATGCCATCCAATGTTAACCCTGGGAACTCCTTGCTGCTGGGTTATGCCACGCCACTGGCCTACCGTTGCCCTGGCTCTGCCTACCATTGCCCTGGCTCTGCCTACCATTGCCCTGGCTCTGCCCCTAGGCCCGCTGGCCCACTCACTGCCCACCAGCCTCCAAACCCACCCACTGCCTCACAAGCCACGAAACCCATCAGCCGCCACTGAGTGGGAACCAGGTTAGAGCTTGGAAAGAAGAGAACAAGGCACCAGAACAGTAACCAGATCAGGGAACTGAGGAAGAGGATCAAGAAGGACTAGATACAAGGCAATATTAGGAAGGGAGTGCTGAGCTGTACAGACACAGTGATAGAGGGTGCACGACTGGGACAAGAAAGATACCAGGGAAACTAGAGGTGGTACAAAAGGCAGCAGCTGCTAAGACAACAGTGGCAGGGGAAGAGCAGGGAGAGAGGGGGTGTCTTTAGGCATAACGCTGTTCAGTGTTCTATAACACAGTGTCCTACCATTACAGTGTTTAGACATACCGTCAACACAGTGTTCACCCCAAACACTGGAAGTGAACAACTGCTAGGTCTTGACAGTTTAATCAGTGTTTGGCAAACACTGTCAATAGCACTGCCAACTCCCTTTTTATGCCAATTGTAATCTTCATGCACTGCGAGGAGGACGAAAAACTGACAAGCCTCATAGCCAATCAGGACCTGCCAGCAAAAATTCTCTCCCGGCCCCAGTAAAGGGCAGCCAGAATGATGCCCACAGTGACATGAGGGAGGGTGGGTGGGTGCTTCTCATCCGTTGCTCCTCTTTGCGTGACTGAGCCCATCAGTCGTGGTCCTCAAAATGGCGCCCTCCAAGATCTTGCCTCATGAGACTCGGTCTGCGCTCTGTGTAAGCCGGCAATGGTGCCTGCTCTCTCCCCCAACTTGTCTCCCTCCATTGTGGGGGTGGAGCAATCCCCGATCCCTCGCATACACCCACACCGGACCGGCGGGGGGGGGGGGCTAGGCTCTCAGGAATGGCTATTTTTTTCCCAAGACACAACATATAGGTTAAATAGCACCTATAGGAACAACACTAAGCAAGAGGAGGTGCATAAACTACTTCAGCCCAGGTGTAGGTCTATTATGATTCTCAGCTATTCTTCTGAGGCCCTTTTCAAATGTGCTGCAGTGGGTGGTTGGATGGATGGATGGGTGAGCGCCAGTGGCGGGTGGAGGTGGGTATGCACTCATTTCCACAGGCGCACACCCATCTCCACACACGGAGCAACTGGCATTGACACTGGTTTCTTCGTGAGGTGGGTGGAGATGGATGGAATGTGGGAGCCCCCGCCCCCACTGCCGGTGGTGTTCCCACGGGCACCCCCCACCGCCAGTGGCAACCTGCAGCATTCCTACTGATGCCCCCTCCATCCACACACATGTGCGAGGGGGATGGGGGCACCCGTTTGAAAAGGGCTTGAGACAGTTCCTTCCCTGCACTGTGCTAGAAGATAATACATTTCTGCTGGCCCACACCTGCAGGATATGATATTGCCTGTTAAACGAGTGCTGTATGAAAGATCTCTTTACCTTATATTAGAGTATTAAAGAAATTTTTTATCTCCTATCGGCCACTTTGAAAATTAGTACAAGTTCCAGGGACCACACAGGAGTTGGGGGTAGGGCTGCTTAAGGTGTGTTTTTAGAATGGGGGAAGAAAGGAGAGGGTCCAGATCATGGATCCATCCCCTATCCTTGAGCACACGCCCGCATCCCAACTCTCTTCTCTTGAACTTACTTTTTCAGTGCATGAGGGTAGGAACTGGATCCATGGACCAGATTCAGGAAGAGTAAGTCCAAATAAACAGCCATTGGCTGGATTTAGTCAGCAAGCATTTATAACCATTACTCTAATACATACGTATAGAAGAGAAAATCTATTAGTAAATGAAATTCAGGAGTATGCCGTACTCTCTCAGGATTTAGTAAGACCACTAAAAGTGACTGTGTATGCTTCCATGCAGGTTCATTTGCTATCCCTCTGTTTTTCTGTCTAAAGTATTTATTTGACTGCCATGCCTCTTAACCTTGACTGTATTTATCCTCATAAAATCTTGGTGAATCAAGGCAGTAGTATTATCCTCATTGTGTATATGGGGAACTGAGACACAGGCAGACTAAATTCTTCACAAAATAAGTTTGTAGGAGAGGAGAGAATTAAACCCAAGTAACCTAGTCTCTTTGCATCAAACAATCATTCCTTCCTTGTATCCTCTCCATAGTTTCTTCTCTAAGGAGGAGTAAGAGTGTACTCCTGTGAACATGATGGAGAGAGGGGTAGAGCAAATACTTACCTCCAAAGAAATGCTCATGAGAACAAGCTCATATAGGCATAACAGGGCTATAGCTGAAACAGGTATTTGTGCAAATGGGAAAACCCATCTAGGCAATAGAATTGACACAGTATTGTCATGTACAGAATAGTACCCGTTTACTCCTTGATGAGTTACTTGAGCAACCACAACCAAGCTATAATTTCTGGTACTGCATTACTGAGCTATCGTTTACACTTTTCCATGCATCCTTGCATGTACAGCTATTTCCATCTGTGCATTATTTATCTTTCCCACGGTCAAAACTTTACCTCCTAACACACCCCACAAAACAAAATGGAGGACAGTGCTCTGATGTACTCAAAGAAAATGGGGTGGGGGGAAGGGGCATGGTGTGTGTGCTTGCATATTCAAAGTGATTGACTAAAATGAAGTCACCAAGCAACAGACAAAAACCTGGAAATTACGAACTGGTAACAGAAATTCGCAAATTGGCAAAACTGAAATTTAGCAACTTGATAATGGTATTACCCACAATTTGTCAGCTGCCCAGCTTCATAATTGGTTCTTCATTGAGAAAACGATAAACTGCTTGACATTGCTGGTATTACACATGGGGAGCAAATTTGCTACTCATTTCAGCTCCAAAACAGGACAAGGTTCTTACCTGCCCTTCTTCTATTGAACAGTCATGTCGTATGAGTCACACTTCAGTACTACAATGTATTTTCTTCTACCACGTGTCTGGCTATGGTAACTGCAGTTGTTTTCTAAAGAAAATCTGTAATTATCACCAGGACTGTTAAGGACTGAAATTTGAATGGAATGGAACATCATCAAACAGGAATGTCATTTGTTCATTAAAATTAAAATACCATATTAGAAAAATATCTCCCCCGTTATCTTTCTGGTTAATCTTTGATGAGACCTTGCCTGTGCATGACGAGACATGACCTTGCTTTTAAAAAAGCTATCTTGACCATGCATTTAATTTTTCTAAGGTAAATAGGGATAGGTTTTGAATTTATTGTTGTAAATGGTATGAAAATTACTTGTGTGGGAGATGTATTTACTCCTAAAACTGGGAGCCTGATATCATTTAACTAAAGCAAATTATACAGGTCCTGATTCCAAATATATGGATGCTACCAACTTGAGAGTCTTCAGTAGCAGTAGTAATATTTGTGTTTTTTGTTGTTGTCCTTCTTGTTGTATTGCCTTCTCCATCTAGAAAAAATTGTTGTCAGTATGAGCAAGTCTTTGCCACCCAGACTTACCACAAGCCTTATTAATCAAACTTCAAATTTACACCCTAAAGTTCTGCAATAGTGATCTATGGGGTCTACCTTGGGCTTTTGTACTGGGAACCATTCTGATGATTTAAGAACATAAGAACATGAGTAGTGCCATACTGAGTCAGACCAATGGTCCATCAAGTTAAGCATTCTGTTCTCCGACAGTGGCCAATCTTAATTGCATGGGAGCAGAACCAGCAGTCGCAATGGGAAATCCATTCCCCGTTGTTCACTCCCAGCTCCCGACAGTAAGAAGTTCATCCTGTAAGCCACTTGGTTAATAGCCATTATGGACCTATTCTCTAAGAACTTATCCAGTCCTTTTTTAAACCCAGCTATACTACTGGCCTTGATGATGTCCTCTGGCAACAAATTTCATAAATTAATTATGCGTTGAGTGAAAAAGTACATCCTTTTATTTGTTTTAAATCTGCCGACAACTTGTTTCATGTAGTATCCCCTAGTTCTAGTACTATTTGAGAGGGTAAATAACCGTTCCCTATCTACTCATTCCATACCACTCAAGATTTTATAAACCTTTATCATATTCCCTCTCAGTCATCTCTTCTCTAAGCTGAAGAGACCCAGCTTGTCAAGTTTCTTTTTGTACGGAAGCCATTCCATACCCTTTATCATTCTCGTTGCCCTTCTCTGTACCTTTTCTAGTTCAGCTAATATAAGTCTTTTTTGAGATGGGGTGACCAGAACTGCACACAATATTCAAGGTGCAGTCATACCATTGACTTGTATAGAGGCATTATGACATCCTCAGTTTTATTCTCTATCCCTTTGAGAATAACTCCTAACATTCTGTTTGCTTTTTGACTGCTGCTGCACACTGGGCTGAGGATTTCAGTGTATTGTCCACAATCACTTCCAGATCCTTTTCCTGAATGGTAACTCCTAGCTTAGTACCAAGCATTGTGTACTCATAGTTTGGGTTATTTTTCCCTATTTGCATCACTTTGCACTTGTCCACATTAAATCTCATCTGCCATTTAGATGCCCAGGCACCCAGTCTTGTAAGATCCTGTTGCAGTTCTTCACAGTCTGCTCGTGCAGACTTCCCACACTTTAGGATACTGGTTTAAAATACTAGCTTATCCCCCCTCCAGGTACCCTACAATGTGCTATCGAAGATATTAGCCACTTTAGAAGATCCCAATTCCCATAGGTAAAGTTTGTGACCCATACGTTTAATCAGCTTGGACTGTGTTACTATATCATAGACAACTATAGATTTTCTCTAGCAGAAAACAGGCTGGTTACCCAGAGACTTTTTGACATCTCAAGGCAAAAGGATTTTGCCACCAATCAATTTAGTCAGTGGCTCCACTCTATAGTTTGTGGAAAGTGGATTTTGGGCTCGAAAAACATCTTTCTATGGACCTATCTCCTATTTTGGTTGCCACACTTAGTAGATTGCATACTGAGCATATGCCATTGGCCATCTTGGAGCGTAGGAGATCCCAGATCCCAAGGGAATTGAGAGTATGTTCATGCAGACCTGGGGTTGTGGAGGACACTATCCATTATGTGTTTGAATGTCCACACTTCTATTCGAATTGAACACTGTTACAGTGTTTAGAAATACCGTCAACACAGTGTAATCAAACACAGTGTAATATCATTATTCAACTCCCTTAAATAAAAAGGGAGCGCAAGGGCGGCCAGCTTACAACCCAGGCCCAGGAGGGATGGGCGAGCCATACACTGGAGGACAGGGGTGGTTCACGGTGCAGCAGCCGCCTCCCTCTTACTCTGGTCACGAGAGGTCTCGTACCTCCCTGACCACCCAGGCGGCTGGAGTGAGAGTGACCTAAAAGCACAAAGATTCAGCAGCACCAAGGGACATCGGGTCACACAAGTTATAACTTATAGTTAACAGTTAAAAGCATAGTATAGGCTGGACCCTGGAGGGGCAATGCCCCCTTTTCCCTGACTTTTTATTAACTGAAAGGTAAGAGTACGGTCTTTTAAACCCCATATACTGTGTCCTTGTCTTCTTCCGGGGGTGCTGGGGCAATACCTATTTGCCAAGGGAGAGAAAGAATACTGACCTTTCAGTTAAATGGAGACATATTAATATTGGGTGTGATCCCAAACCCCTGCATACATGGCTTATGCGTGGGTATGTGCACAGATGTGCACGGCATAGTTGCCATAGTGGGGACTGCACACAGGGTGCACATGTAGGTGTATGTGCACCTTGTGTGCCGCATGCACACTATACAAGGCATAACAGCAGCCACAATGTTATCACTTTTTGATTAGGATTTTGGAGCAATTATTAACTGACCCTAGAATTATTACTCTGATCACAAAGGACTTAGTTTTTAGTCATAGGATTTTGTTATATTAATTATGGTGATTTGTTTGACTCTCATCCTTTAAGACTCCACTTCCCTATGAATAAATTAGAGACAACCAAAATTGAATTATTAAATCTGTACTCATGAAACAAAATATTAATCCAATATATCAGTCTAAACTAACATTGGCATGACTTCTTGCTATTGCAAGCCAATGTTATTTTTCAGTGTGGTGCAGAAATTTTAGCAGAATCCCTAAAATGTTTGAAAATTTTAGGCCCTGAAAGACCTGAGACCTCCATTTCTCCCTGTGGGGATTTTAAATTTCATTTGGTCTTAGCAACAGCGTGGCTCTCTGACAGCTAGACTTTCCATCCCAGAACTGGGGTCCACAAGCATACAGGCTTTTCCACCACTAAATAACTGGTTTACAGCACATAATATTATCCACCTAATCCCAGTTCCCATTCCTTGTAACATAATAACCCCTTTCCCAGGCTGTGCCTACCAGGATTGGCCCTTCTGGCCAGCTAGCCCAGGATTCTGAGGCAAATTCTCAGTCTTTCCCAATTTTTCTTTGGGGATCTGAGGTGAGCATCCACCTTCCTGGAGTAAGCTTCTAGGCCCTTGCTTCCCCTGACACCAGTGGTTCAGGACCCACTGGCAGGTTTCAGGACGGTGGGATCTATGGGTCTAGAAGACTGATGCAGCTGTTTTTCTGTCCCTTGACATGTCCTCTTCTGCTGCTTGTTTGGCATCTGTGTTGTTGAGTGCCAGCTGTGAGAGGAGAGTTTGGATTCCTGAAGCTTCTCTGCCTCCCTGGCCCCTGCCTCTTGCTGTTTGTTGGATTCCAGCTGCTGAGATCAGGTCTCCTCAGCTCCTGCTACCATTGCCAGGGTCTTTGCCCCCCAAGTCTCTTGCTGCTGCAATCTGACTTCTCCTGGTCTTGCATTTTGAAGGTGAGACCTGGATTTAAAATATATATATATTGTTGAGTCTGACCCACAAAAATAGTTGAAAACTAATGCTTTATACTGCCTAGCCCTCATCTGGCTCTCAACTCTCCCCACCTTGACTTAATTAACTATTAGTCAGTTAGGCTTCTGAATGCCAAAGTCTTGCACACAGCAAACACTTAACCACCGATAGGGTAAGGACACATGAGACAGGGTCAGCCAGATCCCACACGCGCCTCAGGGAGGGCCACTGTAGCCACCATACTTTGGACCAATGAGGAGGGCAGTCCAAATGAGCAGACACACACACACACACACACCGCCCCATCGGGGTAGGATGAGCTGCCATTATAAATTCAGGCATGCCACAGGTCAGCTGAGAAGACAGGGACTCCTGCTGCACAGCAGGATCAGACCCCAGGAGGAACTGCCACAAAATAACTGATCAGGGGGGTGGAGGAGTATGCTCAGCCTGGCCACCAAACAGCTGATCTATGGGAGGGGTTCTATTTGGTGGCCGCCCGGAGTGAGTGTGTTCCTATGTTCTCCCCATTAGCTGTTTGATGGCTGGGGTGAGCACGCTCCTACGGGCACCCCAGTCAATTGTTCGGCATATGGGGGTGAGCGTGCTCCTCTTCCAGGCCCACCCCCCTCAATCAGCTGTTTGGTGGCCGGGGTGAGCGTGCTTCTCCAGGCCCAATCCTCGTGTGTCACATTATGGGGAGGCTGTACAGGCCAACCAGATGGGAAGCAGCCCAATGACTACATATTAGCCTGGGTGAGGCAACAGTAGCCCAGAATGCATCACTGGCCTTCTCCAGCTGATGCACCTGACCCAAGGTAGGAGTGGGTAAATATCTGGAAACTGCCAGAAAGACAGTCAGCTGCATCATAGGCTAATGTGACCTAATGTGGGATAACATCTTCTGTGGCCTTACCCATAGCCTCAAACTGAGGGACGTATGGTAACCTTGTTATCTTGCTCATAGCACATATATAGCCAGTGCACTATATAAAAAAAAAAAGGCAGTTCTAAAGTGCCAACTTCAGCTAACTCATATTTTTTGTAAGTATCCAAGCAACCACTATGGATATCTTTGTGAATCTTGAAAGTTTAAGAACATAAGAAGCTCCCTACTGGGGCAGACCAATGGTCCATCGATCCCAGCATCCTGTCTCCGATAGTGGCCACTCTCAGTCGCTTCAGAAAAGTCCACATAATGGAGCAGGTCATAAAGGAGTGATCCATTTCCTGCTCTTTGCACAGCTCCTGATAGTCAAAGGCTACATCCCCGACCAACCCACCTAATAACATTTGGAAAGCTTTATGTCTATTAATGGTTATCACAGACTATTTGTTGAAAATTTCCACTGGCTGCAAAATGTGCACATTATTTGCTGGTACATTAGTTGCCTGCTTACAATTGTTTGGTTGTCCACTCTCATAGTAGAAACCGTGAGTATGTGTTTTAAAGTGACTACCATAGCCACATACTATGAACTGTGAGTCATTACAGATCACAATATATTGCTTTCCCATCAGTCAATATTTTCTGACCCTCCAAAGCGGGAAATTAAGAAGTACAGTCACATCTCTGATTTTCATCTTTTGGTTTATGCAGCTTTCCCTCAAAAGTATCAGAAAATGCCCTGCGATTGATGTAACCCATCACTCACAGTGCAAATCATACGTAATAGGTCAAAGAAGGTCCTAAAGAAGGTCAAGAAAGACCTGAAGAAGCCCTTGAAAAGGGCCTCGTGTATCTTCTGACAGATACATTCCCACCACTTGCCTACCCTGTTGGTGGTAGGAGGCATTTCAATAAAAGAATGCATGCAACCAGTGGTAGCTGCATCTGGTGCCTTACTACAATGTGTACGACTTGTTACCAAAGGGAATGTGGCTTCTTCCAGGAGGGGTTTGGTTACTCATGAGAGACTGCTCTAACTATAAGCCTTTCAGGATTCATCCACAAAGCACTAGGTAGCATGTGTTCTTTTGCCCAAAGTCTTGTTTTGTAATTAGACATAAAGTGCACAGTTCTATTTTCCACCAGTTCCTGTCTTGAACGGTTATGCATTGTTAGATGCTCCAGACCTGGGCCCTTCCCACTCCTGGAAGCTCCCTATTCAGACCCTGTTGATGCAGAGATGGGCTTTCCCTACTAAGCCCTGTAGCCTGGTTCTTCTAACCAGTCCAGTCCTAGGAGGTCCCTGTTTAGCACAGGGCCTAGGGCACTCAATAGATAAGCTCCAGCCCAAAGGCAAGCTTCTAGCCCAACACCTAGCATCTTTTTGTGGTCCTCTATCCTGAGTCCTCTGCTCAGGTCTTTGTATCTACTTCCACATCCAGTTTCCTAGCAGACCAGCAGCTGCCTCCCCTGCTGAATCTGAGAGCAAGTAGCCATTACAGGTGCCTGGACAATATTGGGTGAAAACAAACATGCACTTTCACTCCACTTTACACCACTTTAACATTTCTTGTGCACATTGCAGGGCTGCATAGGGCACCAATACAGCCCTGCAACATGCATAAGAAATGTTAAAGCTGTATTAAAGAGGAGATACGTGCATGTCTGTTTTCACCTATCCTTGCCATAGGGTTACACCCAGATTTATGTCTTGGGTCTAACCCTATGGCATCTCCGGGCTCTGAGTGGAGTCCCTATTTTCCTGTGTTATCTGCCTGAAACTTCAAGTTTGCATATTTTACAAGTTGTGTTTGCTAACACTAACCACGTGAGTGGTGGTATCAGCATGATATCAGATGCTGGAATTAATTTACCCACTCATGTGAGTCAGCCTTAGACTTCTCACTTGACTCAACAGAAAAAATATACTGCTGTGCCAACTAATGAAGAATGAAATATTAAAATTTCTTTATGAGTCTTTGAAATTAATTCAGTTATTGAATAAGGTACGACTTAGTCTGAGTAAGCATGGCAGAATCCAGCTTTTCTTGAATATGGCAGTTGTTGCATGGACGTCCCCCCCTCCCCCGGTGTTCCAGCGGGTATTGGGGGAGTGCTTCCATGTAAATGGCCAGCGGTGGGAGGAGGGAATGGGTGTGTGTAAATGAACACACACACATCTCCACCCACCACGGCCAAACTCCCATCCCCCCACCCACCTCCATCCATGTTAAAACGGCCTATGATAAAAACAGGACTGCAAGGTCTTCCACTTTATTCTTGCAAGTTAAGAGTGAAATCCTATGGACCACTTACATCGGCTCATACTTGTGCCACAAGCAGTAAATGCATCTGCTCAGGCACACACGTGCCCCGTGCATGCAGCATGCAGCACGGGACAACAGCATGCCCCCTCTGATGTGACACTGACACCCCCGCCAAGCCCACACACACCACAGCTCAGGGGATGGAACAGACAAGTCTCCTGCTACAACTGGGCACATGTACACCTGAGAGAGCACTACCCAGTTGTACTGTGCACCTGCTGCTGGCATAAACTGGCAGCAGAATTGCACCCTAAGTGTTTTCATAAAGACCTAGCTGCTGAAATTGTGAGAATGTCAGTTTGTTTTTTTCAAGAGAGCCTTTAGCCCTCCTAATAGCAAAGAAACTCTTGAACCCATAGCAATGAGCTCAGAAACCAAAACAAATAACACCATAAAAATAATATCTGGCCAATTTATTATTTTAATGTTTATGATTACTAAGCCAATCTTGTGCTGTTTTAAAAACACTGGCAGCCCAGCATTATATGATGTGTCTAACATGTAATTACAGTTCAAAAGATTGAAAACAGACATGACGCTAACCACCCTTTAACCACCCTTGGTGATTATTTATGCAAGTTGCAGGGCTGTATTGGTGCCATAGGTGGGACCCCGGGCCCATTACCGGTTACCGGATTTACCGGTTACCGGTTCTATGAAAACCGGATTCCCAGATTAAATCCGGTAACCGGTACCGGTTTTATTGCATTGGTTTCAATGGGGCGCTGTGTCCCCATTGAAACCAATGAAATTTAATTCCCTCCCCCTCCCAGGCTGCGCGGGTGGAAGGGGGGGCACCCCCCACCCACCCTGCCCAGCCTGGCTTTTTGTTTTAAAAACAGAAGAGACTGAGAGTGACCCAGAGGCGAGGCCCCCCCCCCAGCACCAGCGGCCGCGGCGTCCCCGCAGCCGCGGGTAAGTATGATCCGATCCCTGGGGGGGGTGGGCGTGTTTAACACCCCCACCCCCCCCAGGGATCACCCCTACCAAAGCTCAGTGCGCCGCTTCGCTTACCTTTGGGAGCTCCGGCGGCGGCGGGCGGTCCGGCGGCCTCAGCGCCGGCTGTGGCTGCCGGCGTCAGGACGCTGTAGGCCTTCCGGTGAAACCCGGAAGTTCCCCGGAAGGCCTA
>QEPC01007587.1:3813957-3831649 GCA_003113815.1 Sphenodon punctatus
TGCAGCCTGGACTCGGGGAGGGTTTTTTTTGTTTAAAACTTTTCTGCTGGGGCTTTAACTTTTTTTACATTGCAGCCATTTTTAAATGGCTGCAATGTAAAAAAATCTGGTACCCCGAAATCCGGTACCGGGTCCGGATTACCGGGTAAAATCCGATAATGCCGGTACGCCCGATACCGGCATTATCGGATACCGGATTGTACCGGTTTCCCATCCTAACCACCAAGGGTGGTTAAAGGGTGGTTAGCGTCATGTCTGTTTTCACCCCTGGCAGCCACTAAACTGACAAGCTGCTGACTCATGAACTACTGAGGGCTACTGTCTCATTTGTTTTCACCCTGGGTCTGTAGCAGTAAATAAAAACAGTCCAAAGGTGAGAGGTGGAGACAGACCACCCCCCTCTCCCTGACACACCCATCACGTGCCCAAGTTTAGTCAACATGTCTAAATAAAATCAAAATCTGTAACAGTCAACCTTACACTCTCTCTTTTTCTCACAAACACATTTTGCTGCTTCTGCAGAAGTCATACATGTCCAAAATGAAGGGGGTCCCCTGAATCCTCCACCCAGGGGAGATGTATCCCTTCCACCCTATCCCCTCACATTTTTGACCCCATAGTCTGTTGTGGTATAATTTCAGCTCTCAGTTAAAGGTGGCATTTTGGAGTTGATTCATTTCAGCAGAAGACTGGGCAAGAGAGAAGAAAGGAAAGGGTGCCTTACTGGGCTTATCACTCAACTATGAGTTGCCTATAGGGCAGTGTCAAACAGAGATAGAAAGAGCAGAGATGAGATCAGGCATCTATCAGATATATCCTGAAATAAGCTACGAGCTAGTTTAGTACTTTAATCTGCTACAGCACTAACTACTCAGACAGGATTCAACCTATAAAATCGAACAAGGTTTTGCAAAGTTTCCTACAATAAGCTGTCTAGCTCCTACATTATAGCAAGTCAAATTCAGGTCAAACACATCTTTAAAGTTTCTAATATCTACTCTGGTTTTACGATAGCCCTATACACTATGCTTCAAGTAAGCTGGCAAAGCTGAAAGCAGTTTTCATGGTCCCTGTAGAATAAATTCAAAAACAATTGCATCATAAACACAGCAGCTACAGGGTCCTGCACACCCATTTTCAAGTCTGCTTTTCTGTTTCTTACAGAAATAATTAGTAGCAGATGGGGAGGAAAAATAAGCATCCTTCTTAATACTTAGATGTATTTGTTAATTCACCAGTAAGCAACACCAGACAAAACATGGAGGTGTGGTTCCTTCCCAGTGAGATTCATCAGCAAGTTTTTACTTTCATTTTGCTGGGTTGGTTTACGACAATGTAAATAAAAAATGAAACCTAAGATTCAAAGAAAAACACATTCTGACACACTTCTTGGACTTTTGCATAGTTTCTAGCCAAGGTTGGAGAAGATTTGAAAATTAGTGCAAGTTCCATTGAGAAAATAGGAGTTAGGGGCAGGGCTGATTACAGGGTATACTCAGGATGGAGGAAGGAAAAGGAGGGTCCATATCATGGATCTATGCCATGGATTCATCCCCTGTCCTTGAGTGCAAGCTCTCAGCACTGCTCCTTTCCCCTTAGTTCACTTTTTTCAGTGGCTGGGACTGGGTCAGTGAGCCAAATGCAGTAATTGGAAAGGGGGCAAATTAATAAAAAGCTGCATGCCAGATTTATTTATTTATTTATTTATTGTATATGCCATCCTTCCCATTATGGCTCAGGGCAGCTTATAATCAATAAAAGCATCTACAAAATTCCCTTACCCCTCCACGAACCCTTCCTCAACCCCCACCTCAATCCAACCAAACCCTATCCCTGCCTGACAAATACCCAGTCAAATAAAAAGATCTTACATCGTTTCTGGAAGATGAGGAGGCTTTGGTTTAGACAAACCTCCAAGGGGAAGAAGTTCCATAGGCTGGCCATACCGCCCCTTTAAAAGAGGACGCTGCACTAGAACCAATGCAACTTTCGTTTGCATTATTAAAATGTCATTCATTTTTGTTATATTTTGTTAGTCTTGGTTTCGGTTTCGTTTTTACTTTTGTTTTTTATTTCCATTGGTTTCAATGGGAAATATATTTTCAGCTGTAACCTTTGTGTTTATCATCTATTTTGCTGAAACATGGTAGGACTGTACCCTCAATGGAGGGCATTATGTGTGCCAAAGTTTGGAAAGGTTGGATGAAATAATCCAATTTTATAAGCAGTTGAAATTTGTTATTTTATGAAGATCTGAGTACACATTCCTGGCTGTAATGTCTTTTTCTCCCATATGCTTTAGATGAAACATGGCAAGATTATACATCTCTGCCGAACTTCAGAAGGATTGGATAAAGGGTCCTGATGTTATAAGCAATTTACTTGTAAATCCATTTCTGGATTTAACATCTTTGTTTATAACCTAGTTTATAAGAAATTTGGCAGGATTATATCTCAGACCTTCAGGATCATCTCTGCTAAATATCATACATATTTGGTAAAGGAACCCAGTATTATATGCCTGTGCAACATCTTCAGAGAATAGGCCTATGCCAAGGATGCTCTTATGTTTGTCAATGTAGTACAAGATGTGTTTGTGATGCCAACTGGCCAGCAGAATTGTCACCCATATAACATTCTGTGCTGTGACCACCCCAACCCCTCTCCCCCACTTGTTACTGAGAAGTTGGAAGCATCTGCTTAGGAAAGAGCGAATAAGGGAATCTTTATTTTCCTTTGTCACAGAGGTTCAGGATGTGATTGTGATGAGAAGTGACAACTGGCCAGCCTGGATGTGTGAACTGTCTCCTGATTTCTGGGATGCTTCCCGATGACCTCTGCCTTGCTGCCTGAAGTCCCAATTATGTCCCTTCTATGCCCACTGCAGAGTCACCCAGTATTGGTCCTAAAAAGCTGGAAGCATTCAGTAAGAGAGACCAATCACATCTTTGTCCCAGCCAAGCTATCTTTGAAATGTCACGCCAGTTGGCCAGCGGAGATATCTGTAATTTCTGCTGTTTGACACAGCCTTCAGTCTGGGAGGGCACCCCAGATACATGAGGGCATCCGTGAACTTGCAGAGAACACCTCAGGAGGGGGAAGGAGGATGTAGGGAAGCACCCCAGGTGCAAAAGGATTGGATTTATGTAACTAGCTGAATGCTTGCAGTGAGCTCTAGCATACACACACACGCACGTGCACGCAAAGTCTGAGAAAATGATCTAACCAAATCCATAACTAATGACAGACAAAGAGCAGGCCCAAAGAATAGCAGCTTATATCTACCCTCTATGTCTGCCTTGAAGCTACTACTGATTGGTCCTCTAATGGTGGAAGTATGCAGTAACTGGCCAGTAAATGTGCCTGTCAGTCTGTTTTGCTGCTCCCTCTCCCTTCCACAGCCTCCCTCCCCTCTGCCATGCTTGTCTTTGAATGGCACTGCATGTGCTATTTACCTGAATAATGAAAGTCTTGAAGAGGGAAACTTCAATTGCTTATAAAATGTGCGCCCTTTATCAAATCTTTCTACAGTTTGGCAGAGATGACCCTCATGTAAAATTGTTTGGGGGGAATTGTTACAGCCAGAAATGCATTTAGAAGTAAATTGCTTATAACATCAGGACCCTTTATCCAATATTTATGGAATTTGGTAGATGTAGTAATCTTGGGGAGGGACATAATGTACCCAATTGTCATGCAAATAAGATGGGGGGAAATAAGTTGAATCCAGGAATGTGTATGCAGCTGTTCTTAAAATCACAAAATTTAATTGCATATAAAATCGATTTCCTTTACCCAATCTTTCTGACATCTGGTACACATAATGCCCTCCATTGGGGGTATAATCTCCCCAGATTTCATTAAAAATGAATAAGATAAAAAAATGTATAGTCAAAAATGTATTTTTCAGTGTTTTCCTATTAACACATAATAACAAAACAAAATTATTTTGTTCTTTCATTTTTATGTTCTCTCGTTTTCATTATTCAATAACAAAACTGAAAAAGACCTCTTTTTTCATTATTATAATAATAAAATGAAATTGACACCCCTAAAACTGCAGTAGGAGCTGTCTGCAGGTTCTTTAAATCGTGGCTAAGGCATAAACTTGTTGCCTGACCTCAAACTAAAACTGCTGCTGAAGCTGCTGTCTGTCAGGGGAGGTGTAACCATGACCCCTGAGGGTGAATAGGCCCCTGTGAGATGAATTGTGGGTGGGTGGGTGTAGAGTTAAGGACCTATGTTTTGGTGAGGGAGGTCTGGGGCTTTACCATGAGGTGGGAGTTCTGGGGTGCTGAAATTCCAGATATTTTGAGTAGTGTATTATTAATAAAGTTGCGATTCTGTCAAACCTGTTGAAAAAAATTGTATGTATAAATGGTTGCATAATTATGTAAATCAATTTATTTATGCAAATGTTAATGCTTGTCATGAATTTGCAGAATTTGGCTTTAATGATTGCAGAATTTAAGATTTTTTGGTGCAGTGAACACGGGTCTCTGGTCACAAGGCTGGCCAACAATCATCACTTTGGTCTCGTCTGGATTCAGCTTCAATTGGCTCACCCGCATCCAGTCTTCAGTGGCATTTAGGCACTGGGTAAGCACCAAGACTGTAGGGCCTGGGTCAGATGAAAAGGAGAGAAAGAGTTGGGTGTCATCAGTATACTGTATACTAGGGGTGGGAAACCGGTAGAATCCGGTATCCGATAATGCCAGTATCGGGCGTACCGGCATTATCGGATTCGGCCCGGTAATCCGGCCCCGGTACCGGATTTCTGGGTACCGGTTTTTTTTACATTGCAGCCATTTAAAAATGGCTGCAATGTAAAAAAAATTTAAAGCCCCAGCCAAAAAGTTTTTTTAAAAAAAACCCTCCCCGAGTCCAGGCTGCGCGGGTGGAAGGGGGGACACCCCCCACCCACCCTGCCCAGCCTGGCTTTTTGTTTAAAAAAAGAGTAAGCGCGACCCCGAGGCGAGGCGAGCCCCCCCCCCAGCACCAGCGGCCGCGGCGTCCCCGCAGCCGCCGGTAAGTATGACCCTGACCCGATCCCTGGGGGGGGGTGTTTAACACCCCCCCCCCCTCCAGGGATCACCCCTACTAAAGGCTCAGTGCGCCGCTTCACTTACCTTTGGGAGCTCCGGCGGCGGCGGGCGGTCCGGCGGCCTCAGCGCCGGCTGTGGCTGCCGGCGTCAGGACGTTCTAGGCCTTCCGGTGAAACCCGGAAGTTCACCGGAAGGCCTACAGCGTCCTGACGCCGGCAGCCACAGCCGGCGCTGAGGCCGCCGGACCGCCCGCCGCCGCCGGAGCTCCCAAAGGTAAGTGAAGCGGCGCACTGAGCCTTTAGTAGGGGTGATCCCTGGAGGGGGGGGTGTTAAACCCCCCCCCCAGGGATCGGGTCAGGGTCATACTTACCGGCGGCTGCGGGGACGCCGCGGCCGCTGGTGCTGGGGGGGGCCTCGCCTCGCCTCGGGGGTCGCTTACTCTTTTGTTAAACAAAAAGCCAGGCTGGGCAGGGTGGGTGGGGGGTGTCCCCCCTTCCACCCGCGCAGCCTGGGAGGGGGAGGGAATTTATTTTAATTTATTTCATTGGTTTCAATGGGGACACAGCGCCCCATTGAAACCAATGCAATAAATCCGGTACCGGTATACCGGATTTAAACCGGGAATCCGGTTTTCGGGAAACCGGTAACCGGTAAATCCGGTAGCCGGTATTGGGCCCGGGGTCCCACCCCTACTGTATACTGATGACACTTAACTCCAGTTCTCTGTACAACTTTTCCCAGGGGGCCTCAGATACACATTGAACAAGAGTGGGAACAAGGTGGAACTCAAGAGCAGTCCCTCAAACCCCTTCCAGGTCACGCACTGTGCCAACAACATCCCATGATAAAAGGCCACTGAAAGGTCTAACAAAAACTAGTTTGCCAAGCAAAAGTCATCAACCAAGACCACAATCGCACTTTCAGTGCCATGCCTAGGAAAAAATCCTGACTGACATAGCTCCAGGAATCTAAGAGCATAAGGGTTGGGCGAACGCAGTTCGGAAGTTCAGAGTTTGGCCCGAACTCAGCCTGTTTGGACGACTGAACCCGAACCCACTGAACCGAACCTGATTCCAAACTCTGAAACGACTGAACAGTTCGGTCAGTTAGGATCACGTTTGGGTGAGTTCGGATGGCAAAAACATGTCACTGGAAGGCAAAAAGTGACAGGGAGGGGGAGTCAGCTGAGGAGCAGGGTGGAGATGCTTGGAGTAGCAGCCAGCCTGCCCAATAAACAGCCCTTTTCTCCTCAGACCACTGGCTTCACAGTCTGCAATTAGCCATGAGCTAGTCTGCATGTAGCCAATGGGGGTTGCGGTGAGGTGGGTGCAGCAAGTAACAAAACTCCTTGCCCTCCACCCTGCCAATACCTTCTGAGCTAGTCACTGTTCCTGAACAGCAGGCATTTTCAGAAGGCTCCCTCTCCCAGCAGTTTGTTCTCCTCAATCCATTGTCATCCTCCTCCTATTTCACCCATCCAACCCATTTACCTCCATATTATCATTTATTTAGATTATATTAGATAGATTTAGATGTTATTTTTTGTTTTTACCCCTCCCTGTGTTCCCTGTGTTCAATCTCCCTTCCTTCTTCACCCCTCCATTGAACCCTTTCCCTCTCCCTGTATATATATTCCATCCCTGATTCCCTTCCCCTGTTTTTTTATTCATTTAGAGTAGGATTATTAGATTGATTTAGGTTTCATTTCAGTTTTGTACCTCTCGTGTTATTTCTGATCCCCCATCCCATATATAGATAGATAGATTAGAGATAGTAGACAGTTGTAGGAGTTAGCTTAGTGATAGAGATAGCATTTACTGATTTAGTTTTAGTGTTTGTAGGAGTAGGCCTTTGTAGTTATTAGATAATCCATTCAGTTCATAGCATTTAGAATAGTTTATAGCAGTTAGATTTAGTGTAGAGATAGATAGATATAACAGTAGATAAAAAATGTGAATTAAAAAAAAATAAAAAAATATATATATATAAAAACATTATTTTGGAGGGAGAAATGGAGAAGGGAAGGAAAGGCCAGTCTGCTGCCCATAAGACAGGCAATGGGGCAGCTGGTAGGTGTAGCAGCCATGCCAGTGGCATGGAGCAGGCAGAAGCAGCAGCCAGAGCTCATCACCCCCCCCCCCAAACTCGGCAGGCCTGCTTTTGGGCAACAGGCTTCAGTGGCTCAGTGTCGCCTCCTGGCAGTGCCCCCCTCCACTGCCACACAGGACACTGTAAGGCCTGCAGCAGGACAAGTTGGACAACATGAGGCTGCGGCTGTCTCTGCTGCTGCTGGAGCAGGATCTGCTGCTTCATATGTTCCTTCAGGGCCACCAATGTCCCCCATTGTGGAGACGATCCCCAGAAGCAGACAGGCAGCCAGTTCAGTCAAAATATATCTTTGTATGGCTATTAGACAATTTCAGTCCAGAGCTGGTGGAGCCCTCCCCTGCTGCTGGAGACACGGCCCGATCCACAGGCAATGGCAGTAGGGAGAGGAGTAGCAGCAGCGACAGCTATACAGGGGGGCACAGAGAGAGTGCCAGCAGAGGTGGGCTGGGGGGCAGCAAGAGATGTATTGCTCACCACAGAGGATTTGAACCCACAGCCTCTGAGTAGAGAGATGAGTGCCTTTTCTCTAGATCAACAAGCCATGGTTGCTATTAGAGCAGGCTTGTGGGCCTCTAGTAGGGCCACACAACCACTAGGTCCCGACACGTAAAATTGGACCCTGTCCTCCTGCTGCTGACCTTTTTCCCCAGCTGCTGTTTATGTGGACCCTCCGGGGGAGAGGGGGCAGCAAGAGATTTATTGCACACCATGGAGAATTTGAACCCACAGCTTCTGAGGGCAAAGGCAAGTGCCTTTCCTCTAGACCAATCAGCCTCCCTTGCTGCTACATTAGGCTTGTGTGCCTCTTGTAGATCCATGTGACCACTAGGTCCTGACATGTAAAAATGGACCCCGCCTCCCGCGACCGACCTTTTCCCCAGGCCCCTGTTTCCGTGGACCCTCTGGAGGGGGAGCAGCAAGAGATTTACTGCATGCCACAGGGGATTTGAACCTACAGCCTCTAAGTACAGAAGCAAGTGCCATTCCTCTAGACAAACCAGCCACCCTTGCCCCGCTGCTACGCGCGTAGGGCCCTGTAACCATTACATCTCGACGTGTAAAAATGGACCCCACCCTCCTGCCGCCATTCTTTCCCCCCCAGCTTCCGTTTCCGTGGACCTCTGGGGGAGGGGGGTGGGCAGCAAGAGAGTTATTGCACACCAGAGAAGACGCAACCCCACAGCCTCTGGCTGCATAGGTGATTGCCTTTCCGCTAGACCAACCAGCCACCCTTGCTGCAGGGATAGGCATGTGGGCCTCTTGTAGGTCCCGGCGACCAATACGTCCCGAGGCATAAAAATGGACCCAGCTCTCCTTTCCCCACAGCTGCCGTTCCCATGGACCCTCTGGGGGAGAGGAGGGCGGCAAGAGACTTATTGTATACCATAGGGGATTCAAAACCACAGCCTCTGGGTGCCAAGACACACATCTATCCTCTAGACCAACCAGACCCTTACTGTTTGACTAGTAGTGTGGGCCTCTTGTAGGGCCCCACGACCACTATGTCCAGCAGCATAATGGACCCCGCCCTCCCGCGGCCGACCTTTTCACCCAGCCGTCATTTCCATGGACCCTCCGGGGGAGGGGGGGCAGCAAGAGATTTATTGCATGCCAAGGGGATTCAAACCCACAGCCTCTGGGTGCAGAAGCAAAAGACTTTCCTCTAGACCAACCAGCCACCCTTACTGGTGGGCCAGGTGTGTGGGACTTTTGTAGGTTCCCGTGACCACTACATCCCTATGCGTAAAAACAGACACCCGCCCTACCTTGGCGGACCTTTTCCCTCGGCCGCCGTTTCCGTGGACCCTCCGGGGAGGGGGCAGCAAAAGATTTATTGCACATCACAAGGGATTCAAACCCATAGCCTCCAGATGCAAAAGCAAGCACCTTTCCACTAGACCAAGAAGCCACCCTTGCTGTTGGACCAGGCATGTGGGCCTCTTGTAGGGCCGCGCGACCATTATGTCCCAACGTGTAAAAACAGACCCCGCCCTCCCCTGGCCACCATTTCCGTGGACCCTCTAGGGGAGGGCGCAAGAGATTTAAAGCAGGCCACGGAAGATTCAAACCTACAGTCTCTGGGTGCAGAGGGAAGCACCTTTCCTCTATACCAACCAGCTACCCTTAGTAGTGCACCAGCGGTGTGGGCCTTTTGTAGGGCCCCACGACCACTACGTCCCGACGCATAAAAACTAACCATGCCCTCCCTCAGATGACCTTTTCCCCCAGCTGTCATTTCTGTGGACCCTTTGGGGGAAGGGGGGCAGCAAGAGATTTATTACACACCACAGGGGATTCAAACCCCCAGCCTTTGAGTGCACAGACAAGGGCGTGTGGGCCTCTCATAGGGCCTCGCGACCACTGCGTCCTGACACGTAAAAATGGACCCCGCCCTTCAGCAGGCGACCTTTTTCCCCCATCTGCCATTTCCATGAATCCTCCAGGGGAGGGGCGGTGACAATAGATTTATTGCATATCACAGGAGATTCAAATCCACAGCCTCTGGGTGTAGAAGAAAGAGACTTCCCTCTATACCAACCATCCACCGTTGCAATTGGGTCAGGCGTGTGGGCCTCTTGTAGGGCGCCGCGACCACTACGTCCTGATGCGTAAAAATGGACCCTGCCCACCCGCTGCCGACCTTTTCCCCTGGCCGCCCTTTCCGTGGACCCTCAGGGGGAGGGCAAGAGATTTATTGCATGCCATGGAGGATTCAAATGCACAGCTTCTGTGTGCAAAGGCAAGCACTTTTTCTCTAGACCAACCAGCCCCGGTTGTTGCTGAATCAGGTGTGTGGGACTCTTGTAGGGCCCTGTGACCATTACGTCCCGACGCGTAAAAACAGACCCCTCCCTCGGCCAACCTTTTCCCCCGGCTGCCGTTTCCATGGACCCTCTGGGGGAGAGGGCAAGAGATTTATTGCAGGCCATGGGAGATTCAAACCCACAGTCTCTAGGTGCAGAGACAAGCACCTTTCCTCTAGACCAACCAGCCACCCTTAGTAATTAACCTGGCGTGTGGGCCTTTTGTAGGGCCCCACGACCACTACGTCCCGATGCATAAAAATTAACCATGGCCTCCCTCGGATGACCTTTTCCCCCAGCCCCCATTTCCGTCGACTCTCTGGGGGAAGGGTGGGCAGCAAGAGATTTAGTATATGCAACAGGGGATTTGAACCCACAGCCTTTGGGTGCAAAGGCAAGTGCCTTTCCTCTAGACCAACCAGCCTCCCTTGCTGCTGGGGCAGCGCGTGTGGGCTTCTTGTAGGTCGTCACGACCACTACGTCCTGACGCGCAAAATTGGACCCCGCCCTTCAGCAGGCGACCTTTTCCCCCATCTGCTATTAATACTCCAGGGGAGGGGTGGTGGCAAGAGATTTATTGTATGCCATGGGGGACTCAAACCCACAGCCTCTGGGTAAGAGAGAAGAGCCTTTCCTCTATACCAACCAACTGCCCTTGCTAGTGGACCACACTGTGGGCTTCTTGTAGGGCCCCGGAACCACTGCATCCCGATGCGTAAAAACAGACCTCGCCCTTCCACGGCCAACCTTTCCCCCCGGCCGCCGTTTCGTGGACCCTCCAGGGGAGGGGGGTGCGGCAAGAGAATTATTGCAAGCCACAGTGGATTTAAAGCCACAACCTCTTGGTGCAAAGACAAGCACCTTTCCTCTAGACCAACCAGCTGGCCTTATTGCTGTATAGCACGTGTGGGCCTCTTGTAGGGCTCCATAAACACTTGGTGCCAACGCGTTAAAAACGGACCCTGCCCTCCCGCGGCCGACCTTTTCCCCCGGCTGCCATTTCTGTTGACCCTCTGGGGGAGGGGGAGGCGGGGGGCAGCAAAAGAATTGTTGAAAGCCACAGTGGATGCAAACTACAACATCTGGGTGCAGAGGCGAACACCTTTCCTCTAGACCAACCAACCAGCCACCATTGCTACTGGATTAGACATCTGGGCCTCTTGTCAGGCCCCACAACCACTGCGTCCTGACGTGTAAAAACAAACACAAACACCAACCTTTCCCCCTGGACCCTGCAGGGTAGGGGTGGGGCATGGGAAGAGATATATTACACACCATGGGGGATTTGAACACACTTTTGCTGTGTCCAGACACAAGTGCCTTTCCTCTAGACCAACCAGTCACCCTTTCTGCTAAACCAAGTGTGGTCCTCTTGTAGGGCCCCACAACCAATACATCCCGATGCATAAAAACAGACCCCACCCACCACAGCCAACCTTTCCCCCCGGCAGCCATTTCTGTGGACCCTCTAGGGTTGGGTGGTGGGGGCAGAAAGAGAATTATCTCACGCCGTGGGGGATTCGAACCCACATCCTCTCGATGCAAAAGAAGGTGCCTTTCCGCTAGACCAACCAGCCACCCTTGCTGCTTAAGTACACATGTGGGTCTGTTGTAGGGCCCTGCGACCACTACGTCCCAACACGTAAAAACAGACCACAATCTCCCACGGTCAACCTTTTCCCCTGGCCACCGTTTCCATGGACTCTCTGGGGGAGGACGGCGGCAAGAGAATTATTGCACTCCACAGGGGATTTAAACCCACATCTTCTGGGGGCAGAAGCAAGCGCCTTTCCTCTAGACCAACCAGCTGCCCTTGCTGCTGGACTACGAATGTGGGCCTCTTGTAGGGCCCTGCGACCACTTCGTCCCAACGTGTAAAAATGGACCCCGCCCTCCTGGGCCCGACCTTTTACCCCAGCTGCTGTTTCCATGGACCCTCTGGCGGAGGGGGCGGTAAGAGAATTAATATACACCATGGGGGATTCGAAGCCACATCCTCTAGATGCAAAGGCAAGTGCCTTTGGTTGAGACCAACCAGTCACCCATTTTACTGAATCAGGTGTGTGGGACTCTTGTAGGGCCCCCACGACCACTGCGTCCCAACGTGTAAAAACAGACCCCTCCGTCCCGCGGCTGACCTTTCCGTGGACCCTCCGCAGGGGGTGGAAAGAGAATTATTGCATGCAATGGGGGATTTGAACCGACACCCTCTCTGTGCAAAAGCAAGTGCCTTTCCTCTACACCAACCAGCCAGTCTTATTGCTGAACCAGGTGTGGGGGCCTCTTGTAGGGCCCCACGACCACTACATCCCGATGCGTAAAAATGGAGGCCGCTGTCCCGTGGCCGACCTTTTCCCCCGGCCGCCATTTCCATGGACCCTCCTGGGGATATGGGGGGGAGGGGCGGCAAGAGAATTATTGTACTCCACAGGGGATTTGAACCCAGATCTGGGTGCAGTAGCAAGCACCATTCCTCTAGACCAAGCAGCCACCCTTACTGCTGGAGTAGGCGTGTGGACTTCTTGTAGGGCCCCACAATCACTGTGGCCCGACACGTAAAAACAGACCCCGCCCTCCCCCGGCCGACCTTTTCCCCCGGCCGCCATTTCCGTGGACCCTCCGAGGGAGGGGGGTGTGGGGGGCGGCAAGAGAATTATTGCACACTACAGATGATTCAAACCCACAGTTTTTGGGAGCACAGGCAAGTGCCTTTCCGCTAGACCAACCAGCCACCATTGCTGTTTGAGCACGTGCGTGGGCCTCTTGTAGGGCCCCGTGACCACTACGTCCCGACGCATAAAATTGGACCCCGCCATCTCACGGCTCATCTTTTCCCCAGCCACCATTTCCATGGACCCTTTGGGGGAGAGAAAGAGATTTATTGCACGCCACAGTAGATTCAAACTCATAGTCTTTAGATACAAAGGCAAGCACTTTTCCTCTAGACCAACCAGCCACACTTACTGCTTGAGCACGCGTGTGGGCCAATTGTAGGGCCCCACGACCACTACGTCCCAACGTGTAAAAATGGACCCTGCCCTTCCGTGGCCGACCTTTCCCCCTGGCCACCATTTCCGTTGACCCTCCAGGGGAGGAGGGGGTCGGCAAAAGATTTATTGCACACTATGGAGAATTTGAACCCACAGCCTCTGAGGATAGAAGCAAGTGCCTTTCTTCTACACCAACCAGCCACCCTTGCTACTGGATCAGGCTTGTGGGCCTCTTTTAGGGCCATGTGACCACTATGTCCCAACATGTGTAAACAGACGCGGCACTCCCGCAGTCGACCTTCCGACCCAGCCGCCTTTTCCGTGGAACCTCTGGGGAGATCAGGCGGGCAGCAAGAGAGTTATTGCACACCACCGGGGATTCAAGCTGAAAGCCTCTGAGCGCAGAAACAAGCAGCTTTCTTCTAGACCAACCAGCCACCCTTGATGCAGAACTAGGCGTGTGGACCTCTTGTAGGGCCCGCGACCATTACGTCCCGACGCATAAAAAAGGACGCTATCCTCCCACCGCCGACCTTTTCCCCTGGCTGCCATTTCCATGGACCTTCCGGGGGAGGGGAAGGCAGCAAGAGATTTATTGCACACCATGGGGGATTCAAACCCACAGCGTCTGAGTGCAAAGGTAAGCACCTTTCCTCTAAAACAACCAGTCACTCTTCCTCCTGGGCCAGGCGTGTGGGCCTCTAGTAGGACTCCATGACCACTATGTCCCGATGCATAAAAAAGGACCCCTCCCTCCCGCAGCCGACCTTTTCCCACGGCCGCCGTTTCTGTGGACCCTACAGTTGGGGGGGGGGCCCCGCAAAAGATTAATTGTATGCTATGGGGAATTCAAAGCCACAGCCTTTGGGTGCAGAAGCAAGCCCCTTTCCCCTTGCCCAAACAGCCCGCCTTGCTGGTGAAGTAGGCTTGTGGGCCTCTTGTAAGGCCCCGCGACCACTGCGTCCTGATGTGTAATAATGTACCCCACCCTTTCGTGGCCGAACTCTTCCACCGGCCGCCGTTTCTATGGACCCTCCTGGGGGTGTAGGGGGGGGTGGCAAAATAATGATTGTACTCCACAGGGGATTTTAACCCAGATCTGCGTACAGTAGCAAGCGCCGCTCCTCTAGACCAACCAGCCATCCTTACTGCTGGAGTAGGTGTGTGGACTTCTTGTAGGGCCCCACAACCACTGTGTGCCAACACGTAAAAACAGACCCCGCCCTCCCGCGGCCGACCTTTTCCCCCGGCCGCCATTTCCGTGGACCCTCGGGGGAGGGCGGGGGCGGGGGGCGGCAAGAGAATTATTGCACACCACACATGATTCAAATCCACAGTCTTTGGGTGCACAGGCATGCACCTTTCCTCTAGACCAACCAGCCACCATTGCTGGTGGGGCCAGGCACGTGGGCCTCTTGTAAGGCCCCGCGACCACTACGTCCCGACGCATAAAAAGAGACACCACCCTCCCTCGGCCGATCTTTTCCCCTGGCCGCCTTTTCTGTGGACCCTCCGGGGGAGAGGGGGCAAGAAATTTATTGCACACAACAAGGGATTTAAACCCACAGCTTCTACGTGCAAAGGCAAACTCCTTTTCTTGAGACCCACCAGCTGCCCTTGTTACTGAATCAGTTGTGTGGGCCTCTTGTAGGGCCCCATGACCACTACATCCCGATGCGTAATAATGGACCCCTCCCTCCCGCGGCCCACTTTTTCCCAGAGGCGCTGTTTCTGTGGACCCTCCAGGGAGGGGGGCAGCAAGAGATTAATTGCATACCATGGGGGATTCAAACCAACAGCATCTGGGTAAAGAGGTGAGCCCCTTTCTTCTCATCCAACCAGTCCCCCCTTGTTGCTGAAGCAGGCTTGTGGGCCTCTTGTAAGGCCCCGCGACCACTGCATCATGATGTGTAATAATGTACTCCGCTCTCTCTTGGCTGACCTTTTCCACCAGCTGCCATTTCCATGGATCCTCCTGGGGGTGTGGGGGCGGCAAGAGAATTATTGCACTCCACAGGGGATTTCAACCAAGCCCTTCTGAGGGCAGTGGCAAGCACTGTTCCTCTACACCAACCAGCCACCCTTACTACTGGACCACACATGTGGACTTCTTGTAGAACCCCACAACCACTGTGTCCTGACGTGTAAAAATGGACCCCGCCCTCCCGCGACCAACCTTCCCCCCCGGCCACCTTTTCTGTGGACCCTCTGAGGGAGTGGGGGCAGGCAGCAAGAGAGTTATTGCACACCACAGGGGATTCAAACCCACAGCCTCTGACTACAGAAGTGAGTTCCTTTCTTCTCAACCAACCACCCACATGTGCTGTTAGATCAGGCGTGTGGGCCTCTTGTAGGGTTCCATGACCTTTACATCCTGACGCGTAAAAAAGGACCCTATCCTCCTGCTGCCAACATTTTCCCCCGGCCGCCGTTTCCATGGACCCTCTGGGGGAGGTGGCAAGAAGATTAGAGTGCATCATGGGGGATTTGAACCCACAGCTTTTGAGTGTACAGGGAAGCACCTACTCTCTAGACCAACCAGCCACCCTTGTTGCAAAGCCAGGCATGTGGGTCTCTTGTAGGGCCCTGCGACCACTGCGTCCCGACATGTAAAAACGGACCCTGCTCTCCCACAGCTGACCTTTTCCCCCGGCTGCCGTTTCCATGGACACTCTGAGGGAGGGGGACAGCAAGAGAATTATCACACACCTTGGGTTAATCAAACCCACAGCCTTTGGGTACAGAGGCAAGCACCTTTCCTCTAGGCCAACCAGCCTGTCCAGCTATTGGAGCAAGCGTGTGGGCCTCTTCTAGTGCCCCCTCCACCACTATGTCCCGACCCAATCCAACCCAAGCCGGACGCCGACCTGCTGAAGGCGGGGCAGCAAAGAGATTTATTGCACGCCCCCAGGGGATTCAAACCAACAGCCTTTGGGTGCAGAGGCAAGCACCTGTCCTCTAGGGCAACCAGCTGGCCTGGCTAGTGAAATAAGCATGTGGGCCTCTTGTAGCGCCCCCACGACCACTATGTCCCAACGCATAAATACCAGGCTGCCCAGCTGAGCCCCTGAGCCAACCAAACCTGGCCACTGCCCTAGCAAAGAGATTTTTTGTACACTCTCTGGGGGATTTGAACCTATGGTCTCTGGATGCAGAGTCCAGCGCCTTTCCTCTAGACCAACCAGCCTGTCCAGCTAGCAAAACAAGCATGTGGGCCTCTTGTACCTCCCCCCGTGACCACTATGTCCTGACGCATAAATACAAGGCCGCCTGGCCTGGCCGCTGACCCAACCCAACCCAACCCAGCCCCCTACCTGCCAAGGCAGGAAAAAGATTTATTGCACACCCCCAGGGGATTCAAACCCACAGCCTCTGAGTGCAGAAGCAAACACCTTGCCTCTAGGCCAACCAGCCAGCCCACCAACTCAAAAAAGCTTGTGGGCCTCTTGTAGCGCCCCCGCGACCACTACATCCCAACGCATAAATACCAGGCCGCCTGGCCTGGCCGCAAACCTGCCGAGGGTGGGGCAACAAAGAGATTTATTGCATGCCCCTGGGTTTGTGAAGCCACATCCTCTGGGTGCAAAGGCAAGCACCTTTCCTCTAGGCCAACCAGCTGGCCCAGCTCTTGTAGCGCCCCCGTGACCACTACGTCCCGATGCATAAATACCAAGCCGCGCGGCCTGGCTGCTGGCCCGACCCAACCTGCTGAGGGCGGGTCAGCAAAGAGATTTATTGCACACTCCTGGGGGATTTGAACCCTCAGTCTCTGAGTACAGAGACAAGTGCCTTTCCTCTAGGCCAAACAGCCAGCCCAACTGTTGGGGAAAGCGTGTGGGCCTCTTGTAGCTCCCCCGCGACCACTACGTCCCGACGCATAAATACCAGGCCACCCACCTGACCCGGCTGCCGATCTGCCGAGGGTGGGGTGGCAAAAAGATTTATTACCCACCCCCAAGGGGGATTGGAACCACTGGCTTCTGATTGCAGAAAGAAGCACCTTTCCCCTAGGCCAACCAACTGGCCCAGGTACTAGCGCAAGCGTGTGGGCCTCTTGTAGCGCCCCTGCGACCACTACGTCCCAACGCATAAATACCAGGCCGCCCAGCCCCCTAACCGCCGAGGGCGGGGCAGCAAAGAGATTTATTGCCTGGCCCCAGGATTGGAACCTTCAGCGTGCCGGTGCCACGGTGAGCTCCTTTTCTCTAGGCCAACCAGCCCGCCCAGCTTTTAGAACAAGCGTGTGGGCCTCTAGTAGCTCCCCCGCGACCACTACGTCCCGACACATAAATAGCAGGTTACCCAGCCCAGCCCCGACTGCCGAGGGCAGTGTGGCAAAGAGATTTATTGCCCACCCCCAGGAGTGGGGGATTGGAAGCCCCGGTCTAGAAGTAAGTGCCTTTCCTCTAGGCCAACCAGCCCGCCCAGCTTTTAGAACAAGCGTGTGGGCCTCTTGTAGCACCCCCGCGACCACTACGTCCCGACGCATAAATACCAGGACGCCCAGCCCGACCCGCCGAGGGCGGGGTAGCAAAGAGATTTATTGCCCGCCCCCGGGGGGGTGTGTGATTTGAACCCCTGGTCTCCAGATGTGGAGATGAGCACCTTTGCTCTAGGCCTTTACCCTTTACCTTTACCCTTATCCTTGCAACATGGACCTGCCTGCTGTCATTCTCATCGTAACCAAGCCAAGTACGTGCACTTGAGACCTCGCATCTTCATGAATGTTAGACCCCTTGTCTCT
>QEPC01007587.1:3836027-3847415 GCA_003113815.1 Sphenodon punctatus
CTGCTGACTGCTGCTACCGACCACCTTGTAACCAAGCCAAGTACACGCACCTGAGACTTCGCATCCGCCTGAATGTTTGTTTGTCTTCTCCCATGTCTCTCCCGCTGTCCCCTCTCCTTGTCTCCCCCTCCTTGTCTTTTAGATTGTAAGCCACAGGTAGGGACCGCATCTGATTGTATGTTCTGTACAGCGCCAGGTTGCAACTGGCGCTTTATAAATGTTTAATAATAATAAAATAATAATAATTGCAAGCCACAGGGGATTTGAACCCACAGGAAAGCTCCTTTCCTCTAGACCAACCAACTGCTCTTGTTGCTGGACCACGAGTGTGGACCTCTTGTAGAGCCCTGTGATCATTGCATCCCGATGCATAAAAATGGATCCCGCCCTCCCATGGCCGACCTTTTCCCCCAGCTGCCGTTTCTGTGGACCCTCTGTGGGAGGGGGGTGCAGCAAGAGAATTATTACAGGCCATGGTGGAGTCAAACCCAAAACCTTTGGGTGCAAAGGCCACACCTTTCCTCTAGACCAAGCAGCCACCCTTATGGCAGAATTAGGCATGTGGGCCTCTTGTAGGGCTCTGCGACCACTGCATCCCAACGCGTAAAAACAGACCCCTGACCTTTCTGCCCAGCTGCTGTTTGTGTGGACCCTCTGGGGTAGGAGAAGATATATTGCACCAAACCGGGAGATTTAAACGCAGACTCTCTGAGTGGCTTTCCTCTAGACCAACCAGTTGCTCTTGCTTTTGAACCAAGCATGTGGGCCTCTTGTAGGGCCCCACAACCACTACATCCTGATGCGTAAAAACAGACCCTGCCCACCCACACCCAACCTTTCCCCCTGGCAGCAATTTCTGTGGACCCTCCAGGGTTGGGTGGTGGGGGCGGAAAGAAAATTATTTCACGCTGGGCGGGATTTGAACCCACAGCCTCTCGGTGCAGAGGCAAAAGACTTTCCTCTAGACCAACCAGCCACCCTTGTTGCTAGATTAGGCATATGGGCCTCTTGTAGGGTGCCGGGACCACTGCATCTTGGCGTGTAAAAATGGACCCTACCCTCCCGTGACCGACCTTTTTCCTCATCTGCTGTTTCCGTGGACCCTCTGGAGAAGGGGGAGGGGGAGCAGCAAGAAAACTTTTGTATATAATGGGGGATTTGCTCCCACAATCTCTGGGTTCAAAGGTGATCACATTTCTTCTAGACCAACCAGTCTCCACTACTGTAGTGCTAGGCGTGTGGGCCTCTTGTAGGGCCCCATGACCACTTCGTTCCCAACGCGTAAAAATGGATCCCGCCCTCCCACGGCTGACCTTTTTGCCCAGCCGTTGTTTCCGTGGACCTTCCGGGGAGGGGGGGCTGCCAGAGATTTATTGCATTCCACAGGGGATTCAAACCCACAAGCTTTCAGTACAGAAGTGAGCCCCTTTCCTATACACCAACGAGCTAGCGTTTCTGCTGGCCCACCCATGTGGGCCTCTAGTAGGGCTCCGCGACCACTGCGTCCCGACATGTAAAAACAGACCCCGCCCTCCCACGGCCCACCTTTTTTTCCTGCCGCTGTTTCCATGGATTTTCTGGGGGAGGGGTACAGCAAGAGAATTATTGTACACCACAAGGGATTTGAACCTACACTCTCTGGATGCAAAGGCCAGCACCGTTCCTCTAGAGCAACCAACCACCTTTGTTGCTTAATTAGCTGTGTTTCCCTCTTGTAGGGCGCCGGCACCACTGGGTCCTGACACATAAGAATGTACCGCACCCTCCCACGGACAACCTTTTCTGCTGGCCGCATGTTCCCATGGACCCTCCGGGGGCAGGGGTTGGCAAGAGATTTATTGCATGGCACAGGGGATTCAAACGTGCAGCCTCTGGCTGCAAAGACAAGCATCTTTCCTCTAGACTGACCAGCCTCCTGTGCTGCTGTAGCAGGCATGTGGGTCTCTTGTAGAGCCTCGTGACCACTACATACCAACGTGTAAAAACAGAGTCCACCCTCCTGCGGCCGACCTTTTCCCCTGGCCGCTGTTTCAATGGACCCTCTGGGGGGAGGGAAACAGCAAGAGATTTGCAGTACACCACAGGAGTTTCAAGCTCACAGCTTCTGGGTGCAAAGGCAATCACCTTTTCTCTAGGCCAACCAGTTATCTTCACTGTAAGATCAGGTATGGCCCTCTTGTAGGGCCCCACGACCACTATGTCCCGACGCGTAAAAATGAACCCTGCCCTCCCACGGCCGACCTTTTTCCCTGACTGCCGTTTCTGTGGACCCTCTGGGGGACGGCAAGAGTATTATTGCACACCATGGGAGATTCAAACCCACTGCCTTTGGGTACATAGGTGAGCGCCTTTCCTCTAGACCAACCAGCCACCCTTGATTGTGGGCCCCCGTGTGTGGGACTCTTGTAGGTCCTCATGACCACTACGTCCCACCATGTAAAAACAGATCCCGCCCTCCCGCGGCCAACCTTTTCCCCAGGCGTGTAGGCCTTTTGTAGGGCTCTGCGACCGCTACGTCCCAATGTGTAAAAACGGACCACGCCCTCCCGTGACCGACCTTTTCCCCCAGCTGCCGTTTTCATGGACCTTCCAGGGGAGGGGGGGAGGGGGCAACAAGAGAATTATTGTATGCCATTGGGGATTTGAACCCACACCCTCTGGGTGCAGAGGCAAGTGCCATTTCTCTAGACCAACCAGCTGCTCTTGCACCTGCCCCAAGCGTGTGGGTCACTTGTAGAACCCTGCAAAAACTGAGTCACAATGCATAAAAATGGACATGCCCTCCCATGGGCAACCTTTTCCCACCGCTGCTGTTTCCATGAACCCTCTGGGAGAGGGGCAAGAGAACTTTTACACACAATGGGGGATTTGATCCCACATCTTTTGGGTGCAAAGGTGCCTTTCCTCTAGACCACCAGCCTCCATCACTGTGGGACTAGGCATTTGGGCCTCTTGTAGGGCCCTGTGACCACTGCATCCTGACATGTAGAAATGGACCCCAACCTCCTCCCCCAGCTGCCATTTCCATGGACCCTCCAGGGGAGGGGGACAGCTACAGAATTATTGCATGTCTCAGTGGAGTCAAACCCAAAGCCTCTAGGTGCTGGGGCAAATGCCATTCCTCTAGACCAACCAGCCACCATTACTGCCACATCAGGCATGCAGGGCCAAACAACCACTACATCCTGACATGAACCTGCCCTCCCACAGCCTACCTTTTTCCCAGGCTGCTGTTTATGTGGACCCTCTGGGGTATGGGAATAGACTTATTGCACACCATGGAGGATTTGAACCCATAGTCTCTGAGTGCAGAGATGAGTGCTTTTCCTCTACACCAACCAGCCACCCTTGTTAGTTGATCAGGCTTGTGGACCTCTTGTAGGGCCACACAACCACTAGGTCCCAACGTGTAAAAATGGACCCCACAATCCCACAGCTGACCTTTTTTTCAGGCCATTGTTTCGGTGGACCATAGAGAATTTGAACCCACAACCTCTAACAGCAGAGGCAAGTGCTTTTCCGCTAGACCAACCAGCCACCTTTGCTACAGCATCAGGCTTGTGGGCCTCCTGTAGGGCCACGCGACCACTAGCTGCCAACACGTAAAAATGAACCCTGCCCTCCCGTGGCTGACTTTTTCCCCATGCCACTGTTTCCGTGGACCCTCCTGGGTGGGGGGAGCAGCAAGAGATTTACTGCATGCCATGAGGGGTTTAAACCCACAGCCTCTGGGTAAAAACACAGGTGCCTTTCCTCTAGACCAACCAACCACCCTTGCTATTGGGCAACACATGTGGGCCTCTTGTAGGGCGCTGCAACCACTACGTCCTGATGCATAAAAATGGACCCCACCATCCCGCGAACATCCTTTCCCCTCTCAGCCACTGTTTCTATGGACTTTCTGGGGGAGGTGGGCATGCAGCAAGAGACTTATTGCACACCACAGGGGATTTAAACCCACAGCTGCTGGGAGCAGAGACAAGCACCTTTCACCTAGACCAACCAGCCTCCCTTACTGCAAGGCCAGACGTGTGGGCCTCTTGTAGGGCCCCGCAACCACTATGTAAACATGGAACCCGCTCTATCGGGGCCAAGCTTTTCCCCCAGCTGCCGTTTCCCTGGACCCTCCGGGGGAGGGGGGCAGCAAGAGAATTATTGCACACCATGGGGGATTCAAACCCACAGCCTCTGGGTGCTGAAGCAAGTGCCTTGTCTCTAGACCAACCAGCCCCTGATACATGTGGATTAGGCGTGTGGGCCTCTTGTAGGGTCCCGTGACCACTATGTCCCAAAGCGTAAAAAAGACCCCATCCTCCCACCATCGACCTTTACCCCCAGCTGCCATTTCCATGGAACTTCTGGGGGAGAAGGGCGGCAAGGGATTTATTGCACACCATGGGGGATTCAAGCACACAGCTTTTGGTAGCAGAGATGAGTACCTGTCCTCTAGACCAAACAGCCAATTTTGCTAGTAGATTTCTCATGTGGGCCTTTTATAGGGCCCTGTGACCACTGTGTGCTGATGCATAAAAATGGACCCCACCCTTCTGTGGCCCACCTTTCCCCCACGGCTGCTGTTTCCATGGACCCTCTGGGGGAGAGGGGGGTGTTAAGAAGCTTATTGCACAGAGCTGTGGATTCAAACCCATAGGCTCTGCGTGCACAATCAAGCAACTTTCCTCAAAACCAACCAATTCCCCCTTGCTGCTGAGTTGGGCATGTGGGCCTCTTGTAGGACCCCGTGACTACTACATCCTGATGCATAAAAATGGACCGTGCCGTCCCACGGTTGACTTTTTCCCCAAGCCACTGTTTCCGTGGACCCTCCGGGGTGGGGGGAGCAGCAGGAGATTTATTGCACGCCACAAGGGATTCAAACTCACAGTCTCTGGGTGCAGAGACAAGCTACTTTCCTCTTGAGCAACCAGTGCCTTTTTGCTAGAGCACGCGTGTGGGCCTCTTCTAGGGCCAACGACCACTGCGTCCTGACATGTAAAAATGGACCCCGTCCTCCTGTGGCCGACCTTTTCCCCTGGCTGCCGTTTCCGTGGACCCTCCAAGGGAGGGGCAGGGGGCGGCAAGAAAATTATTGCAAGCCACAGGGAATTCAAATCCACGCCCTCTGAGTGGAGAGGCGAGTGCCTTTCCTCTAGACCAACCAGCCACCCTTGCTGATGAACCATGTGCGTGGGCCTCTTGTAGGGCCCTGTGACCACTGCGTCCTGATGCATAAAAATTGACCCAGCCCTTTCGTGGCCGAACTTTTGCCCTGGTCGCTGTTTGCATGGACCTTCCTGGGGGTGTGGTGGGGGGGCGGCAAGAGAATTATTGCATTTCACAGGGGATTTCAACCCACACTTTCTGGGTGTAGAGGCAAGTGCCTTTCCTCTAGACCAACCAGCCACCCTTACTGCTAGTATAGGCATGTGGACTTCTTGTAGGGCACCACAACCACTGTGTCCCGATGCATAAAAATGGAGTCTGCCCTCCTGCGGCTGACCTTTTGCCCTGGCTGCCGTTTCTGTGGACCCTCTGGGGGAGGGGGACAGCAAGAGATTTATAGCACACGACAGGGGATTCAAACCCAGAACCTCTGCGAACATCGGCAAACAGCTTTATTTGAGAACAACCAGTCCCCTTTGCTGCAGGATCAGGCATGTGGGCCTCTTGTAGGGCCCTGCGTCCACTACGTCCCGACACGTAAAAATGATCCCTGCCCTCCCGTGGCTGACCTTTTTCCCTGACTGCCATTTCCGTTGACACTCTGGGGGAGGGGGGTGGCAAGAGAACTATTGCACACCACAGGAGATACCAACAAACAGCCTCTGGGTGCAAAGGCAAGCACCTGTCCTCTAGCCCAACCAGCCACCGTTGCTATTAGGCCACACGTGTGGGCCTCTTGTAGGGCGCCACGACCACTACATCCTGACACATAAAAATGGAACCCGCTGTCCCGCGGCCGACCTTTTCTACCAGCCTCCGTTTCCATGGACGCTCCGGGGGAGGGGGAGGCGGCAAGAGAATTACTGCACGTCACGCAGTATTTGAACCCACAGTCTCTGGGTGCATAGGCAAGCATCTTTTCTCTAGACCAACCAGCCACCCTTGCCGCAGGATCAGGTGTGTGGGCCTCTTGTAGGGTCCAGAGACCACCCCGCCCTCCCTCAGATGACCTTTTCCCCCAGATGTCATTTTTGTGGCCCCTGCAGAGGAGGAGGGGGGCGGCAAGAGAATTATTGCACACCATGGAGGTTTCAAACCACAGCCTCTGGCTGCACAGGCGAGTGCCTTGTCTATATAGACCAACCAGCCACCGTTGCTGTTTGAACACGCGTGTGGGCCTCTTGTAGGACCCCGCAACCACTACATCCCAATGCGTAAAAATGGACCCTGCCCTCCCGCGGCCGACCATTTCTCCTGGCCGCCGTTTCCGTGGACCCTCTGGGGGAGGGGGTGGCAAGAGGATTATCACACGGCATGCAGGATTCAAACCAACAGTTTCTGGGTGCATAGGCAAGTGCCTGTCGTGTAGACCAACCAGCTATCCTTGCTGATGTAGTAGGTGTGTGGGCCTGTTGTAGGGCCCCATGACCACTGCGTCCTGACGCGTAAGAATGGAACTTGCCGTCCCGGGGCCAACCTTTTCCCACCGCCACCTTTTCCGTGTATGCTCCAGGGGAGAGGCCAGAGAAGTACTGCATGCCATGCTGGATTTGAACCCACAGCCTGTGGGTGAAGAGGTGAGCATCTTTTCTCTAGACCAAACAGCCAACCTTGCGGCAGTGTCCAGTGTGTGGGCCTCTTGTAGGGCCCAGCGACCACCCTGCCCTCCCTTGGACGACCTTTTCCTCCAGCTTCTGTTTCTGTGGACCCTCTGGAGGAGGAGGGGGGGGCGGCAAGAGAGTTATTGCACACCACGGGGGATTCAAAGCACAGCCTCAGGTTGCAGAGGTGAGCGCCTCTAGACCAACCAGCTGTCCTTGTTGAAGGACAGGCGTGTGGGTCTCTTGTAGGGCCCCGCGATGACTGCATCGCGATGCATAAAAACGGACCCCACCCTCCTGCCACTGACCTTTTCTCCCGGCCGCCGTTTCCGTGGACCCTCTGGGGGAGGGGGGCATGGGGAGCGACAAGAGAATTATTGCAAGCCATGGTGGATTCAAACCACATCGCTGGGTGCAGAGGCAAACATCTTTCTGTACACCCTCAGGGGTATGGGGGGAAAAATATATTGCACACCATGGGGGATTTGAACCCAGACTCTTTGCAGGGAGAGACAGGTGCCTTGTCTCTAGAGCAGCCAGTCATGCTTTTTGCAGAACCACATGTGTGGGCCTCTTGTAGGTCCCCACAACTACTACATCCCGCTGCGTAAAAACAGACCCTGCCCACCCGCAGCCAACATTTCCCCCCAGCAGCCATTTCTGTGGACCCTCCAGGGTTGGGTGGTGGGGGCGGAAAAAGAATTATGTCACGCTGCGAGGGATTCGAACCCACAGCCTCTCAATGCAAAAGTGAGTTTTTTTCCTCTAGACCAACCAGCCTCCCTTGCTCCTGTACCACGCGTGTGGGTCTCTTGTCGGGCTCCACGACCACTACATCCCGACGCGTAAAAATGGACACTGCTGTCCCGTGGCCAACCTTTTCCCCTGGCCGCCGTTTCCATGGACCCTCCCGGGCAGAGGGGGGCAGGGGTGGCAAGAGAATTATTGCACACCACAGGGGATTCAAACTCATAGCCTCTGGGTGCAAAAGCAAGCACCTGTCCTCTAGATCAACCAGCCACCCTTATATCTGGGTTAGGCGTGTGGGCCTCTTGTAGGTCCCCGTGACCACTACGTCCCAACACGTAAAAACAGACACCATCTTCCCACAGCGGAACTTTCCCCCCGGCTGATATTTTCTTGAACCCTCTGGGGGAGAGGGAAACAGAAAGAGATTTATTGTATGCCACACGGATTTCAAACCCACAGAGACAAGCGCCTTTCCTCTAGACCAACCAACCACACTTGTTCCTGAGCCAGGCATGTGGGCCTCTTGTAGGGAGCCGGGACCACTGCATCTTGATGTGTAAAAATGGACACTACCCTCCCGCAACCAACCTTTCCCCCCGACTACCGTTTCCATGGACCATCCGAGGGAGGAGCAGGCAAGAAAGTTGTTGCAAGCCACAGGTGATTCAAATCCACACCCTCTGAGCACAGAGGCGAGCTCCTTTACTCCAGACCAACCAGCTGCTCTTGCTGATATAACATGCCTGTGGGCCTCTTGTAGGGCTCTCCGACCACTGCATCCTGCTGTGTAAAAATGGACCCTGCCCTCTCGTGGCTGAACTTTCCCCCGGCCACCATTTCCATGGAACCTCCTGGGGGTGTGTGGGGGGGGGGCGGCAAGAGAATTATTGCATTCCACAGGAGATTTGAACCCACATCTTTCAAATGCAGAGACAAGAGCCTTTCCTCTAGACCAACCAACCACACATATTGCTGCATTAGGCGTGTGGACTTCTTGTAGGGCCCCACAACCACTGTTTCCCGATGCGTAAAAACAGACTCCACCCTCCCGCAACCGACCACCATTTCCGTGGACCCTCCTGAGGGTGTGGGGGGGCAGCAAGAGAATTATTGCATTCTACAGGGGATTTGAATCCACACCTTGTGGGCACAGAGACGAGCACCTTTCCTCTAGACCAACCAGCCATGTTTATGGCTGGATTACGCATGTGGACTTCTTGTAGGGTCCCACAACCACTGTTTCCCGACGTGTAAAAACAGACCCCACCCTCACACAACCGACCTTTCCCCCGACTGCCATTTCCGTGGACTTTGCAGGGGAGCTGGGGTGCAGAAGAATTATTGTATGCCACACATGATTCAAACCGACAGCCTCTAAGAGCACAGGCCAATGCCTGTCCTCTAGACCAACCACCCACCACCACTGTAGGGCTACACGTGTGGGCCTCTTGTAGGGCCCCGCGACCACTACATCCTGATGCGTAAAAACAGACACCGCCCTCCCACGGCCAACCTTTTCCCCCGGCCGGCATTTCCATGGACACTGAGGGGGAGTGGCAAGAAGATTATTGCATGCTATGGAGAATTTGAACCCACAGCCTCTGAGTTTAGACACAAGTGCCTATTTTCTAGACCAACCAGCCAGCCTTGCTGGAAAGCCACGCGTGTGGGTCTCTCGTAGGGCCCCGCGACCACTGCGTCCCGACACTTAAAAACAGACCCTGCTCTCCCACGGCTGACCTTTCCCCCAGGCCGCCGTTTCCTTGGACAGTGCAGGGGACGGGGAGAGCAAGAAAACTATGGCATGGCACAGGGAATTTGAACCCCCATCTTCTGGGACCAGAGGCAAGCACCTTTCCTTTAGACCAACCAGCCCCCATTGCTCCTGGGGAAGGCGTGTGGGCATCTTGTAGGGCGCCGGCACTACTGCGTCCCTACATTTAAAAACAAACCCCACCCTCCCGTGGCTGACCTTTTCTGCTGCCCGCATGTTTCCATGGACCCTCCGAGGGCAGCAAGAGCTTTATTGTATGTCACAGGAGATTCAAACCCACAGCTGCGGGGTGCAAAGGCAAGCACTTTTCCTCTAGACCAACCAGCCACCCTTGCTACTGCATCAGGCGTGTGGGCCTCTTGTAGATCCCTGTGACCACTCCATCCTGATGTATAAAAATGGACCCCACCCTCCCGCGTCCTACCTTTCCCCCCGGATGCTGTTTCCGTAGACCCTCTGGGGAGGGGGGGGCGCAAGAAAATTATTGCATACAACAGGGGATTCAAACCCACAACCTCTGGGTGCAAATGCAAACATTTTTCCTCTAGAGCAACCAGCCACCCTTGTTGCTGGACCATGCGTGTGGGCCTCTTGTTGGGCCCCATGAGAACTATGCTCCAATGCATAAAAACAGACCCCCGCCCTCCCGCAGCCGACCTTTTCCCCTGGCTGCCATTTCCGTGGACCCTCCGGGGGAGGGGGATGGAGGCAAGAGATTTATTGCACGCCATGGACGATTCAAAGCCACAGCTTCTGGGTGCAGAAAATAATGCCTTCCCTTTAGACCAACCAGCTGCCTTTGCTATTGGACCTGGCGTTTGGGCGTCCTGTAGGGCCCCGTGAACACAACGTCCCGATGTGTAAAAATGGACGCCGCCCTCCCGCAACTGACCTTTTCCCCTGGCCGCCGTTTCCGTGGACCCTCCGGAGGAGGTAGGGGCGGCAAGAGATTTCTTGCACACCATGGGAGATTCAAAACCACAGCTTTTTGTTGCAGAGGCAACTGCCTTTCTTGTAGACCAAGCAGCCGCCATTGCTGCTAGCCTATCTGTGTGGGTCTCTTGTAGAGCTCCACGACCACTATTTCCCACTGCGTTAAAAACCACACCCTCCCACGGGCAACCTTTCCCCCTGTCTGCTGCTTCTGTGGACACCCCCCCGGGGGAGGAGGGGTAGAAAAAGATTTATTGCATGCCATGGGCAATTCAAACCCACAGCTTTTGAGTGCAGAGGTGAGTGACTTGCCTCTTGACCAACCAGCCAATGTTGCAACTAAACCACTCCTGTGGGCCTCTTGTAGGGCCCCGCAACCACTATGTCCCGATGCATAAAAATGGACCCTGGCCTCCCACGGCTGACCCCGGCCACTGTTTCCATGGACTGTCTGTAGAAGGGTGGCATGGGAAGAACATTATTGCAAGGCACAGTGGATTCAAACCCCTAACGGCAAAGGCAAGCACCTTTCCTGTAGACCAACCCTGCTGCTGGATCAGGTATGTGGGCCTCTTGTAGGGCCCCGCGACCACTGCGTCCTGATGAGTAGAAATAGATCCCACCCTCCTGCCACCGACCTTTTCCCCCGGCCGCCGTTTCCGTGGACCCTCTGGGGGAAGAGGGGCGCAGGAGAAAATTACTGCAAGCCACGGTGGATTCAAACAACCACCTCTGGGTGCAGAGGCGAGCACCTTTCCATGGACCCTCCAGGGTAGGGGGTGGTAAGAAATACATTGCACACCGTGGGGGATTTGAACCTAGACCCTCTGAAGTCAGAAATGAGCACTTTTTCTCTAGCCTAACCAGTCCCTCTTGTTGCTCAACCAGGTGTGTGGGCTGGTTGGGTTGCGGGGGGAGGGCTTACCTGACTCTCCTTCCTAGTAGCACTGCAGCAGCAGCGGGGACAGCAATTGGGCTGGGAGATAAGGCTGTTTGTTTACAAACAGCTCCTGCCCATGTGCTGATCAGAAGGTGGGGCCGGCCTGGGGCCTGCTTGGGAGGGGCCGACTGGGGTTTCTTTTGGGCCTCTTTTGAGCGGGGGGGGTTGGTGGCCTGGGCTGATGGGGCCAGGGGCTGGTTGGCCAGGGGCTGGTGGGGATGGCCTGG
>QEPC01007587.1:3850482-3868723 GCA_003113815.1 Sphenodon punctatus
TTTGCTAAGCTAAACACAGGGCATGTGTAATACTAGTGCAGCTAATGCAGGAATGAAGAAGCCTTACTGTAGGATGCATAGCAAGGGACAGAGTGATTTTTTTGGTTGGGGGCCACTGAGCACTGAAACCGAGTGATTTGGGGAGCCAGAGCACTGAAATGACGGCCAGTACCCACCAACTGGCAGTCTCCCTCCTGCCATCCCCCCATAACCTCCCTCTCACCAGGCTGCTGACGATCTGAGTCTGGGGACTCTGCTCCAATAGGCCCCAAATCTGGTGCACTCTGCCCACCCCAAGCCACGCCCCCTTGGCCCATTTCCAGCGCACCGACAGCTTTGCCGCCAGCACAGGGCCACTAACATTATATTTTCCTGGGCCACTTTGATTTCCCAATCTGCTGCTGCCCAGGGGGGTGGCAAGAGATTAATTGTATGCCATGAGGGATTCAAACACACAGCTTCTGGATGGAGAGACAAGCACCCATTCTCTAGACCAACATGTCACCCTTACTATGTTACCTGGCGTGTGGGCCTCTTGTAGGTCCTGCTACCGCTACGTGCAGACAAGTAAAAATGGACACCGCCCTCCCACGGCCGATCTTTCCCCCCGGCCGCCATTTCCATGGACCCTCCGGGGTAGGGGGGTGGCAAGAAAATTATTGTATACCACAAGCGATTCAAACCCACAGCTTCTGGGTGCAAAGGCTAGCGCATTTCCTCTAGACCAATCAGCAGCCCTTGTTGTTGGCCAGCGCGTGTGGGCCTCTTTTAGGGGCCTGCGACCCCTACGTTCCAATGCGTAAAAATGGACCCCGCCCTTCCACGGCCCACTTTTCCCCTGGCTGCCCTTTCAGTCCACCTTCTGGTGGAGAAGGTAAGAGATTTATTGCATGCTAAAGGGCATTCAAACCCACAGTCTGTGGGTGCAGAGGCAAGCACCTTTTCCTCTAGATCAACCAGCTGCCCTTATGGCAATACCAGGCGCGTGGGCCTCTTGTAGGGCCCCGTGACCACTACGTCCCAATGCGTAAAAACAGCTGACCTTTCCCCCCGGCTGCCATTTCTGTGGAGCCTCCGAGGGAGGGGAAGGCAGCAAGAGATTTATTGCTCGCCACGGGGGAATCAAACCCACACTCTTTGGGTATAGAGATGAGCGCCTTTCCTCTAGACCAACCAACCACACTTGTTGCTTAGCTAGGTGTGTGGGCCTCTTGTAGGAAGCTGGGACCACTGCGTCTTGATGTGTAAAAATGGACCCTACCCTCCCACGACCGACCTTTTCCCCCAGCTGCCATTTCCGTGGACCCTCCGTGGGAGGGGCAGGGGGCAGCAAGAAAATTATTACAAGCCACAGGGGATTCAAATCCACATCCTCTGAATGCACAGATAAGTGCCTTTCCTCTAGACCAACCAACCACTCTTACTGATAGAGCATGCTTGTGGGCCTCTTGTAGGGCCCCACAACCACTGTTTCCTGACATGTAAAAACAGACCCCGACCTCCCGCGACCGACCTTTTCCCCCGACCGCCGTTTCTGTGGACCCTCCTGGGAGTGTGGGGGGGCGGCAAGAGAATTATTGCACTCCACAGGGGATTTGAACCCATATCTTCTGGGTGCAGAGGCAAAAGGCTTTCCTCTAGACCAACCAACCACACTTACTGCTGGATTACGCGTGTGGACTTCTTGTAGGGCCCCACAACCACAGTTTCCCAATGCATAAAAACAGACTTCGCCCTCCACGACCGACCTTTTCCCCTGACCGCCATTTCCGTGGACCTGCCAGGGGAGCTGGGTTGCAGCAAGAGAATTATTGTATGCCACAGATGATTCAAATGCACAGTCTTTGGATGCAAAGGGGAATGCCTTTCCTCTAGACCAACCAGCCACCACTGCTGATGGCTTAGGCATGTGAGCCTCTTGTAGGGCCCCGCGACCACTACATCCCGATGCGTAAAAACGGACACCGCCCTCCCGCGGCCGACCTTTTCCCCCAGCCGGCATTTCCATGGACCCTGCGGGGGAGGGGGGTGGCAAGAAGATTATTGTATGCTATGGGGGATTTGAACCCACAGCTTCTGGGTGTAGAAGTAAATGCCTATCCTCTAGACCAACCAGCCATTTTTGCTGCAAAACCAGCCGTGTGGGTCTCTTGTAGGGTCCCGCGACCACTGCATCCCGACACGTAAAAACTGACCCCGCTCTCCCACGGCCGACCTTTTCCCCCAGCCACCATTTCCGTGGACACTCTGGGGGAGGGGAGAGGGGGACAGCAAGAGAATTATTGCATGCCATAGGGGATTTGAACCCACACGGCAAGCACCATTCCTCTAGACAAACCAGCCGCCCTTGCTGCTGGATCAGGTCTGTGGGCCTCTTGTAGGGAGCCAGGACCACTGCATCTTGACATGTAAAAATTGACCCTACCCTCCCGCGACCGACCTTTTCCCCTGGCTACCGTTTCCGTGGACCCTCCGAGGGAGGGGCAGGCAAGAAAAGTATTGCAAGTCACAGGGGATTCAAATCCACACTCTCTGAGTGCAGAGGCAAGTGCCTTTCCTCTAGACCAACAAGCCCCTCTTGCTGATCAAGCATGCCTATGGGCCTCTTGTAGGGCCCTGCGACCACTGCATCCTGCTGCGTAAAAATGGACCCTGCCCTCTCGTGGCCAAACTTTCCCCCGACCGCTGTTTCCATGGACCCTGCGGGGGAGGGCGGGTCGGAGGGCGGCAAGAGAATTATTGCACACCTTGAACCCACAGCCTCTGAGTGAAGAGGCAAGTGGGTTTTCTCTAGATGAACCAGCTGCCCTTATTGCTGGATTAGGCTTGTGGGCCTCTTGTAGGGCTATGCGACCACTTGGTCCTGACGCATAAAAATAGACCTTGTTTTCTTACTGCTGACTTTTCCCCCCACTGCTGTTTTTGTTGACTCGCCTGGGGAGCAGCAAGGGATTTATTACATGCCACGGGGAATCAAACCCACAGCCTCTGGGTGCAAAGATGAGTACCTTTTCTCTGGACCAACCAGTCACCATTCCTGTGAAACCAAGTGTGTGGGCCTCTTGTAGGGCCCCAAAACTACTTCATCCCGTTGCGTAAAAATGGACCCCACCCAGCTGCAGCCAACCTTTTCTCCCAGCAGCCATTTATGTGGACCCTCTGGGGTTGGGGGCAGAAAAAGAATTATTTCACCTTGCCAGGGATTTGAACCCACAGCTTCTCAGTACAGAGGCAAGAGCCTTTCCTCTAGACCAACCAGCCAGTCTTGGTGCTCAAAAAGGCGTGTGGGTCTTTTGTAGGTCCCCGTGACCACGTAAAAACAGACCCCACCCTTTCCCCCGTTTTCTTGGAACCTCCGGGAGAGGGAAGAGAATTATTGCGTGCCACGGGGGATTTGAACCCTCACCCTCTGGGTGCAAAAGCAAGCATCACTCCTCTAGACCAAACAGCTACCCTTGTGCCTGTCACAGGTGTGTGGGTCACTTGTTGGACCCTGCAAACACTGAGTCACAACTCATAAAAAAGGACACTGCTCTCCTGCAGCCAACCGTTTTCCTGCTGCTGCCGTTTCCGTGAACCCTCTGGGGGAAAGGCAAGAGAGCTTTTGCACGCAATGGGGGATTCCAGCCCACATCTTTTGAATGCAAAGGCAATTGCCTTTCCTCTAGACCAACCAGCCTCCATTGCTTTGGGAAAAGCCGTGTGGGTCTCTTGTAGGGCCCCGTGACCACTACGTCCTGACACGTAGAAATGGACCCCAACCTCCTGCGGCCAACCTTTTCTCCCAGCCATTGTTTCCATGGACCCTCCGCGGGAGGGGCAAGAGATTAATTGTACACCTTGGGAGATTCAAACACACAGCTTCTAAGTACCAGGGGGAAAAACCATTCCTTTAGACCAAGCAGCCAGCCTTGCTGCTAGATCAGGCGTGTGGGCCTCTTGTAGTGCCCCATGACCACTACATCCCAATGTGTAAAAATGGAAGCCACCCTCCCGTGACTGACCTTTTTCCCCAGCTGCTGTTTACGTGAACCCTCCTGGTGATAGCAAGACATTTATTGCATACTATGGAGTATTTGAACCCACAGCCTTTAAATACAGAGGCAAGTGCTTTTCCTCTAGACCAACCAGCCAGCCTTGATACTAGACCAACCTTGTGGGCCTCTTGTAGGACCACGCGACCACTAGGTCCCAACGTGCAAAAATGGATGCCGCCCTACCACAGTTGATCTTTTTGCCAGTCCAACCAGCCACCCTTGGTGCGTAGCCACGTGTGTGGGCCTCTTGAAGGGCCCCACGACCCCTATGTCCCAACCCATAAAAATGGACCCTGCCCTCCCACGGTCGACCTTTTCCCCAGACCGCCATTTCCGTGGACACTCCGGTGGAGGGGGGGTGGGCGGCAAGAGATTTGTTGCATGCCACGGGGGAATTAAAACCACAGCCTCTGGCACCAGAGGCGAGCACTTTTCCTCTAGACCAACCAGCTGCCCTTATTGCTAGATTGGGCATGTGGGCCTCTTGTAGCGCCCCGTGACCACTATGTCCTGACTCGTAAAAACAGAGCCCGCCCTCCCGCGGCCGATCTTTTCCCCCGGACGCCGTTTCCGTCGACCCTCTAGGGGGGATAGCAAGAGATTTATTGCACACCACGTGGGATTCAAACCTACAGCCTCTGGGTATAAAGACAAGCATCTCTTCTCTAGATCAACCAGCCACCCATGCTGCTGAGGTAGGCGTGTAGGCCTTTTGTAGGTCCCCGTGACCACTACGTCCAAACACGCAAAAATGGACTGCTGCCTCTTGCAGGTGTCCTTTTCCCCCAGCCACTGTTCCCATTGACCCTCCGGGGGAGGGGGAGCAGTAACGGATTTATTGCATGCCGTGGGAGATTCAAACCCACAGCTTCTAGGTGCAGAGCCAACTGCTTTTTCTGTAGACCAACCAGTTGCCCTTGCTGCTAGATTAAGCATGAGGGCTTTTTGTAGACCTCCGCAACCACTACGTCCCGACACGTTAAAAGTGGACCCCACCCTCCCTTTTCCCCTGTTCGCCGTTTCTGAGGACACTTCGGGGTGGGGGTGGGCAAGAGAATTATTGCATGTCATTGCGGATTCAAATCCACAGCCTCTGGATGCAGAGATGAGCACCCTTCCTTTACACCAACTAGTTACCCTTGCTGCTGTATTAGGTGTGTTGGCCTCTTGTAGGTTTCCGTGACCACTGCATCCCGTGTAAAAACAGACCCCGACATCCCGCCCTTTTCCCCCAGCTGCCATTTCCGTTGACCCTCCAGGTGAGGGGCGGTGGCAAGAGAATTACTGGAAGCCACAGGGGATTTGAACCCAGAGGAAAGCTTCTTTCCTCTAGACCAGACAACCACCCTTTCTGCTAGACCATGAGTGTGGGCCTCTTGTAGGGCCCCGTGACCACTGTGTCCTGACGTGTAAAAATGGACCCCGCCCTCCTGTGGCCGACCTTTTCCCCCAGTCACCATTTCCGTGGACCCTCTGGGGGAGGAGGGGGAGGGGAACGGCAAGAGAATTATTACAAGCCACAGTGGAGTCAAACCCCCGAGTGCAGAGGCAAGCACTGTTTCTCTAGAATATAAATCTGAAAAATAAATAAATAAATAAAATAAAATAAATAAACCAACCATACTTGCTGCTAGATTAGGCATGTGGGCCTCTTGTAGGGCCCCGCGACCACTGCATCCCAACGCGTAAAAACAGACCCCACCCTTTCCCCCCAAGTGCCGTTTCCATGGACCCTCTGGGGTAGGGAGAAATATATTGCACGGTACAGGGAGATTCAAACCCAGATGTTCTCACTGTAGCGACAAGTGGCTTTCCTCTAAACCAACCAGTTGCCCATTTTGCTGAACTGGGCATGTGGGCCTCTTGTAGGGCCTCACAACCACTACGTCCTGATGTGTAAAAACAGACCCTGCCCACCCACAGCCAACCTTTCCCCCCGGCAGCCATTTCTGTGGACCCTCTGGGGTTGGGTGGTGGGGGTGGAAAAAGAAGTATCTCAGGCTGTGGGGGATTTGAACCCCCAGCCTCTTGGTGCAGAGGCAAAAGCCTTTCCTCTAGACCAACCAGCCACCCTTATTGCTGGCCCAGGCATGTGGGCCTTTTGTAGGGCTCCATGACCACTATCCCAACATGTAAAAACAGGCCCCGCCTTCCCTCGGTTGACCTTTTCCCCTGGCTGCCGTTTCCGTGGACCCTCCAGGGAGGGGACGGCAAGAGATTTATTGCATACTACAGGGGATTCAAACCCACAGCCTCTTGGTGCAGAGACAAAAGCCTTTCCTCTAGACCAACCAGCCACCCTTATTGCTGGATTAGACGTGTGGGCCTCTTGTAGGGCCCCATGACCATTATGTCCCAACAAGTAAAAGCAGACCCCACCCTCCATCGGCCAACCTTGTCCCCTGGCTGCCATTTCCATGGACCCTCCGGAGGAGGGGGCAAGAGAATTACTGCATGCCATGTGGGATTTGAACACACATCCTCCGGGTGCATTGGTGAGCTTCTTTCCTCTAGACCAACTAGGTAACCTTGCTGGATGATTAGGCATGTGGGCCTCTTATAGGGCCCTGCAACCACTATGTCGCATCGTGTAAAAATGGACCCTGCCCTCCCACGGATGACCTTTTCCCCCGGCCGCCGTTTCCATGGACCCTCCGGTGGAGTGGAGTGGAGTGGAAGTGAATTATTGCATGCCGCAGGGGATTCAAACCCACAGCCTTTTCTCCTGGCCGCCTTTTCCATGGACCCTCCGGGGGAGGGCACCAAGAGAATTGTTGTACACCACAAGAGATTCAAACCCACAGCCTCTGGATGCATAGATGAGCATCTTTCCTCTAGACCAACCAGCCCTCCTTGCTTCCAGACTAGGCATGTGGGCCTCTTGTAGGGCCCCGCGACCACTACATCCTGCTGTGTAAAAATGCACTGCGGGTGACCTTTTCCCCCAGCCACCATTTCTGCGGACCCTCCAGGGGAGGGCGGGTTCCAAGAGATTTATTGCATGCCGCAGGGGATTCAAACCCACAGTCTCTGGATGCAGAAGCAAATGCATTTCCTCTAGGCCAACCAGCCACCTTTGCTATTAGGTTAGGCGTGTGGGCCTCTTTTAGGGCTCCACGACCACTACGTCCCAAGGTGTAAAAACAGACCCTGCCCTCCCACAGCCAACCTTTTCCCCTGGCTGTCATTTCCGTGAACCCTCCGGGGGAGGGGCAATAGATTTATTGCACACTACAGGAGATTCAACCCCACAGCCTCTGAGTACAAAGGGAAGTGCCTTTCCTCTATACCAACCAGCCAGCCTTGCTGCTGGATCACACGTGTGGGGCCCTTGTAGGGCCCCGGACCTCTACGTCCTGACATGTAAAATCAAACCCCACCTTACCATTTCCCCCACCTGCTTTTTCTGTGGACCCTCCGGGGGGGGGGGCGCAGGAAAAAAATTATTGTATTCTATGGGGGATTCAAACCCATGCGCTTCTCTGTGCAGAGCCAAGCCCTTTGCCTTTAGACCAACCACCCATTGTTGTTACTAGGCCAGGTGTGTGGGCCTCTTGTACGGCCCTGTGACCACTCCATCCTGACGTGTAAAAATGTACACCACCCTCTTGCAGCTGACCATTTCCCCTGCCTGCCCTTTTCAGGGACCCTCGGGGTGGGGCAAGAGGTTTTTTGCACACCATGGGGAATTTGAACCCATGTCCTCTTGCTGAAGAGGTGACCCCCTTGCCTCTCGACCAACCAGTCACCCTTACGCCTAGATTAGCTGTGTGGGTTTCTTGTAGGGCCCTGCGACCACTACGTAAAAGCAGATCCCACCCTCCCATGGCTGACCGCCATTTCTGTGGACTATCCAGGGGGGCGGTAGCAAGAGAGTTATTGCAGACCATGGAGGATTTGAACCCATGACTTTTTGGTGCAGAAGCAAGCACCTTGCTTCTAGACCAACCAGCCTCCCTTGATGCTATGCTAGACCTGTGTGCTAGGGCAGATGCGGCAGCAGCTATTACCACACCACGATTCCATTCCTAAACCTCGGCATCCCATGCTGTGCCTCACAGAATTCTGCGCGGTACCCTGCAATTCTGCAATTCTTCTACTACAAGAATCCACAGATGTGTCATGTATGTGTTTCACCGATTTGCTGATCGTTACCGTTGTCATATAAAATCAGCGGTCTTTTCCCACGTTCCGCCAATTTAATATATGAGACACAGTTATTAGTGCTTATACAGTTATTAGTCATACTCCCTTCCGCGAAGGGAGTATGACTATTTTGTATGCAGCTGCTGATGTCACTCACGCTGACTCCTGCTGGTGCTGTGTTGTCTGTGTGTCTCTCTGTACCACAGTAACTGCTCGTTCTTCTCAATACATACATGCATGTACAACATGTTCTGGTTGGGAGTTGAAGGAACGGTGTTTTTATTATGTGACAAATTGATCTTTTATATAAAGATCTCCAAAAAAAGTTTTTGTCCAAAACTCATGTTGGGAGTTTAAAGTGACCTGTGTATTTGCTGATCGAGTCATTTTTTACATCATAGGACTGGCTCTGAAAGTTGAAGGAATGAGGTGTGAAACTGTGAAGTCCATGCAGAAGAGTACATACAATCCTCATTCCGCAATTCCTCAATCTAGAAGAATTGAGCTATACAATAGAGCTCTGTTGTTGGCATTGTTGTTAATGTTGCTGCTTGTGATACAATTTGTAGGTGTCATTCAGCTGGTTCAAATCCCCACTGTTATATGTAAAATTCTTTTTTACTTTAAATTACTGTTATTGTTTGTTTTGGTAATAATATAATTATTGCTGTGCTTTTCTGCCATACTTTGGAATATAAATAATTTAAAAATGTTTATTTATTACATTAACCCAAGACTAACTGATTAGTGCAGCCAAGCCAGGCGGCATGATGTTAGTGCTATTATGCCCCACCCCCTTGTGCTGCCAGCATAATGCTCACTTGCAGTCACTGACCGCAGTCACTGATGCCCTCACTGACTGCCCCGTCCCCACCTGTCCTTACATGACCACCTTCCCTCCCCCGGACGCTAGACGAGTTAACTCCTGTAGAGTCTGAGACTCGCTGGTGGGCGGCAACCAGCAACAGCCAGGGAGAGGGGTGTATGTGTGTTGCTTTTAGCAAGATTTAGTAGTAATCTTCTACTTTATCATCATCTTTTTCATCTTTTTTATTTATACCCCGCACTCTCCCAACCAAAGTCAACAAAGGACAGTTAACAAAGACTGATTTAGACAGGTCCTACTCCCTGCCCAGTGTACTTACAACAAACAATCAAAGATGCACAAGGATGAGGGGAACACACAGGGAAAGACAGATACTTACACATGTATTCCCATTTTACATATGGGGAACTGACACTGAGGTTTTTACTTCTCCAAGGCCACTCAGTGATTTCTTATTTCAATTAGCCCTGGTCTCCTAGGCCCAAGTCCATCAACCTTATGCATTAGAGCTTTAAATCAGTCCTTATTGTGTGGCTCAGTTTCTCATCTTTGTGTTGGATGTACAGAAGATTCCACCCTTTTTCTGCTTCTAATCATCTGGCTTATAAAGTAAGTAGGCATACATACACACACACACACACACACACGGCCCCATTGAAAAGACAAAATGGGTACGGCTAATCCACAAATGGTAGGTTGAATAATGCATATTTGAGGGGTATGCCCCTTTTTTTATTCACATGCGCATAGTTCACATCCCAACTATGGATGCATATTTTCCCTCTGCACTCCTCCACCAGGCCACAGCTACACATGATCCCTCACCACTTAAGTGATGCTGCCTGAGTGTAGCTATGTAAATAGCATAGCTGTTAAATGTCCAACTTATAATACAATTCTTAGCTGGCATTCTGCGTGTTCAAATCCCTGTTGTTCTATTTAACTTAACCATTTTTTATTTTTTTATATTGTTACATTAGTGTTACTGTTTTGTAATAATATAATTATTGCTGTGTTGTGTTGCTTTCTTCTTACATTATTAAAAACATGCTTTCTTATTACATGAACCTATAGCTTCCGTGGAGTTTCTTCACATATCCGGTGAGAAACTTTAAGCACGCTGCGTCGCTGCTAGGCAACGAGCAACAATGCCAGCCTAGGAGGGAGATTTAAACTGGGTGGGATTGGACACAATACAGCACCGGGACGTGTCGTGATGGAGCCAGGCGGGAGGGATAGGAATCGGAGGAGGCCAAGAGAGGAATGGAGGAGGAGAATGAGGAGGAGGCGGGCTCAGCACTGACAGCACCACCGGAATGGCAGCCTTGTACCCCCGCCTAAGCAGGGTGGCGCAGATCACCTCTCCCACCCCTCTGTGTTGGCTGCCAGTTGTGTTGTATTTAGTCTTGTCCCACCCAGACAAGACAGAGTGTTTTACAAACAAATTGTAAAACTTTGAGAGAGCTTTGAGAAAGCTTTGAGAGAGCATAGCCGGCTGGCTACTTTAGCTCAGTTTTACAATTTTAAAAGCCCTCCATTCCAGTCTTCATCAGTGTGCTCTGCAACCATCCAGGCAAAATAAACCCAGGCCATGTATTTGTGTCGGTCAAATAAATATTTTCTATTTGTAAAACAGGCTTGTCAGCAGGAGAGGGGGTGTGGAGTGGAAGTTTCAATTGGCTACAGTGAGTCAGTGGCTAGCAAACTATCGGGCGGCTAGGTAGATGAACACTGGTCTGGCTTTGCTAGTTGTAAAACAGGATTGTCAGGAGGTGGGTGAGGTGAGGTGGATGGTGGGTGCAGGGCAATCGGAGACTTCACTTCACAAGCTGCATGTACTCTCTCTCTACTTGGACTATGAGCATGGCAAATCTCGGGCTGATCCGCAGGTTCACCCAGGTCACACGTCAGCAAGAGCATGACTATTATCACTATTTTGTGCAATGAAACACCTTAACTTTGCGACTGAAATTGTCCAGATTGCATACCCTGTTGTTCCAGACCCCATGCCTTACCGTGCAGATGGCGAATCCGTTCTCCTTATCATACCACCTCCAGACATTGGACCTTGTCTGACGGCTGTCTGGGGGTGACACTGGTGAAATCCACCTCATTGTCCTGCGTGGTGTGGCACCAGTGCTGGCATATGATTCCTCTCTGAAACAGGAACACATAAACAACACCTAAGTAATATCATGCATTTCTGATGATGCCTCTAGTCCTCCCTCCTTGGGGTGCTAGGGATGGCAATGGGAGATGGTGACCCTGGCTGGCACATGCAAATCCTGCCCTCCTTGGGGTGCTAGGGGATGCTAGGAATGGCAAATGGAGAGACCCTGGCTGGCATGTGCAAATCCTGCCCTCTTTGGGGCACTAGGCATGGCAACTAGAAAGACCCTGGCTGGTACATGCAAATCCTGCCCTCCTTGGGGTGCTTCTAGGGAGGGATAGCAATGGAGAGACCCTGGCTGGCACATGCAAATCCTGCCCTCCCTGGGGCACTAGGGATGGCAACTGGAAAGACCCTGGCTGGCACGTGCAAATTATGCCCTTATTTGGGGGTGCTACTGCTAGGTAGGGATGGCAACTAGAGAGTTGAGACCCTTGCTAGGGATGACTGGCAGGTACATGTTTGGGTGGGGGTGCTGCTCCTGCTCATGCCCATGCCTGACTGCTGGAAGAGCCCTACACTACAGCACCCTCTCTCTCTGTGGCAGACATCTGCAGCTACCCGCTGATGCCCACTGTTTGTGCCTGACTGATGCCCCCCCTGCACACCAGTGAGCTCGCTCTAATAGATAGAGCCTTTCTTGTCCTCAAAGTAAAAAAAAAGTTTACAAACCTGGCAGCACCTCCTGTGCCCGCCGTTTGCTCCTCATCAGAGGAGCTGGGCTGGCCACCACCACTGAAGGTCCGGGGGCTGGGGCAGTGACCTCTTTCTCCTCCTCCTCCACCACCACCAGCTCCAGGAGCACCACATTGGCCCCCAGCCGTGGAATTAAGACAACAGTCTTCTTCATTTTTTTTTTAACAGCCACAACACACAGACCAACAACAGTCACCCACCAAGTCTCACCAACCAGCCAAAACAACGCAGCTAAACCAAACACAAACAGCCAAAACACATGCACCGAACAGCCAGCCAACCAAACTCACACTCTCTCACCACACAGCTCCGCACACACTCGAATTTCCAGTTTCCAGCGCAATCACGGAATCTCGTGATACCTTTTTCCGAACGCCCAAACCGAACACGACCGAACTGAATGTCTGAACCCAAACTTGGCAACTGACCTGAATGCCCGACCCGAACGCCCAAACCCGACCGAACCGAATGACCGAACCTTAACCGTGATCTGTTTGCACATCCCTAAAGAGCATAGAGATGTGCCTGAGCTGTGAGGCAACTACCCATTCAATATACCCTTCCCTAAAAATGCAATGTTAGTGAAAGGGTGATACATGGCAGGGGAGTCAATGGCCGTGATCCAGTGCCTCTTGGATTCCACGCACAGTAGCATGCAAACTGCATACAAACCATGTAGATCCTCATTGCGGGTACATTGTGCCCTGCAGAAACCATGCGCACACACGCGGTCCACAGGGCATTGGATCATGGTCATGATGGCTTTTTCAACAGAGAAAAAGATCTATGCCGCAGTTAGTCAGCTTGGTTGGAGTAGAATGCCACCAATGCTCTAACCACCTGCCCTCCCACTTTAGCAGCCTTGGGGTCTCTGTATACCAAGGAGACCTGTGCACAGCAAAGGAAGTTGACATCTGGGTGCCACTGTGTCAAGGGCCTGAGTCAACACACTATACCACAAATTAACCAGGTCCTTGACAGAGAGGTTAGCTGGTAAATCCCCCAGAGAGTTCTAGAACCCTATTGGATCCATTAGTCTCTGGGGGCAAATCAACCTAACTGGTCCACCACCCTGACAGGGACAAAGGAGGGTACTGTTCTAGGCCCTCCGAAGGTAATGGCCCAACTCTGACAAAGGTGTTGTAAGGACACCCCCAAAAATCTGAACCACTGTTTCCAGGCTGGTGCAAAACATTAAATCCAACATCTGTCCAACCTCATGTGTCGGGCCAGATATTAACTTGAGATAGAGCCATGGTTGTCGTGATAGCCATTAAATCCTGCTCTGTCCCTGAAAGGCCAGTCTCAGTGTGTATGTGGAAACCACCCAAGACAATAAGTCCCTTAGGTCATAGATTCCCTACCCCTGTCACAAACAATGGGCTGAGCATCACACGGACTCACTCAGAACTACACTTTTGTTCATTGAGAAAGCCTGTGAAACTTTTGGGTGGTTGTGGGGAAATTTAGGTGGGTCTTGCAGTATGCTCTAGTATAGACATTCCGAAGGGATCTATACTAGAGATTCAAGGGGTTGATTGCAACCCCTTGAACTGTTGATGATTCAAGAGGGTTGATTGCCACCCCAAGTGGGTTCATACCATGTGCAGATGGGATCACAATCCCAATTGATATTTCATATACTTTGCATGTCTGAGGTCATGAAATTATAGGCCCCAAAGTGGGTCCACTCAGGAAAAAAGCTTGGGAGCCACTGTTCTAGTAGAGATCTATTAAAACCTCAAAACTAAATTTTTCCATCAGTTACAGCTAGGGCTGGAATAAGAAGAGGACTGTCCTGAGTTGGTAATCAGAACAGCTCAGTATTTGTTTCAGTCCTCAAATATTCAAACTTGAATTCACCCTCTTATTGTGAATGTGTGCACCAAATTCAATCTTGTGTGATTTTCTTTCTTTGCTTAATGAAGTTGATATTTGACTTCAGTTAGTGTATTTGATTTTAGCAGTTCAATTAAACCTAATAGCAAGTCAATCAATGTTGAATTTTGACTTTGTTAAACTAAACAAATTACAAAAAGTCAAAACAGATTTTATTCTATAGCTCTGTCTTTTAAAAAGGGCCACCAGCATCTTATATACACTTACCTGAATTTTGTTTAACCTTGTTCAGTAACAGCCTAGATGACGGGAGCTAAAAGGGAACTGGAAACTAACAAATTGAAAATTAATGCACACACACCCTTTCCTAATTTGCTTATGAAATTAACAAGTGTGAAGCAAATTTTAAATTTAATTTTGCAAGTGTGAATTCCCTACATTTGTCAAGTAGTGAATTCAGATTTGGGGCACACTCCTCTGGCTTTTAATGCCACAAGCTCTCATTTAGTGCTTCCCAGATTTGTCTACCCGCCATTCAGGAAACTTTCTCCTCCTCCCCCATCCACAAACATCTTCAAATCTGTCTGGAGGCTCTGGCTGCTATACAAGGCTGTTGCATTATTGGCCTCCACTCCAGTGCTTTTCTAAGAGCAAGCAAGGCCCTTCCCCTCAGCCCCTCCCTGCTGGGACAGGGAGATGGGGTTAGTTTTAAGACTCTCTTTAAATTTTGTATTTTGTGGGAATATGCTGAGGGAGAGGGTAATGGGGGAAGGATGGAAAGTTGAGTTTGTAAGGGATATAAGGGAGAGGTGAGACTTGGGTGGGAAGACAAAGATTAAACTGCCACAAATGAGAGATGGGGATGTGACAGTGAGAAGGCTCTGTGCATGTGGGAGTGGAAGGGGCAGGTTTTGACTGTGGGAGGGTCTTCTCTGGGTAAGTGAGTAGGAATGGGAGTGCTTGGGATGGGACAGTTGACTTGGGGATGGGTGAGATTTTTATTTACATGCATTTTAATTAAGATTTGTTGTTGTTTTGAATTTATATAAATCACCCTGTGCCACTTCTGGGATAGGATGAGGTGTAATAATAAAAATTAATAATAAGTGCCAGAACAAGTCCCATTGAATTGAATGGCACTTGCCGTGGTGCTAAGAGTTAACACCAATGCTAAACAAGTGGAAGATCATGCTCATATTTGGTCTTTCCCCAGTTACAATAATAGAAGCTTGGAGTGACTCATGTCAATTAAGGTATTCTCAATGTATATCAATGTAACTTAGATCTGAATTTGACCAATGAAGATTGAACAAGCATGCAGAGATAAATGAAGGGTAGAAAGGACCATTCACTATCATTCAGTTTACAACAATTGCCTATTTTAAATCCTTCTTTAAACATATTTCACCAAGGATTAACCAACCAAGTAGATCCTGTGCCTGAAAAAAAGAACCCATTGAAGAACACAATCCTTCATGTTATCAATCTTCAACATATGTTACGTGACAGCACCAGAGAGGAGGAAAGTTAAAAGCAAAGAATTTCAAAAGATGCATCAGGGAAAAGCTCTTTCTTTCAGCATTTAACAAATGTGTCTAATGGTTTACTCATTAAAGCAGCCGAGGAAAAATGCAAAGGTAATTCAAAGACCAATTAAATACCATCCTGAGAGAACAAGTACATTAAAAGGAATGAGTGTAGATGATCATATTGCCACATTTCTTTCTAAACTTCACCTTATTTTGACTTTATTTTGGGAGTGTCCTTAAGTATCAGTTAGTGTTAGAGTAGAAATAGTTATATCTATTGATTGATTGATTGGATTGGATTTTTAGGCAGCTCCCTCCTGCTACCAGCACCTTGAGGCCACTCACAACATATTAACAGCAATAAACAGTACATATAAAAATGTAAATATATGTATATAATATAAATATAAGTATATAAGTATATAAAAATCAGCAATATAAAAATAAGCATAAAAGTAAACATAAAACATAGAAATGGAGCTTTAAAAAAAACCCTCCCCCCCTCTCTGCCCTCCACCCACCACCTGTATCTCTCACCAAAAGCCTGATGGAGCAGCCAGGTTTTACGCTGTCTTCGGAAAGAGGGGCGGTTCAGGGCCAAGTGGACCTCTATCAGGAGGGAGTTTCACAGCCTTGGTGAGGCCATGGAGAACACCCTTCCCATAAATCACCATCCGAGAGACTTGGAGGACCTCAAGAAGGGTGCTCCTGGCTAACCACAGGGGCTGACCCAGGGCCCGAGGTGTGAGGTGGTTCTGCAAGTAGCCAGGACCCAGGTCATATAGGACTTTATAGTTCAAAACCAACACCTTGAATCAGACCCGGAAGACTATGGGCAGCCAGTGCAAAGAATGGAGAGTAATGTGCTCACAACAACACATCCCCCGTAAGGAGATGGGCCACCACATTCTGAACCAACTGCAATCTCCAGACCATCATCAAGATGGCTACAGAGGTGGTGGAATCTCCTTCCATGGGTGTTTTAAGAACCGGCTAGACAACTATCTCTCTGTGATTCTGTAAATATCTGTGTGAAAAGGGCCATACAAATTTTCACGGAACGTCTAAACTGAAGACTCCCAGTTCCCATGCAGTTCTGCTTCTCGGGATTCCTCCCCCTCCGGACCGTGTGAAGTAGCCATTCTCTCCCCTGGAAGCAGCTTCTAGCATTCTCCAGCCTTCCGGTGGACTTCACCCTTGCATTCCACAGGCTGAACCCTTTTCTTCCATGGTTCTCTTCTCAGGGTTTCCTGTGGGTTATATAGCCTTGAGCAAGCCGATTGAGCCATCGTGAGAAAGTGGGGGCCTTGGTACATCCCACATGATAAGTTCTAAAATTACTTTCTGGAGACCAGACTGGGACTTGATTTTACATGTATGACCCTTTTTAACACAGACACTCTAACACTAATAAAATGGGTGTTACATTTTATTATACATGTTGCAGGGCACCCATAGAGCATGCCTGCAGCCCTGCATCATGTATAATAAAATGTAACACCCATTTTATCAGTGTGTCTGTGTGAAAAGGGCCTATGTTACTTGAAATTAGTCTTTTACTCATCAATGTATATTGGGAGAGAGAGGTTTTTTGTAGCTTTGGGGGCTTCAGAGCCCTGAGTATGACAGCCCTGTACTTTCATCTCATAAGATCTAACCTTGATTGGGTGTGACTGAGCTCATTCCTCCTTAGTCCTATCCGTGCTACTGTCTGGATCCTGGCTAGCTCAGGAGCTAATCCTGCCAGGACTGAACCTTAGCTAGCACACTGCCATAGTGCTATATTAACTTTTTGAAAGAATTTAACTTCACAGCACCCCTGTAAGAGAAGTACTGTTATCCACAATTTGCAGATGGGAAATTGACACACAGAGAGGGAGAGAGACAGTAGGAACACAATCCTCCAACATTATTGTCGGTGAGAGCTGAACGATTCATTGACTTCTGTGGTGGAGGATTCTGCTGACTATATTCTTATTATTATCAGATTCAGTGGAGTCAGCATTGCATCCTAAGTGACTTGTCTAATATCATCCAGGAAATCTGGTGACAAAGCAGGGAAGTGCATCTAGAGCTCCCATTTTCATGCTAGCTCCCTAACCACTGGACCATTCTCTCTCAACCTGGGAGTCCATTTGCTAGTTACAAACCTTTTACAGCCCTGTAGGATTGCAATAATATGTGTAACTTAGATATTGTAGATCTAGAATTATTGCTTATTTCATTGACGACTGCTAGGCCATCTTACTGTTCTGTAACAGTGTGATTGTCACTGGATACAGACACACACACAAGCTGCGGGGGCCTGATTGCCCATACAGTCTGCATCAGGCAAGTGCAGCTGCCACACTGAGGGGCCAGCATGAAGAGCAGGGCAGGTGGTCTCTTCCCCTTCCCCCGCGGGGGGGTAGGCCACTTTCAGACTCCTACCACACTCTGGGGAAGGCCGAGACACTGGTTACATGGGTGGCCACCCAGCCCCACCTGAAGTCTCAACCAGCCCACTCATTATCCCACCCCTGGCCCGGATTTGGAGGCAGTGTCTGATGCTGAAAGCCCTGTGGGGGACCTCACGGGGCAGACTGGTCCCACAAAGGTTGGTGTACTACCATGCATTGGGCAGCCTTACCTCACTTTGGCCAAGGCTACATGGTGTCGCCCCGCCTTTTTCTGAGGATACAGGGTGTCTCAGCTGCCTACCCTGCAACACTGTGGGGTGAATATCTGGTGGCTGACAAGCACACAATATACACAATTGCCTGACAATGGTGACTGATGTGGTGTAAGCCTGCCCAAATCACAGTAGGCATCTCATGTGGCTGTACCCACTAGTACGGATTTGCAAACACGATTTGGCCATTCGGTGTTTGGCCCGAACTCAGCCAGTTCAGATGGCCGAACTGAACGCCAAAAGCCCTGAACAGTTTGGCCCTGTTCAAATTAGTTCAGGCGCATTCGGGTGGGAAAAACAGGGTTGGAAGGTCCGGGGGGGGGGGGG
>QEPC01007587.1:3868759-3955498 GCA_003113815.1 Sphenodon punctatus
CCTGGCACCAGGGGTGGAGGGGCTTGGACTAGCAGCCAGCCTGCCCAATCACCATCCCTCTTTTCCTCAGGCCACTGGCTTCGCAGTGTGCGATTGGCCACAGGCTAGGCTGCACAGAGCCAATGGGGCTTGTGGTAAGGCGGGTGCAGCAAGTAACAAACGTCATTGCCCTCCCCCCTTCCAACTCCTTCTGAGCTAGTCACTGATCCTGTCAGCAGGCATTTTCAGAAGTCTCCCTCTCCCAGCAGTTTGTGTTCCTCTCAATCCATTGCCATCCTCTTCCTTTTTCACCCATTTCCACATATTTACCTCCGTAGTTTCATTTATTTAGATTAGATTAAATAGATTTAGCTGTTATTTTTATTTTGTACCACTTCCTGTGTTCTTTCTCCCTATCCTCCACTGAATCCTTCCCTCCTCCCTCTATATATTCCATCCCTGATTCCTTTCCCCTGTTTTTGGATTTATTTACAGTAGTGTTAGATTAATTTATGTTTCATTTCATTTGTACCCCTCCCTGTGTTGTTTGCTGTGAGCTGTCTGTGTCCCCCCCCAGGGATGGATAGATAGATAGATAGATAGATAGATATAGTGTGAAGTGATTCCGTTTTAATATTTTATAGTGTGTTTGTAGGACTAGGCCTTTGTAGATATTAGATAATATTCCATTTAGTTCCATAGATTGTAGAATAGTTAATAGCAGTTAGAGTTATTGTAGATATATATAATATTAGATTGCAAATTTGAATAAAAAATTATACATATATAAAAAAAATCTTTGTGTGCATTCTTTCGGTTGGAGAAATGGAGAAGGGAAGCAGGAGAAGCCGGTCTGCTGCCCATAAGACAGGCAATGGGGCACATGGCAGAAGAGGCAAGGACCGTGACAGCAGAGTGACAGCAGGCATCAGCAGCAGCCCGAGCCCATCACCATGCCCCAAACTTCACAGGCCTGATTTTGGCAGTCCAGCTTCAGAGGCTCCCAACAGTGGCAAAAGCCAGGGTATGGTTTGATGGTGCCTCCTGCAGCATCCTCCACTGCCACGCAGCGCACTGGAAGGCCTGCATTCCAGGAGGCTGTGTCTGTCTCTGCTGCGGCTGCAGGAGCAGGTGCAGCAGGTGCTTCGGGGTTGGATGTTCCTCAAGGGCCACCAATGTCCTCCATTATTGAGGTGATCCCCAGCAGTACAGGGCTAGTGGATCCCACCCCGGCTGCTAGAGGTAGGGCCCGATCCCTGGGCCATGGCAGCAGGGGGAGGAGCAGCAGCTATAGGAGGCACAGGGAGAGTAGCAGCAGCATGGTGGGTAGTCCATCAACATCAGGGTCCCAATACTCCCCTTCATGGGGGGACATCACTCAGATTGGGGACAGCGAGGCAGACACTAGTCCTGTGGAGGAGATGTCTGGTGCTGAGGTGATGGCTGTCCCTCCAAGAGCTGTGTCACCACCATGTTCTGCCCCTCCCAGAGTGCTGTCAGTGGTGTGATACCCGGTGCGGGCCAGAAGGCAGGAGGGGGCAAAAATCCTCCGTCTGGGTGCATTTTAAGTTGGTGTGGGCGGATGATCCCAGGAAGGTGCAGTGCACTTTGTTCCAGAAGGTGGTGAAGCATGGGCAGGTGCTCACCAACCTTGGCACAACTGCCATGGCGAGGCACATCAAGGTATGCCATAGCACAGTGCTGCAAAGCGGGCAGGCAGGGGCAGTGGATGCCTGTGGGTTCCCGACTGCAGCGGCCAGTCGTCCTCCTCCATCAGCGGTCAAGCGTCCTGCTTGAACAGCTGCCTCTAGCATCAGGAGTGGTATCGCTGCTAGGGAGAAGCAGCAGCAGCAGCAGCAGAAGCAGCAGCAGCGTCAATGCACCATGGAGGAGCTGGGGTCGGGGCAGCTGCCAAGTCCATCGGCAGCTGCAGGACCCGGAGGGTGGTGGGGCTTTCAACTGAAATCCATGTGCATGTTGGGGGAAATGATTGCGCTCAATAAGCAGCCCTTCTTGGTGGTCGGAGACATGGGGTTTAGGTGCGTGATTGACTTCCTGGCCCCCCAGTTTAAGCTGCCCTCGCGCACCATCCTGAGTCGGCAGGTGGTGCCAGTCCTGTACCAGGCTTTAAAGGAGCAGGTAAGGGAGCAGATGGCAAGGCCTGGGGGTGCCACCATCCATTTCACCACCAACTTGTGGTCAAGTCAAAATGCGCAGCATGCCTACCTGGCAGTGATACTGCACTGGTGGCAGGATGCAGAGGCAGTGTTTGGCAGTGGCAGGAGGGGTCCCGAAGCATGGTATAGGTGGTTCCTGCTTCAGGCAAAAGTAATGGATGGCCCCAACACTTCTCAGAACATTGAGTCAGCCCTGACTGCCATGGTGAGGGAGTGGGTCACGCCAGGTGTGCCCTTCACCAAGGGGTGCGTGGTGATGGACAACACAGACAACATCTTGAGGGCAGTCCATGAGGGGGGGGGGGCTTCACCAGCATCCCTTGTGCCACACACACCCTTCACCTGGTGGTCAGGAATGCTCTGGGCTTGGGGGAGAAGGGGATTGGGGCAGGCATCCTTAGCTCCCTCATTGAGCGGGGGAAGAAGCTGGTCGGTTTCTTTAACTGGTGTATGAAGAGCAGCGACTTCCTCTGGGCGAAGCAGGCCAAGCAATGCTCCGCAGTGCACCAGCTGGTGCAGGATGTGTCCACCTGGTGGAATTCAAAATTCCTAATGCTCAAGCGGCTTCTCGAGCAGAAAGCCACCTTGCACCAGGTTCAACTGGTGATGGACATCAGGGCACCTCCAGGGCACAATAGGACATAATGGGAGATCCTGGCTCATGTGGTATTCGTGCTGAGACTGTTCGTGGTCATGATAGAGACCAGGTGACCCCTCTGGTCCAGAGTCTCCTAAGGAGGCTGGAGGAGATTCTCCAGGGGCAGGATTGTGGCCCTCAGGGCAAGAATCTGGCCAATGAGATGGTTGACCTGGTGCAACAGCTGAAGACAGGACTGAAGGCATGTTTTGAGGAGTTCCTGGGGTGGGAGGAATATGTTCTGGCAACCATGCTGGATCCCATGGTCAAGGGCAGCGTGGCACAGTAGACAGCGCTCTATGGGCACTGGAAGGGTGAGCTGGTGTAGAGGGTCCGTCAGGCCGAACAGGCTCTGGAGAGTGCGCAGCAGTAACAGCAGAAGGACGCCCATGGGGATGGTGGGAGTGGGAGCAGCCACCTGTTTCAGCTGGTGGGGTCTATCCCTGCCCCCAGTCCTAGCACAGCAGCAGGCTGAGTAGCAACAACACCCCTATTGCCAGCAGCAGCAGCAGCTCCTATATGCATGCCACTCTGGGGAGCATGGGGTTGTGCACAATAGGGAAACAGCATGACTGAGGGCAGTGGTGGAGGTGGTGCCCAGGCAGTTACCAGAGGGAGTACGATGGCACCTCAGCAGAAGTGGAGACCTACCTGGAGGAGAAGCCATGCATCAGTCCCAGCAGTGATCCCTTGGCCTACTGGACCAGCAAGACTAAAATTTGGCCAGTCCTGTCCAAAGTGGCCTGATACTGGGGGCCAAGTTGGATGAGCAGTTGCTGTTCCTGAAGGGGAACCTTCCGCTGCTGGGATTCCCCGAGCTGCCCATGGACATGGATTGATGGTGCAGTGGCACACACCATCCCATTCCAGGGCCAGTCTTGGGACTGAGCTCCTCCTCAATATGGACTGCTCCTGCTGTGCTGAGGTACTGTCCCACCCTCCCAATGCCCGGTGCCTGCCCTCCTTCTCTCTCTCTCTCTTTCTCATACTAGACGGCCTTGGCTGACTTATCTGACTGACCTCATGACGCAGGATGGCATTGGGAAAATATAACCCTGCCAGCTGGCCTCTGGCTAAATGATCTTGGCCCGCCTATCTGATTGGCTCTCTCTCTCTCTTGCACTTCACAGTCTTCACCAGACTATCTGATTGCCCTGCCAAGGTCCCAGCTTGCCTTCCTTACTGCCTCTCATGCCACGCTGCCTGTCTGCCTGCCCAGGTTGCAAAGCTCGAACCCTGCCTCAGTCTGTCTGCCTCTCATACCATGCTGCCTGTCTGTCCGCCCAGATTGCAAAACTCGAACCCTGCCTCAGTCTGCCTGCCTGTCATGCCACGCTGCCTGTCTGCATGCACGCATGCCCGGATGGCCTAGACCAAAACTCGCCTCAGTCTGCCTTCTGCTCATGTCAAAGTGCCTGTCTGCCCACCCTGTGAGCAAAGCTGAAGATGTACCCCGGCTTGCCTGCCTCTCATGCTACGGTGCCTGTCTTCCTGCCCTGGCAACCCTGGGTGATGTGTCCCATTGGCCTGGTAATCCCGCTGCTGCTGTCTGCTGGTCCATGGGTGCTCTGCCCTAGCAAATCCAAATGTGCCCACGCCATCCTGCTGCTGTCATCTGCTGCTGTATGGGAGCTCTTCCCTGGCAAATCCTACCATCCTGGCTCCATGAGTGCTGCGCACAGGCAAATCCTGCTGCTGCCATCTCTGCTGTGCCACGGATTCTGTGCCCGGTCAATCCAATATCTGCTGCTGCTGCCAATGCTGCCTCTGATGTCTGTGCCATGGGTTCTGTGCCCGGGAAATCCAATGTCCGCTGCTGCTGCCTGTGCCACCTATGCTGTCTGTGCCAAGGGTTCTGCTGCCGGGCAATCAAATGTCTGCTGCTGCTGCTGCCGCCAATAACATCTCTGCTATCTGTGCCACAGGTTCTGTGCCCGGGTAATCCAATGTCTGCTGCTGCTGCTGCTGATGCTGCTGCTGCTGCTGGCACTGCACGTCATCCATTTGCTCCTCACTCTTGTAAATGCCCATAGCTTGGATGAGTGCACTGGCGGGCAGGGGCTCGGTGAACACAAGATTCATCAGTGTACAAGACTTGATCACTTTGCAGTAGAGCTTCTTCAGTTCGGTTGAGTATGATCCAAGCCTGAAATGCCTAGCCAAGCAGGGGTGCCAGGCACCAAGCCTTGGCTGGGCCTCTGCCATTGCTCCACCACTGCTCCACTAATGCCAGCTAGCCTGCAATGCCTGGATGAGCAGGGGTGTCAGCCACTCCAGCCCCAGGACCCACCATCTGGGTTCTGGGGCTGTCATTATAGTCATGGGGAGAGGTCATTCCACCGCATCAAGAAGCAGCCAGTCACTCCAGGCCCAGGACCCACATCAGAGTTCTGGGGCCTATGTTATAGACCAGGTGTGCTGTCCATCCAATGCATCTGGAAGCTGCCACTCTAGTCCCAGGATGCACCGTCAGGGTTCTGGGGCCATCATTCCGCTCACTGGGAGCCATCATTCCACCGCATCAAGAAGCAGCCAGCCACTTCAGCCCCAGGACCCACTGTCCGGGTTCTGGGACCTACGTTACAGGCAGGGAGGGCTGTCATTCCACTTCATCCAGAAGCAGCCACTCTAGTCCTAGGACCCACCATTTCTGGGGTCATCATTCTGCTCACAGGGAGATGTCATTCTACCTTTTCTTTACGAGGTAACAACCTGCTGCTCGTGGCGAGAAAGAGAGAAAATCTCCCCACTGCTAGCAAGAAAGACAGACACGATCCCTCCCATGTTGTCACCTTCAGTATATGGCCAGAAAGAGAGTGAGGGAGAGAGAGAGAGAGGCTCCCTGCTACAACAAGAGAGATGGGGGTGGAGGGGGAGAGGTGTATCCAGCTCAAGCTACCACCTGCCAGAACCAGCGAGAGATCTCATCTGTTCTCATGATGCTCAGTGCCCACATCCAGCAGCAAACCTACCAGAAAGAGATGGAAATAGCACACAATGAAATTATGTGCCCCTGCCTGTCTGCATCCTTGTATCACCTGTACCTCCCTGTACCACCTATTTGAATGATTGAAAGAAGTGTGCCCAACAAAGCAATAATTCTCAGGACATCATTCAACTCCCATGGACTGGCATTCCACTGTACCTGAAGAATCCACTCCAGTCCCAGGAACCATCCTCAGGATCCCGGAACCATCATTCCAGTCACTAGGGGCTGTCATTCCATTCCACTGCATCCAGAAGCAGTCACTCAGGTACCAAGAACCATGATCTGGGTGCTGCTGGTGCTCATGCCTGACTGGCCAATGGCCACCTGCATTCACCCGCAAGCCTGGAGCCCCACCAGCCTACTCCTATGCACCCACCCACGGATGCCTGCTGAAGCTGCTGAAAGAGCCCCTCTGACCACCAGCACCCACCGCCTGCTGCCAAAGAGCTTCTCTCTCTTTCTCTCTGGCACACCCACACAGACACAAGCCCTGCCCTTCCTGGGGGCTGTCTGTAAGTTGAGACCCTGCTGGCACATCTTGGGACTAATACGCTCCATGTGCTGCTGCTGTCATGTAGGAATGTGACAAACTGTATATACAATGAGATTCTGCCACCTGCCAGAAGCAGCACAGATGGATAAAAGATTGGACTGGTCAAACTCAGCTGGTAACAAATATAAGTTTTATAAAAACTTTTAAAACAACATACAGTACAACTTTATAAAACAAACATTAATATATATATACAAAGAAAGGAAACTAACTTAGTGGTCTGTGGGCCTGTCCCTCAGAGTGTGTGGGAAAGGAGAAAATGATGCACAGGACCAAGGGGTGGGCACCTCCTCCACCTCGTACCCATGTAGCCGAGCAAAGTCCAAGGCCTCCTCCAGGGATGCCTTCAATTTGACAACCGACTGGCAGAACAGTTCAAGGGAATCCTTCTCAGTGCAGAGGGACTCCTGGTACGCCTCTGCCTGGCGCTCCTTCACTTGGAGCTCCTCGAACCATTCCACCAGCCGGTCCTCTATGTTGCGGGCATAGACCTTTAGCCGGTCCATGTATTCTTTGGTGGGCCTCTCAATTTTTGTCTGAAATGCCTTGGCCTCTTGTGTCTCCTCACAGGGGGCTGGAGAGTCCTCAGCGGAGCTGGAGGGGGAAGGGCTGTGGTGACGGCACTTCTGCCATGCCTTCCCCCCTGCTTTGGGTGATATTCCTCTGCGGAGTCCCTGTGCCCCAACTGAGACACGTCCCACCTCGCCACCTCAATTTGGTGGATGTTCTCCACATGGGCTATCAACCCTGACATGGTCCTCTGTGACCCTCTTTTAATATTTTTGTCGCAGATCTAAAGAACATAAAAAGATAGGAACATAAGAAGTGCCATACTTTGTCAGACCAATGGTCGATCAAGCCCTGCCTGCATTCTGTCTCCTTAAATGAGTGGTTGGCCAATCTCTCTCTCTGCGGGGGGCCTCCTAAAAGGTCATAGGGCAATATGTTCCATATTGTTCCAGCCCCCATGCCTAACCTTGCATTCTGCAAATCCGCCTTTTGCAGTACGGAAATACTTCTATACCGCGGATCTGGTAGGCCTGGTGGTTTGATCCACCGACGTCCCCTTTTGATGGGGTTTTGGCACCCTCTCTGAAACGGGAACACAGAAACACCTACATATTATTATTGTTATTATTATTATTATTATTACGCCAGTTGTATGACCTGGTGCTGTACAGAACATAGAAATAGATGTGGTCCCTGCCTGTGGCTTACAATCTAAAAGACAAGGAGGGGGAGACAAGGAGAGGGGACAGTGGGAGAGACATGGGAGAAGACAAACAAACATTCAGGCGGATGCGAAGTCTCAGGTGCGTGTGCTTGGCTTGGTTACAATCAGGTTGGTTGCAGCAGTCTGCAGAGGAGGGCAGACAGTAAGTATATGGGGAACGACTAGCAGGCATTGGGAAAGGCGGCGAGGAAAAAGTGGGTCTTGAGGAGGGATTTGAAGGAGCGGAGGGAGGGGGCAAGGCGGATGTGGGTAGGGAGGGAGTTCCAGGCATGGGGGGCAGCGAGGGAGAAGGGTCGAAGGCGGTTAGGTGAGCAGGAGAAACGAGGGAGAGTGAGGGAGGGGACAGAGGAAGAGCGGAGAGCGCGTGCAGGAGTGCGTAGGGAGATTAGGTCCGAGAGGTAAGGGGGAGCTTGGTTGTGGAGTGTTTTGAACGTGAATACCAGGAGTTTAAACAGGATACGTTCAGGAAGGGGGAGCCAGTGAAGAGAGAAGAGGAGAGGCTGCACATGGTCGAAGCGACGGGCAGAGTGAATGACCTTGGCAGCGGAGTTTTGGATTGCGATAAGGGGGGACAGGTGAGAGCGAGGGAGGCCAGCAAGGAGGAGGTTGCAGTAATCGAGGCGAGAGATAACCATGGCATGAACAAGGGTTTTGGCCGAGGAGGTAGAGAGAAAGGGGCGGATCCGAGCAATGTTATGGAGGGCGAATCGGCAGGATTTGGCAACAGAGTCAATGTAAGGTTTAAAAGAGAGGTGCGTGTCAAAGATGAAGCCCAAGCTACGGGCTTGGAGAACAGGATGGATGGTGACTCCATCGATGCAGATGGGCAGGTTAGAGGGAGAGGAAGAGGAGGGAGGAAAAATGAGGAGTTCGGTCTTGGCCATGTTGAGCTTGAGTTGACGTCGGGACATCCAGGCGGAGATATCAGAGAGGCAGTTGACGAGGCGTGAGTGGACAGAAGAGGAGAGAGAGGGGGTAGAAAGATAGAGTTGGGTGTCATCAGCATAGAGATGATATTGGAATCCATGGGAAGCAATAATTTTGCCAAGGGACAGGGTGTAAATAGAGAAGAGGAGAGGGCCAAGGACAGAGCCTTGGGGGACCCCAACCGAAAGGGGGAGGGAGGAGGAGGTCGACCCAGGGAGCGAGACTGTAAAGGAGTGGTCAGAGAGGTAGGAGGAGAACCAGTCAAGGACAGAGCTGCGGAAGCCCAAAGAGTAAAGCGAGTCCAATAGGAGCGAGTGGTCGACAGTGTCAAAGACAGCAGAGAGATCAAGGAAGACAAGAATAGAGTAGTGGCGCTTAGATTTAGTGACAAGTAGATCATTGGTGATCTTGGCCAGGGTAGTTTCAGTAGAGTGGAGGGGGTGGAAGCCGGATTGGAGAGGGTCCAGGGAGGAGTTGGCAGAGAGGAGGTCCAGGCAGCGGGAGTAGATAACACGTTCCAAAAGCTTTGAGGCAAAGGGAAGGAGGGAGACTGGCCGGTAACTAGAGGGGTCAGATGGGTCTAGGCTGGGCTTTTTGAGGATGGAGGAGATAGTGGCATGCTTGAAAGCAGAGGGGAAGGAGCCTGTGAAAAGAGAGAGATTGATGACATGTAGAAGTGGGGAGGTGACAGTGGGAGCAATAGAGGTCAGGAGGTGGGAGGAGATCGGGTCAAGGGGGCAGGTGGAGGAGTTGGATGAGGAGAGCAGAGTGGAGATTTCAGAGAGAGAGAGAGAGAGAGAAAGAGAAAGAGAGAGAGGCAGGAGGGAAGGATGTGTGGAGAGAGGGGGGAGGGGTGGTATGGGAGCAGGAGGAGTAGGTGGGTGGGAGGCAATGTCTCGATGGATCTTGTCAATCTTTGAGGTGAAGAAGGATGCAAGATTCTGATCAGCAAGGGAAGAGGGTGGAGGAGGGCTATGGGAAAGAGCTCCAGGAACGTCAGCTCCCTGGTAATTCCTTGGTCCATCCATTCCTGTGGCCACGGAGCAGCAGCCCATATGTCCCTGAAAATTACCCCGAATCCTGCACCGCCCACAGTGTCCGAGTTCACCTGAAGCTCCGCTTCCAATAACACGCAGTCTCTCCAAAAACTGGTGCCATTAAATCTGGACAAGAAGGTGGCCTAAATTTGTAAGTCCTCCCTCATTTCTCTGGTAATCCTGACATGATGGTGTGGGGGAGGGTTACCCGCCAGCTTTGCATAAATGCGAGACAGGAAGGCTTGTCCTGGAGCTACCACCCGGTAGGCAAAATTAAGACTTCCCAAGACTTATTGGAGGCGGCGAACTGTCACCTTAGCCCCCCCCTCCAAACACTCATCTACCTTGTCACGCAGCGAGGTCAATTTGTCCTCCGGGAGGCAGGAAACAGCTGCAATCGTGTCCAGCTCAATCCCCAGATAATTCAGTTTAGCAGCTGGCCCCTGTCTTTTCATGAGCTAGGGGGATGCCTACCTCCCCGGCTACCTCGTGAAAAGTCCTCATGAGCGCAGTACACTCATCCGTATCAGCCCTCCCGACGAAAAGAAAATCGTCCAAGTATTTTGTCATCCCTCCCCCGTCATGCTGCTGCTTTACTATCCACTCCACCAAGGAAATGAACCTCTCAAAAGCTGAGCACGAGATAGAGCAGCCCATCGGCATGGCCTTGTCATAGAAATACTCATCGTCAAAATGAAATCCGAGGAGAGGAAAACTATCGGGACTAACTGGCAGCAGGCGAAAAGCAGACTTAATGTCGCATTTGCCCAACACTGCACTGGGGCCAAAGGACCCGACCAGTGACACTGCTGAGTCAAATGAGTCATACCGGACAGTGGTAATGTCCTTAGGTATAGCGTCATTAACCGACCTGACCCGCGGATGGGACAAGTGGTGGATTAAAAGAAATTCTCCGGGGGCCTTCTTTGGCACCACTCCCAATGGGGATATGACCATGTTACTGAAAGGGGGGACAGGAAATGGGCCAGTTACCCTACCCTCTGCTCTTTCCTTCTCTATTTCAGCCCGAACCACGTGTTCCATGCCCACCACCAACTTCAAATTGGGTGCTACCCTTTGCTGTTGAACGTTGAACGTCATAAGCAGGTATACTGAAACCACGCTGAAAACCCACGATGACATAATCCACCTCCTCTCTGTCGGGGTGGGCATTGAGGGTGAGCTCGAGGTGGGCAACCTTAACCGGTGTTGGGGCTTTTTTCCTGTGGCACCTGACCCACTGGACCCAGAACCACCCTTTCCGGGGGGGTACTGTTTGTCTTTTGCCCTAGGCCGCCCACGCAGACAGGCAACGTTTGCGTGGTGCCCTCCACAGGTGGAGCAGGAATGACGAAATCTACAGGCTGCACAGGAACATTTTCCCGAGCAGCCAAACTCAAAACACTGGCCGGGGGAAGACCCTGGATCCCTCCTCCCCTCGTCCCGAAAGGACTCCGAGGCCGACGAAGCCCCGCCCTTTGCCAGGAGATGACCACTATCTGACCTGGGGACATTCCCTGATCCGCTCATGCAGCTGAGCCACAGATCATTGGCATGCAGGTCCCATCTGAGGCCCAGTGTAAATGCTGCACGGTGACAAAAAGCTTCATCATACCGTAGCCACGCCACGCCCGCTTCATATGCCCACCGCACTATGTCGGCATATTTGAGCAAATCAGCTGCCCAGCCAGGGTAGGCCTGGATCATCACGCCCTGATATATTGAAAAGGCTGCGGTCCAATTAGTCCAATTCCATTCAGCCTTTGTCCTTTTGAAACGCTCCCTCTCCTTCTTTTCATCCTGCTCCGCAGGACTCCACAATGGGATCGCTGAACAGCAGGGCGGCAATATCCATGTACTTCCCCTTCCAGATCTGTTCTCTGGTTGCGGGGAGCTGGTGGTCTCCTGTGGGGACTGATACCATTGTGTAACCCCCACCCACTGGCGGGGGCTGGCCGAAACCCGACCCAGATGCCTGGGTCATTGTGGCCCCGCCACCTTGCATCAGCGGGTATGGGCCTGGCGGGGCCCAAACATGCAGCGCCTGCACCCCAAAGGGGGCCGCACTCAGCCCTGACACCGAGCATACCCCCAACATAACCGCTACCACACCAGCTCTGGGTGCAAGGGAAGGGGAGTGGGAACCAAAACCCACGCCCTGTTCCACCATATCAGCTGGCTCTTTACCAACACTCCCGTCTGAGGAGGGGCGGCTCCTGGTCTGCTGGGCCCACTGGCCGTCTCTGCGGGTCCTCCGGCCACCTGTGAGGCCACCCTCCCCTCAAGAAAGCCCCCCCATGGGAGGGTTACAAACTCACCTGCCGCCTGGCCTGCTGGTACCACCACTCCTTGGTGCGCCCCCTGCTGCCCTGTGTGCTGCTGCACCAGTGTCTGTATAGCTCTCTCGATCCATGTAACTCTCTGGTGAAGGTCATCGCTGTCATCCCCCCGCAATTCCACAGCCACCGGAGCGGATCCTGTCAAAAGAAAAGGGGGCAGGGGCTCTCCGGTCCAGCCCCGCCCGGGGGCCAACTTCTCCACCAGCCCCCCAACAGCTGGGGGACAGGCCGATGGTGAGGGCCCCACTTGCATGGGGAGAGTCCACCAATTTCCCACTGGCGGTGCCACCGGCACCGGCTGCGACAAAAGGCTCGCATCGTCCCTTTCCCCAGCCATCCCCAACACCCCTGGGCAGGAAGGGTAAGAGGGTGTCCTTACTAGGGGATTGCTCGCTCCTTTAGAGCACCCTACCATGGGAGGGATAGACCCCCGTGGGTGTGGCCCTGGCACAACGCCTTCAAATTCCTGATAACGGGCTGGGGGCCTGCTCGCCTGCCCACCCCTACGCAATGCAGGGGGGGCTGAGGAGGGGCCAGGCTCAGCCCCATAAGGTTCTCCTGTGGACCCTGACTCAGGATGACCAGCCCAGCCTCCAAGGTGTGATCAGGAGCCGGGTCTGGAGGGGCCGTAGGCGGTAGCACCACTCCCCTAACACCACCCTGAAACCCCCAGTGGGGGCAGGATTGCTGCCCTGGAGCTGGCGGTGGGGTGGGGTGGGGCCCTGCAGTAGCTCCCTCAGCAGGGCCTCACACCCCTCCAGTCTCTCCCTCTGTTGATGATGGCCTCAGTTTTCCCTAAAATGGGTACAACCCCCCCCCCCCCGCTGTATGACCAAGGGCCAACAAACTTGGACCCGGAGGGCTTGAAAGGACAGCCCTCAGATGTGGCCAAGGGCTGGCAGATGTGGGGAAAAGGGCTTGAGAGCATAGCCCCCATTATAAGACAGAGTAAGGATCAGGATCAGCCACCATGGAACCCAGCAGAAAGTAGGTTGCTCATGTGAAATACCAGCCTGAACCTGGGGGAAGAGAGGAAAAAGGAAATTGCCTAGAGTAAAGTATGGGGCCATTAAGAGGCATTCTTCCTATTCAGTAGAGCACCGATGACTGGAACTTGGAGCAGCAACCCCCCCTTCAGGAATAAAGAAATCCAGGAGCTCCCTTTGTGTCCCAGGAAGCCGATCGTTAGTCCTCTCCTCTTCTCCTTAACTACCCTCCAGCCACTGTTGATTACTCTTTCCCCTGTGTCAGAGGTATCTTATGCATCTTGTATGGCCCTTTTTGTGATGGAAGTGGAAGTTGGGTTTCTCCCCTCGTTAGCTCATTGTGTACCCCAAACGACCCATCGTAGCCTTCCCTAATCCTTTGTTCAGTACCCTATAACTGCCCCTTGTTTTCCCATCAACCTCTGAGAAACCTTGGACCCCAGATACATGCAGGTCTCCCTGCATGTGTCTGGACTAATGGATCCCCCAGACTTCAGACTTCCCCCTCCCTTTTGGACCCCAACATCGCTGGATCCTGGGATGCTGATCCTGCTCAATCAACTAGGAGAGGTAAACTATAGGTCCAGTTTCTTGCTTTTTCTTCCCCTCTGCAGAGCCTAACCCCTCCCCTGCTCTTCAGTGTACTTTCACTTTCCCAGCTGCAGTCTTTGTTTTCTTTGTAGCCTTTGTTTGTATCCCTGGAGCCTTTGTTTGTACCCCTGTACCCTTGGGAATCCCGGCTTAAGGTCATTAAGCTCAGGCCCCCTGAAGTTAAGGAACAGTAGATATTGGGTGGCTCTGTCCTCAGTAGCTATGAGGGGGAGGGGCAGTCTGTGTTTTATTTGTAGCCTTTGTTTGTACCCTTGTACCCCTGTGAACCCCAGTTTAAGGCCATTAAGCTCATTCCCCCCCTGAAGTTAAGGAACGGTAGATATTGGGTGGCTCTGTCCACAGTAGCTACGAGGGGGAGGGGGTTCCTGTTAACACAAGCTTACTTTCCCTTCCCTCGCATTTGTTTGTGTTTTTTCCTTCATGTTCCATCAGCCAGACCTAGGCTGTGTTTTAGTATTAGCCTGTATGTGTTTCTGTACCTTATTTGGGTCCTTTTTCTTTTATTGTATAACCCAATAAACCTCATTTAGTTTTATTGGAGCATTTGTGTCACTTTCTTTCTATTTGGGGAGGGTACATAAACTGCCTGTAGTGCGTACTGTCCTCAGCTTGATCCCTTTGAACACGAGGGGACCCCCCCCAATTTTGACTAAATTTGGCTAATTCCCCTAAATGTAAAGATTGAGCCGCTATTGGGGAACTGACCCCCCAATAATCTCATGTGGCAGGGGGTCTCGGGTTAACACCTGAGGGGTCTCTCCTCCTGTATTTCACTGTGCCCCTCCCCCAGGGGGGGCACCGCTCCCCCACCAGCTTGGCCCTCCTCTATCTCACCCTCACCCTCCGGCAGCTCCGCAATGGGGTGGGGCATCTCCATCTCTGGACGCCTCCGCCTGCTAGCCCCTGAGGCATCTGTCTTCTTCCTCATTCATCCCATCATGGCTTCGCTCAGATGCAGGAGGGGATGGATACTCAGCGCTGCAGCTCCGACTGCCATTCCTTGAGCTCGGGTCGAAAGTGGGGCCAGAGCTAGGCAGACTCCCTGCAGAATCAGGACATGCCCCTAGGGGGTGACCTACATGGCCTCTCTATCCCAATCCCTGCTGGCGGGGTTGCCTAGCAACCCTGGCCGGGTAATTTCAGCCTTGCGCGGCCGGTTCTGTTTCCCACTCTGGGGGCTCCTTCCAGCCCCGAGGTGGGAAATCATTCCCTAGCTGCCCTGCCCCCTCAGAACGGGCGCGGCAAAGGGTCTTCTGTCATCCACCGCCCCCCTGAGGGGAGAGGAAGCCGGAGGCAAATTTCATACTTGTGAGCTAGGGACCATGGTGTTGATCAAGTATGGTAGAACATGGAACCTGACCTTTTTTTTAAATTGCCTTATACCACCATTAGTAGAAGATGTGAGGCAATTAATAATTCTACAACTGATGACATAGTTTCTGTCACATGCTATATGAGGACAAATCCAAAAGTTCTCAACCAAATTTTAATTGGGCTAGATTCTTCTCTCCATTCGAGGAATAAAAATATGGAAATAATTTACTGTAGGAGGTTGCCTACCTAAGCTAACACCTTGCAGAATGAGAAGCACCTTCTTGCTTTCTTTGTAATCAGAGGACGGCAAGGAGACCAAATTATCTCTTTTGTATAGCTGATTTACAATGTCACCACTGTGAACGTAACATAGTCCTGGCCCTTCTCATTTGCACTTTAATCTTCTTATCTACCAAGCTCCCTGTCTGGGGGGTCTCAGCTCCTGGGCTTCCAGGCACTGACCAGCCTCTCTCTGGTGGAGTCTTCCCCAGTGGTTTGCCCTGCTGAGGCTAAAGCTCAGTTTCATAAATGCACCAGCCCATTTAATTGAAGCCAATTAAGCTCTGGGTGCAGGTGTAGCTAGAGTTCTGGGCCACCTAAGACTGGGCCAGTGGGGAGACTAATCACATCATCCTGTTACGCTGGGTTAAAACAGATGTGTAGCCAGCGGGACTGCTCCCCATGCCAGGTGACACGCCCTGGGTCAGAGTAGCACTGAACTGATGTGCCCATAGCTGGGGAGCCATCTTGCTACTTGTATAGGTTGGGAAGGGTTGGGAGCACGACAAATGTGTGGGCAGGAAGTCCTGCCTGCGCCCTGCTTCCAGCACCCCACCCCCACCCAGACAGACAGTCATGGTGCCCAATAAGGCACAGCCGTAGCAGCTGGCCATGGTTGTGGTGTGGCATACCTGCTGGGGCAGGTATGCCACACCACAACAGACATGATAGCCCACTGTGGCCTGCTTTAGGCCACATGGGTGGCCCTTCCTGGACTGTGATCTTGGAAATTTGTAAAGACTACAGCCTGGTCTAGCCTGACCCCAGAGCTATCCTGGGCCACCATCTCCCACACATATATACACATACTGGTGGATTCCGGGCCACAGTGGGCCACAGAAGTCAAAAGTCATGTCTGTTTTTACCCACTGACCCTGTCAAATGTCAAACTATGCAGCATAAGTTATATGACTCGATTATTGACTAACTATATATTTCAATGGTTTTGCTTTCAAATGTCTTTAGAATATTAGTTGCAATCAAATATTCATACGTTTCAGAGTGATTATCAGACATTCTTTTTAAAATTACATTTTCCATGCCCCAAACTGCTTGCACAATAACTGTTAATTGCAAGACCAAAGGTTAGCTGTTTGTGGGTTGCTTGTCCTTTGTGGCTTTCAGCAAAGTTTTCTGCAGTTTGAAGGGCCACTCAGCAATGCTGCATTATGTAAAATCTCACATGCGCCCAAGCCTCAGGTTGACAGAGCAAAGCCAGCAGCTGTCACTTAGCTTAGGAGGCACAAAAGACAAAGAGTCTAGAAAACCATTTACAATCTAATAAGTCTGTTGTTAATTTTTTTTTTAAAATCTACAGCAACAGAAGGAAGTAATGCCTGATGAATATGCAGTATTAACATTTGAACTGCATAATATATACACTTTATTTTGGAATTAGCAAATTACCTGAATGACTCACACAGTGTGTGATGCACATTCATAAAAAATGGTAATATATTACCTTTCACCTTGCTTGCATCTTACACCCTCATTTGCTTCTGTGGAATAGGATACTTTATTTTAGATCTCTGGTATCCTTCTGCCTAGAGTCCTAAAGTCTGAGCCTGACCCACTCAAGATCTCTCTGTATCTGGGATCTGTGGGCTAGAGCATGACTGAAGCTCAGAAGCCCTGTTTCTTTGTGTCCCAGAGTCCTAGCTTCCCAGAACTGGAAGGTACCTCCAGGGTAGAGCTGAAATGAGTGACTGTGAAAACAGCTATACCTGATGAATTTCCAATTGACCCCAAAACATCGAGTACCAATCATTGCCCGATTTGGGTACCCCGTGTCCCAGTATGTCAACTTCAAGTCTTGGAATGTCAACTTCTAGTACTGATTTTTCAACTTCCTTATCAATTTGTTTACTTCTGAGACCTATTTATTGATTTTCCATCCGGAGAAATCAACTGCTAGTCTCAGAAAGTCCAAGTTCTGGTTCTGGGAAATTGACTTCCGGTCCTGATTTTTTAATTTTTTAATTTTTATCCCAATTTTCCAACCTGATAGATGGAAAAATTAGTACCAGGAGTTACTGACCTTTCAGGTTTCCTGGGCATCCAATGCAGTACCCTTGGGTACTAAATTAAGTACCCGTTTCAGCTTTCTGAGCCAAAAATCCTCTATTCCAGCATCCTGCACCACTGCAGGACCTACCACACCCCAACTATCTGCACAAACAAATCCATCCAATAGCCACAAGTAGAGACTGGGACCAATGAGAGCACACCAGTGCCTGAAATATTATTAATTACATTATTATTAATTATTATGATTATTATCATAATCATAATAAATCTTTAAGTTTATATAGTATCCCCTGCCATGGCACTCAGAGCGCTTCACATTTAACAAATTAACACAACTTTTAATCCTCACAACAACCCTTTGAGGTAGGTTAGGCTGAGATTATGTCTCAAAAAGATGAGCCACACCCACACTATAGAGGAAATAAGAAAAACAAAAAACTTCAGAGGTCACAATCCCATGTCCTGCACATCAATGTGCCTGCAGTGCGGAGCTGCACAGTTTGCTTACAGTCTGCACGCAGCTATGCATGCATGTACACTTACACACGTGCATGCATGTAATCCACAAGGCATGGGATCGAGCTCAGAGTCAACTGCTAATATGCCCAATGGGAAATTCCTTCCCAACCCCAAATGTGGCAATCAGTTAGATCCTGAGCATGTGTGCAGACCCCACCAGCCAGGCAGCTGATATATTTCTGGCCAGAAAGTGGCCCCACCTCATGCAGAATGCAGTGATGACTTGGTCATCCTTGAATCACCATGGATAATCATAGGAATCCTTGATCATCATGGCTCATCATATAGATCATCGAATCATCAAGGATCATCACGGGGATCCTTGAATGTCCTGGAGCAGGCCTATGAGTCAAGACTCCACAGCGATGATGCCATGTCCTCTGGTGTCTCACTGGCTTCCAGTGCTAGGAGGTGAAAATGCTCCATCTGGAATCAAGAAAGGGCATCGGTTCTTGCCCTGTTGTTAATACTTGGCACATGCTTGGCAATAAAGAGGATATTATTATTCAGGAAAGCCAACACAAATGTCCTAACTAGCTTCATGATGCGTGGGGATCTAGATGAGAGGGAGTTGATGACATGACCACAACCAGGTTGTCACACCAAAACAGAACTGTATGGTTGATAAATTCTTGCTGCCACAGGTGCACAGCTAGGACAATTGGAAAAAATTCCAAAAATGTAAGGTCCTTCATAATACCATATTCAACCCAGTCCTCTGGCCATGTGCCACACATCACCTGCCTCTGAAATAGTCTTGAAAGTCAAAGCTATCTGCCATGTCTGAGTGAAACTGAAGCTCTGCTTCCAGTAGGAGGCACTGAATCCAAAAGCTAATCTCAGTATAATTGGTCAGGAAAGTGGCCCACATCCTAAGGTCTTCTTTCATCTCCTTGGTAAGTCATATGTGAAAATGCAGAGGGAGATTCCCTGAAACAGCCATCTACAACCAATAAAGACTGAAGCTGCCTTTCACTTTTGCAGCAGCCAAGCAGCCATCAATACTCATGCATTGGACACCAAGTTTCTCTTCAGGGAGTCACAACACAGCCTGGACTATATCAAGTTCAATACCTAAGTAAGGGTGGTAACAGGGTCTTCTGTTTTTTCTGGTACCAGTGGGACCTCTCAGCTCAGATGCCACCTCCTGAAAGGAGTGCATCAAATGGTTGAATTCAGGGGTTCCTGTGAAGATGAAGTTATCTAAGTATTTTGTGATATGTGGTAGCCCCACCCACTGCTGCCCCACCCATTCAATCAGGGAACTGGAGCCTCTCCAAGGCTGAGGATGAAATGGAACAAGTCATTGGCATGGTTTTGTCAAAGTAATACATCCCTTGAAAATGGAGGCTCAAAAGCTCAACATTGTCCAGGTGAACCAGCAGCAGGTGAAAGACGGACTTTATGTCACATTTTCCAAGCAATGCAACATGCCCACAACATTTTACCATTTTGACTGCAGAGTCAAATGAGGCATAATGCACAGAGAAGAGCTCAAGAAGGATGGCATTGTTCACCAACCCTCCACCCCCTTATGTACGAAAGATGGTGAATCAGAGGTAGTCCCCCAGGGCCTTCTTAGGAACTACACCTGTGGAGAGGCTCTCAGGTTGGGCAAGGGGGATCAGGAAATGGGCCGGCAACACACCCCTCCTTTACCTCTTTTGTGAACTTGGCACCAACCACATTCTCGAATCCTCTAATTGATTTCAAATTATTAACCGTCTTTAGATGTTGCACCCCATGGATGGGTATTACTATTCTAAAATCATCTCTAAAGCCCTGAACTATGTAGGTTACCTCACTCCTGCTCGGCTGATCAGTCGGGGCTTCCTCTGGTGCTTCTGGCCTAACTGAAGTTGGTGCCTTCCAAGGCCCAACTGCAGACATTTGTTCATGATGGAAGAATTCTGCTTGGGCTTACTTCCAAACTGCTTAAGTTTGAAGCAGTTGGATCCTGTGGGGGGGCCACCACATTGAGAACAGGAGTGGCAAAATTTGCACTGAAACTGCAAGCACCTGCTGGAACAGTTACATTCCCAACAGGGCCAAGTTCTCCCAGTGGGTTTCTGGCTTTCTGTGTGAAAGGGGTCATTAGCCAGTGACAATGCACCCTTTACTAGGTCATGATTGCTGTCAGATCAGGGGCATCTGAAGCATCATTCATACAGTCCAGCCAAAGATTGTGGGCATAGATATCTCAACAAAAGTCTGGTGTGAAAGCCACCCTGTGTATGAAGGCTTCATCATATCAAAGCCACACTTCAGGGGGGCCGGAGTTGTAAGCATGATGAACGATGAACGATGTTGGCATACTTTATGAGATCTAAGGCCCACTCTGGAAAGACTTGGAGCATCACTTCCTGAAATATGGAATAAGTCATGGTCCAGTTGTACCAATTTCTATTGTCTTTGGGGCACTTGAATTTTTCTTTCTCCTTTTGTTCCTCGCACTCATAAGATCCCGGGATTGGATCACTAAACAGAAAGGCAAATATATCCATATATTTATTGATTATAAATATTCACACACACACACACACATTTTTTCTCTCTCATAGCCTGGAGTAAGTGCTCACTTATAAGGGCAGAAACCTCTGGGTAGGCCCTGCCTGGTGGTGGAGGATTCTTTTCTCGCACCTTGGGGCACACATTCTGGGTTGGGTCCCCGCTTGGACCCTTCCACACCTGCATGCTATGGCCAGGTTGGGAGTTGGCTTCCTGCACCGTGCCCTGGGAAGATAAGGTAAGATACAATTCAGGGGGGTGAAGAACTATTTGACCCTGTTAACATAGGCCACCACCTGACTGGTTGCTGCTTCATGCAGAGGCGCACACTCCGCACAGTAAATGAAGCAGAGGAGGGTGGAGTTTCAGGAAGGGAGACCATGCAATGGGCTCCTAACCACACCCCCGGTGCCTACTTCATTCCATGCTGTTGGGCTGGGGCCTCACCAGGCTGGCTGGCAATGTCTTTCTCATCCACACAGACCACTTGCCTGGGCCACTGCCCAGCTGGCTGCTACTTCATACCATAGGCACACTGGTAAGTGAGGGGGAAGGTGAATAATCAGGACGCAGGTCACTCTGGTGCTCACTGCCATAGGCACACCATTAAGTGCAAGGGGGTGGGGAGGGAATCACTGGGAGGCCAACCAGTCCATGGCACTACTCACTGCCTACCCTGCGTCTCTTTTATTTGTGTTGTGTTGGTGGTATGGACCCTGTGCTACATAGCTAAGCCTTCCTTTCTGTGCCAACAGCTCACCCACCAGGATAAACTTGGCATCTGGGAGTCCACAGGTGGAGTTTGCTCTGCTCCATCTATTGCTCTCGGCTCCCAGGCAAGCTCTAGGTTTTGACACCAGCCTGCACCCAGACTACTGCCCTAACATCTCACCTTGTGAGATCAGGATTCATGACCTCAAGGGCCAGGCTGCCCTGGCCCAGCAAAGTTTTCACTGCAGCCAGTGTTGTCATGCCCCTAGTAGCCATCAGCTCTCCTATCCTGCAGCCCCCTTCCCCCCAGCTTGCCCATTCTTATAATTATTGGAAAGGCAATTTTTTCCTTTGTCCCTCTCTGCAGAAAGACACACCCCAGTCAGGTCTGGCTTGAGGGAATGTTTCCATCCTGAAGTTCCACTGAAACAGCCTCCCCTCACACCTGCCCCCCAAATAAATCAGTCACGATGAAAGACACTTAATTCAGTTCAACTAGCTTTTTTCAGATGCCCTTTCCCTCACACCTCCTTTCCCCCACCTGAGGCACAAAGCTGCTGGGAGCTCTTTCTCAAGGACTGGAGAAAATATGGGCATTCATGGCCCCCAACTCTGAAAGCTGAGCGGGTGCATCCCTCTATCCATCCCCACCTTCCAATAATTATATACAATGGGGTTGATCCCATGCCATGATTGTGCAGCTGTGGGCATATGCACACAACCATATGGTTTGTGTGTGTGGTCTGTGCAGCACTCCATGGGGCATGAGTTCACCCCAAGGTTGTCACACATAACCAATGTCCTCTTCTTGGAGGGGATATAGTTCAGTGTATGAAAGACTTTGGAATTGCTTTGGTATAAAAGTTTCTTTTGTGTTTGTCTATGTAGAGTACAGTAGTCAAAAATGCTATGAATACTGTGGTCAAACAATATTCAAATAGAAGGCTTTATGTACAGTGAAATACAGTCCAGTAGCTATATTTAGACATGTGTTTATATTAAATTTCCCTGGTGGCAAATTACCTCCAAGGTCTTTCTTGGACACCTGGTTTGAATTAGAATGTGACCTTTTCTGACCAGTCACAACACAATATCTAAATATTCTAAGCCAATCCAGTGTAACTACTGACATTCGATAAATAACTTACTCCTGATTTATGCAGGTAGGTGTGGAGCTTTATTGGAAATGCCATTTGGTCATCTCAAGTTATGCTAATTCATTCTGCTAACTCAGTTCAAATAGTATACTAGCAATAAAATTCAGATATTCTTCTTTTCCAGCTTGCACTAGAATTTCCGCTAGCTGTTCCTCTTTTGACCCAGAACTACTTCATTAGGAGTTGTGAAAATGTTGTTTATGGTCTCTCAACCTCTGCTTCATTTGTTAGCTGCCAAAAGGTACAACCAAAAAGCATGGCTCCTTTGAGACTTAAGACAGTGCCAAGTGCTTTCAAGAGCAGTAATTTAATACAGTTTTTCATTAAAGAGACAGAGAAGCTACAACATTTAGGGAGCTGCATGATTAACTAACCAATGACAGGCATGTCTTTCCATTTCCCCCTCTAGCTCGTAGTTGCATCTTATTTTAAGTTCCTCCTTCATAATTAACTAGTGAACTTAAGTGACACACAGGGTAATTCTCTAGATCAGTGATATTTGTAGCCAGCTCATCTTTCAGAAGAGATATAAGACATTTTTGTTTGACCAGGCATTTGGCAGGCAGCCATGCATAGGATTGGGTGGAGGGGTTCAGGGAGGAGAATTGGTGGGTGATTGTTGGGGATAGAGGGTGGGGTGGATATTTGGGATGATGTTGGGGTTTTAGGGGATCTTAATTGTATTTTATTGTATTTTGTGTTTTTGATGTTGTGAGCCGCCCTGAGTCTTCAGAGAAGGGTGAGGTTGAAATGTAAATAAATGAATGAATCAATCAATCAATATTCACACAAAACCTGGATCTTGTGGTGGGAGGAGAGGGAAGGAGATGGGGTGGGTGGCAGTGGGATACATACTTCTGTCTTCATTCTATGTCCATGCTTAGCAATTCACTGCTTTTTTATGACTGTGGCCTCATGAGCAGCAAGTGGCTCTTCTAATTATAGCCCCACAGAAACAGCATATCCTGGGGCTTCAGGAGCACTGATTGGCCTCCCTTTGGCCCCCCTTCCAACTAAAGGCCCCGGGCCATGGCCCCTACTGACTCTGCTTAAGACCAGCCCCAAGATCATGGAGGGTACATTGGTTGATGCAAAATAGAACCCCAGCAGTTTTTATTTGAAGTTACATTTGAGTACCATAAATCTACCTGGTCTTCAGAGGTGCTATATCAAATTATACCCACCGACAAACAGGGAGCATCTTTAAACATTGATAGGGTGACAAATGGCCCCAGCATGTGTTTGAGTGTTTGTATAAGCAGAATATTGATTTGAACATAGTTTTGTACACATGTTGGGCTCCCCCAGTAAACCTGAGATGTGAACACAATTGCATTGCTCTGTCAACTCACATGCTCCCCATGAAGACGTCAAGAGCGTTACAACTAAAGATATCAAGTGGTGTGTTTGTATCAACTTCCAGTTATCAGATCAACAGAATATTGTGTTTTCTGGAGGGAACTCGGGTCTGCTCTGTCCATCTCCTTCCTGCCCATCTCTATCCTCATGAAGCATAAGCATTTCCCTCAGAGACGGCACAACATAAAAAAAAAGTGCCAGTTGAAAGGCAGTTGTAAGCACTGCAATGCTGTTTGCTTTTCCATCACAGAGACAACCTCTGCAAAGGATATTAGCACCTACTCCTCAAGACAAAGCACAGAAGAAAGTGCTTTCACAGATGCTTAGATATGGCAACCACCGGAGGATGTGCCTGCATTCTAAGGAAAGATAGGGAGGGAAACACCCATTGCCTCTATAATTGGGGGTACGTCTCAACATAGGGCACATTTGAGCATGGGTACAACCAGTGTCATGTCAATATATCCCAATACAGTTTGAGATATACTTTAAAGATGCCCAGGGTTTTTATTATTGCCACAGCTTTTTGTTTTAAAATACTGTATTAAAAACAGCAGCAGCCAATGATGCAACTGTGTCTATACTTTGCTTGGGAGGGGAGGAGGCTTTTCCAAAGAACCAGATGCCCCTAGCCACAAAGTGCTTACAATACAGACACCCTTTGTTCAGCTTCCTGTGTCAAAGTAGGAGTCTGGCTTTTCTCCAGAGAAGCCATCTTCAGAACTATCATTCTGTATTACAGAGAGCACCAGTCCTGGTTATGAGTTTTTTTAATGAAAACAAACAAATAGGATATCATTGGAACCCATTTCTTCCTGTATGTTTTTCAAAGATAATTATTAAACATAGATGAGCTCTCACAGCCTACAAATACCATGGGAACTACTGTATGAACAGAATCAAGATAAACTCAGAGGCAGGAAACAGCATGTGGGATGATAAAGTAGAATTACATCATTTTCTTGGCAAGAAATTGGTTCTTGCAGGGGACTCTTGTTGTCACAGAAATTGAAGTCAGAATCCTTTTTCTGTCACATATACTGGCCCTTTAAGTCTTTGATCTGTTCTATTTTATAACTATCCTTTAAGGAAAGTCTTTGATCTTTCCTTATTTTGTATCTAATATTTAAGAAACAATGGAATACTCACATTTGTTTTAAACATAGAAAAAGCTTCTTTGTTTCTTCCCTGAAATTCTTTCTTCGGGGATCAGACATTTAATACGAACATCAGGGAAGGATGCAGAAACTGAGAAGCAAATCCACTAACAAAAATTCATGTCAAGGATATATAAGTCAGTCACAAACAGATATATAAGTCAGTCACAAACAGAGAAAACCAAAGCCACCAGTGTGCAACTCAGTGTCTCCCTTCCAGCTCCCATTTCAATAGCAAGTATCTAGATGTTCAGAAAGCTGAACACAAAAGAATTAAAAGAAACACGTTGGAGACTTTTCTGAAGTGACAAGGGCCATGAATATACCCTGCTGTTCCTGAGAAGGGTATATCCAGAAGTGAGAAGGACCCATTTGAGGAACATACAGCTTCACTTCAAATCTACAGGATCTATTTTCAACATCATAAAATACACTTAAAGTATGTTAAGGTTATGACCCAAGTCAAGAAAAAAAATAGGAATCAAAAGATAAGGACAAATTGTACCATTCAGTCATATTTCCTATATCTAGGCACAAAAGTAAACTGAAATAGTGCCTCGAGGAGAAGTGTTCACTGCATTTTCCCCACTGATGGCAATGGGGAAAATACAGTGAACATGGGTCCCTGCTTATAATGGGAATCAACCAATCGATGCATAGGACAAGTTTCCCTCGTGGGGTCACACACTCTGAAGATGGAGTAACAATGGCCACTTTTACACGGACGCCACCCACCCACAAACACCTGGAAACACCCACTGGATGGGTGGGAGAGCGTCTGTGTAAATGTCCACAAGTGGGTGGGGGTGCGTGCCCGACCCACCCGCCAACACCCATGGAGCAGCCGCAAAGGAGCCGGCACCCTCTGTGGGTGGAGATGGATGTCCAACACCCGAGTACCCGTGTAAAAGCGAAAACACCCACGCGGATGAGACCAGACCGGTGGATCCCCACTGCACCGGTGCCATGGGTCACACATGTGCCACCATGCAGACACTCCCATGGGGGGGTGGGGGGACTCTGGATGTCTGGCCAAGAGCCCGTAAAGGAGGGCAAAACCATGGCACATGTACGTGGACTCCCATGATAGCAACCAGGAAGGCCAACGAGAAGGCCAAGGGAGCCGACGACGCCTCATGCACAGGAAGGGGCCAGGTGAGCATGGGGACCCAGGAGTGCCTGGGGTAGCAGAGCCCTGGCAAGGCGGTGCAGGTGTGTGTGTGTCCCCCAGGTAGAAGGCACAAGGGGGGGGTCCATGACCACCGGCACAGGGGGAGGGAAGCTGGGAGGTACAAGGGGGTGCACCATGGAGGGGGGAGAAGGGGGAGAATGCACCAGGCCATAACACAGCACACGTCTCCCAGCACAGGGCAGAGAGGCTGCACCGCCCCCCACCCACGGTCGAGGACCCCCAGCCCAGCACATCCCAGGGACATGGCCCAAGGACCATCAACGAGAGTGAGGTAAGCATGAGGGAACCACCCTTCCCCACAGGGATGGGAGGGCCAAACCCCAGGCCTGGCACCATGGGCCAGGGAACACAGGGCAGGTGAAAGTCGCATACCACGGTCCCCCGGCCCCACAGAACAGCTCCCAGACAACAGAGCACCACACCACCAGGATGGCAGCCAAGGAGGGGGTCCCCAGACATCCAGGTGAGCAGAAAGGAACCCCAGGGGGGAGAGGAGAGGGCAGGCCCCTCGGGGGTGCGGAGGGGGCCAGCAGGACCCGGAGTAACCCCTAAAGCACTACCCCCAACAGGACATGACCATCATCATGGCTACCATATCCACAGGGCGGGCCCCATGCCACCAAGCCGGTCAGTCCCCCCCCCCCACACGGGTCCCAAAAGGGGTAGCCCTGGTCAAGGCAGGAGATCAGGGACATTATACACATGTGGGGGTCCAAAAGGGTCCAGCAAGACCTGTTGCGATGGGGGTCACGCTTAAGGGCCTCCATGGCCTCCCCCATGAGGTCCATGAGCATGCGGCCTGACCCTCCAGCCCATCACAGGCGCGCCGCTGTTCGCGTTGGAGGGCAGCAGCCTGGCGCCTGTCCCATAGGTGCTTGTTGCGGGACTGGGCTGTCATGGCAGCCAGGATCTCCCGGTCCCTTTCCCACTCCCCTCTGATGAGCTCCCTGGTGAGCGCGAGCTCCCGGGAGTGCACCGTAACTAACCGTTGCGATTCCTCCAGCAGCTCCCTGCCAAGGTCCTCCCTCTGGCGATGGTTCCTAGCCTGCATCTCCCAGTTCCACTCCACACTGCTGGCAGCTGCACCCCTCATGCGAGCGGGCATCTGGTCTGTGAACAGGAGGTTGGACATCATGTTAGTGGTTCTGGCCTGTGTGCCCCTCCTCCCCCTGGTGACAGCAGGGTGGAGGGTGGGAAGTAGTGAGGGGTCGAGGAGTGTGGAAAATGTTGGAAAATGTTGGGGAGGTGATATGATGATGTATTTTTGTATTTGGGGGTTATTGATTAATAAGGGGTTTTGTTTGCCTCTATTGATGTTTAAATTGTATTGATGCATTGTGCATCATATATTGTTTCTGTATTATATATTGTTTGTTAGCCGCCTCAAGCCGCCTTTGGAGGGACAGTTGCAGGATATAAATTAAAATTGGAATTGGAATAACACGTAACGTGGAGCAACCCCCTATGAAGGGGGCCCTTGTACCGACCCTCCCATGGTAGTACGGACCCTGCGCAGGCCAGACCTGCTTACCGGAGCGGGTACACTTGGTGGCGGCCATTATGTAGCTTTGTTTACCCTCAGTCGGCCATGTTGTGCCGTCGCTATGTCGGGCAGGGCTGCCCCACCAGTTGCGGCTGTCCATGTACTTGCATAGGTGTTTGCTGGGTGCTTCCCCAGATGGGTGTTTGGCCACTGGGTGTTTTCTGGCCCCTCCCCTTTCCTTCCCACAACCCCCTGTGATGCTGTCTGTATAAATGTCTCCCTGCTCAGCACCGCCGGGTGTTTGCTGTGTGTGCTCACCCACCCATCCACACACATCTCCACCCATTGGCGCTGCTGCGTCGTCTGTGTAAAAAAGACCAATCTTGCTTGATGTTTTATATACTTTGAATGTTTTTGTTACTGCCTGTGGTTGTGAGATTATATTTAAGTCTCATAATAGGGTCACATAAGCAAAAAGTTTGGGAATCACTAATCTAGGAACTAGAAGATAGATAGATATGACATACTTCTCCCTTAATTTAGGAGAGAAGTTAAATTCAATTTTTGTGGGTTTTGTGTCTAAGAATTTTGGGATCTTCTTAAGGGAAAAAAATCTGGCAGCTCCTACAGTTGGTGGATAACCAAACAAGCAACAACCTCTCTGCTTAGTCTCTGTGTGTTGTCCTCTGTGTTGGCGCATGTTAGGGCTGAAAGTTCATTCTCAGAGTTTTTCGTTATTCTCAAGAAAGCTGGTTCTTGGTTCATTCCAGGAACCAAGAATGAACCGAGAACCAGAAGTGCTTTGGCTTAATTCTCGATGAAAATGAAAATAAATTTTAAGAATCACTGCACATGAGCAAAAATGGCCAACAGGCTATTCTGTGCATGAGCAGTCCTTTTCCAAAATAGAGGTGCCAGGTGGCAGCGTTTCTGCCATTTTGGAAAAAGGCAACTGGTTTGTGCATGTGCAGTGGCCATTTTCAACATGTGCAGACCAGCTGTCCTTTTCCAAAATGGCAGTGATAATCCCACTGCCATTTTGGAAAAGGGATGTGCATGAGCAGAAAGGCCCAGTGACCATTTTACACATGCACTTTGATTTTTTATTTATTTTTTTAGACCGAGAAATACTGAGAATTCATACTGGGACCAAGATCTCATTACAATCTCAGTTCCTGGTTCTAGGATTCTCCATATTTCTTGTGCAAAGCTAAAATGCTTCTTTTTTCAGCCCTAGAGCACCCACATACATGCACAGGTGGTGACCCTACAATAAACAGCAAAGGACTTTGGTGTCAGTGAACTCCACAGCACCAGGAAGGTCCCTGGGCACAGTTTCACTTCCAGCTATCTATAGAAGTAGGTCAAGTTTCCAAACCACAAAGCACTCAAAGATCAAAAGTAAACATAAATAAAAACACATAGATCACTTTTGTTGGGACTAAACTTCTCCCTGACCAGCACAAGATACCATGAAACTTGAAAGATGACCAATCTGTTAGACCAACAAATAAAAGCATCAGATTAGAAGTGGAAATTAAGAGGCAGAAAGCACTAACGCGTACCCAAAAATGTCATTGCAGCTTTTGTGTTCTGAATATGGAAACCAAAAAGAGCTTTTTCTGTTAATTGTGTTTGATCCAAACCTGAATGCACAGTCCTGATCAAAAGCTCATTTAGGTTAAAAATGAAAATATTGTTTTTCTAGAAGTGAGTAAAAACCCTAAAAAAACACAACCCAGCTCAGATTCCACCCCCACTGAGTATAAACTCAATAGCTTCACAGATTATTCAGAGGCATCGTTTTCAGTACTTCAGCCAAATCTGAAAGACATTGGCTTTTGTACATGACCCTCACAGAGTGTGTGTGTGTGTGTAGACACGCCGGTACATGCGTGGTGGGTGGGCAGGGCATGCATACGGGTGCACACGCATTCCCACACAACCCCCACTCATCAGCATGCACGGAGCAACCGCCAATTTCCCCGGTTACTCCGTGCATTGGGATGTGTGTGTGGGGGGGCATGTTAGGTGGGAGTGTGCACGCACCCCCAATCACTGCACGTTCCCATGCCGTGTCCTTCACAAGGGCCTCTCCCACTGATGAACATGCAGATTTTTGTGTGTTCATGCTTGAGAGAGCCCCATGTAAAAAGGGCCATTATTTCATGAAGTTAGTATCCCCAGAAAAATAAGTTTTTATAATGGAAGCACTGATTTAACCTTAGTCAGAACATCCATTAGATAGTCTGCCTGAATTTGTGCCTTGGCAGGTTTAGGCATAAGTTCTCCAAGCTGTAATTTACAATGTTCACAGTTGACCATGAACTTTATTTTACTTTGTGTGCTCTGCACAGAAACTGTGATTCCACAGAACACAGTGTAAAACACTACTTAATAGAAACCTTGCATTTTAATAGGAAACTGTACTGACCCTGAAATTCGAAACAGTTTTAATCCAAACATTTTAAGTCTAGAACTATGGAACTTTTGTATGGGGTGTAAAATGATTGCTAATGCCAGAAAGGCTTGGATTGCTCATTTGCTAGCTGGCCCAAGAAATTCAGACATTACAGACCTTACGATGCCCATTCATTATAGGTTTAGAGTTCATTCACAAAACACCACAAACCTTGGTAAAAGCACATGGAGTCTTCCCCTGTAAGTCATGTGTTATTTGAAAGGGTCTTCCCGCAATTCTCCTGGAGCTGTGGTATTTTGTGAATGTGCTCTTACTACTGAAGTGACATCAGGAATAACATACAGAGAAAACTTCTGGGTGAGTAGTACTGATGCTAGCTCATAGCACAAAGCAAAGGTGCAATCTTCCACCTGTTGAAATTAATGGCAAGACTTCCATTGACTTCAATTGTGAAGGACTGTCCTGTAAATTTAATTTATTTAATGAATTAATTAATTAATTTTAATTTTTACCCCACCCTATCCACTGAGGCTCAGGGCAGCTCACATCATGAAAAAAATATAAAATAAAAATAAAACCCATAAAAAAACTAATATTGTACCTGCCCCTTCTGCTTCCCTTGAATCTACTCCTACCTGTTAAATGTCTGGCATTAATCTGCCTCTGGAAAACACTCAAATTAGGGATTAGGAGAACCTCCAGGGGAAGGGAGTTCCACATATGAGAAGCAGCCATCAAAAATGCCTTTCTGCATGCTTGGGACGTATGGACCTGGGCCAATGATGGAACCTGCAGGATGGTGCTCTTGGATGCACTTAGAGACTGCAGAGGAACATAAGGAGGAAGGTGGTCCTTTAGCTATGTAGGGTCCAGGCCATTTAGGGCTTTATAAGTCAAAACCAATACCTTGAATGTATTTATTTATTTATTTATTTCCTTTAATTTCTACCCCATCCCTCACGCCTCTGGTGTCCCGGGATGACTTACAATAAAATAATCACAGTGTGACATAAAATGGGCAACAATATAAACATCAACAATAAATAATAACGCAAATCTTATAAAAACATTCACACACCCAGATCTCTGATAAAATACAACCCACTTTAACCCAACCCTCCTTCCCCCATTCCCCCTCAGAAAGCCTGGCAGAAAATTCAGGTCTTACAATTATGTCGGAAGGCCAGGAGATTCGGGCTGAGATGGACTACCACTGGGAGGTCATTTCAAAGTGACAGAGCTGCCACCAAGAATGCCCTCCTATCCGTCCAGACCCACCGATATCTTGGGACCCCCCAGGAGGGCATCCCTGAATGACTGCAAGGGGCATCCAGGGACATAGGGGGTGAGGCGATCTCTCAGGTAAGTGGGGCCTAGGCCATGTAGGGCTTTAAAGTTATAACCAGCACCTTGAAATGGGCCTGGAAGACAATAGGCAACCAGTGCAGAGATGAGTGTACCGGTTGAATATGCTCTCTGCGACCCATGCAAGTAAGCAATTGGGCGGCTACATTCTGCACCAGCTGCAACTTCCAGACCATCACCATGGGCAACCCTACATAGAGTGCATTGCAATAATCTAGCCACAAAGTAACGAATGCATGGATGACGGTTGCAAGATCAGAGTTCGAGACATATGGGCAGAGCCTTCGCACCAGATATAATTGGCGAAAGCCGTCTCTGGCCACAGCCAACACGTGGAGATCCAGGCACAGCTACAATTCTGGGGGGGAGGGGGAGGTTCTGCACAGATGGAACCAAATGAGGACGAACACTCCCAATAATGGGGGCAACCTCCTCACCCAGATCACCGATCCCAGCAACCAACATCACCTCAGTCTTGTCAGGATTAAGCTTCAGCCTGCTTGACCTCATCCAGTCCCCCACAGCTGCCAAACATCAGGACAACAAGGAAACTGTGGGGTCTGGGTCTGATGAAAAGGACAAATACAGCTGAGTGTCATCCATATATTGATGACAGCAGATGCCCCAGCTGCCGACCACCTCCCCCAGCAGCTTCATATACACATTGAATAAGAGTGGGGACAAGATGGAACCCTGCAGGACCCCACATGGGAGGAGGACTCCCGGTGAAGATGTATAATCACCGAGTGCCACCCACTGGGATCTATTTGTCAGGTATAAACGGAACCACTGGTTGTAAAATGGTCTCATCCAGCCCGGCCAAGTCCCGCAGGAGTGTTCCCATAGCTCATGATTCACGGTATCAAAAGCCACTGATAGATCTAGCAGAACTAGAAGGGTTATATAAGCACGCAGAATGCTATTGGCATCCAGTGCCAATTCTGAAGCACTGATGTTATGTGCTCCCGGCAACCTACCAGCAGTCAGAAGGGGCTGCTGCATTCTGCACAATCTTCAGTCCCCAAACAGTCTTCAAGGGGAGCCTTACATAAAGCACATTGCAGTAGTCTAGCCTCGAGGTAATGAAGGCAAGGATGATTATGTCCAGATCCCTATCTGAGAGAAAGGGACCCAGCCTTCTCACCAGATGGAATTGGTGAAAGGCACTTCTGGCCACCCTCTCGACTTGATGTTCCAGGATCTAGGACGTACCTCAGGATCTAGGACCACCTCCAGTTTGCAAACCTGAGTAACCAGGGAAGGCTGTACCCCAACGATGAAAAGCGTCCCAATCCCCACTAGGTCACAGGGCTGGCCAACCATCATTGCTTCAATCGTGTCTGGCTTCAGATGACTCACTTGCATCCAGTCCCCAATGGCAGCCAGGCACTTAGTAAGCACCAAGACTGCAAAACCTGGGTCAGATGAAAAAGATAAATAGATTTAGGTGTCATTTCCTATTGATGGCAGCACACCTCAAATCTACAGATGATCTTGGCCAGCAGCCTTAGATACACATTTAACAGGAGGGGAAACAAGATGGAAGCCTGTAGGAGAGGGGGCAGGAGGATGATAAACAATCTCCCATCACCACCTGCTGGAACCTCCCTGACAGGAATAAGCAGAACCACTCATGAGCTGTCCTGCAGACCCCTGCCAGATCCCACAGTCATGTCATCAACACCTCATGATCAACTGTATCAAAGGCCGCTGAAAAGTCTAACAGGATTAGCAGGCTCCCGCACTCCACCCATCTCCACACATGGAACAACCAGCATTGGCGCAGGTTGCTCCATGTGTGGATGATGGCAGGTGGAGGTGGGTGGAGATGAGTGGAGTGCAGGAGCATGCATACACACATACACCACCACCGATGGTGTTCCCACGGGCACCCCCACACCCCGGGCGGTGACCTGCGGATTCCTACAGATGCCCCTCCCCACCCACACACGTGTGCAAGTGGGGCATCCAACGCCTGTGTGGAAAGGGCCTAAGGGCGCACACTGACCCCCACCCCACTGGTGCACACCCATCCCCCCCACCGACAGCAGCTTGTTTGAAAAGGGTCTTACTCTCTAATCTGATCATTTTTTGACCTTATTTGGTCAATCAACAAAGACTGCCACAGCTATAAAGTTGGCAAAAATCTTCTTGGCTCAAGCACTAGGGATACAAGAGGCTTTTGATCCTATGGCCATTTTCACACGGACACTCTAACGCTGATATAATGGGTGTTATATTTTATTATACATGTTGCAGGCACCCATAGAGCACACCTGCAGCCCTACAACATGTATAATAAGATGTAAGACCCATTTTATCAGTGTTAGGGTGTCTGTGTGAAAAGGGCCCAATTTCATTGAAGCTCTTTCTTAAAACAACTCTGCTGCTTTAACAGCTCCTAATACTGTATCCACCTTAGGGATCTTTTCAGTTATGAAAACAAGGAGGCATCATCAGTTATAAAAATAGACAGACGCACACAGAAATCTTCTAAACAAAGTTACATGTAATCTCCTGTTTTAAAGGAACCTATTTTTCTCACTCCAGGAGATTAGTCTGAGAGTTGAAAAGTACTTGTTATTACACACTACATGTAGGTGTCCATTCTGCATTAGTACAACTTGTACCACTGCATTAAACCCAACAAAATGTATGACATTAGAAAGTTACTGAGGAGTGATTTTCTCTTGATTTACACCTGGGATTGCAGAACGTGAAATTGAGGGGGAAATGGTACTGGTAAGTCTCTTGATCCTTACTGTAGTGATCTTTATGTCGAAGCCCATCATGGGCCATGTGAACTATCAGGCTGGTGTATCAAAGAGTACTAGAAGCCTCAGAAAATGTTGCATTATGGACAGCATATTTGTCACTTTTGACTTATCCAACCCAATGGACCAGCTACTCATTTGCAGCTGGATAGACTGGACGCAGCCATCCAGTAGGAAGCCAATAGGATTTTAACTTCAGGGACATAGTGCATACATAACTTAAACACTCGGCCACCTTGCCCCTCAGTGTTAAAAGTAGCATGGAATCACACTCATTCAATGAGGAGCCCATGTGTAGTACAGATGTGATAACACACAGCTCAGGAGCCTGCCGGGCCCGGGGGCACACCCAGGGCACCCACACACAGTCACAACCCATGTGGGGAGCACAGAAAATGGGCAGCTCCCTGACCACAGTTCATGTGCCCATGGCAGCCACCCAAAAAAGACACTAAGATGCTAAGACTTTCACTCTCCCCTTTCCTTCTTTGTTTCACGAATGTAGAGGCAGTGGTGGCTCATGCCCCAGGGGTCCTGCTCCCCAAGGCAGGAATATTCCAGACTTGCCTTCCTGATCCATACCAGCAAGTGGCTGGGGCATCATCCGAGGTCAGGGACGACAAAGGTACCAGGTGAGCCCATATGCATTGGCTGGGACAAGGGGGTTGTGTGCCATGCTTTGGCTGGGCAATCCCAGTCTGGACCTGGAGGCAGGGAGGATGAGAAGCAGCCTGTGCTGCATCTGCCTTGAGTTCTCTCCCCAGCCCTGCTCCTGGGGGGCAATGGGAGGAGGAGGAGGCAAATCATCCCACAGAATCCAACTGACTCTATGGAGAGAGGATTGCAGGAGCTGTGCAGATCCTTCAGCAGGACTGCGTGCTGCCTTTGATCCCCATTCCTTTCATTTCATGATAGGAAAGGAGAGCTTCAGCCATAGAAAGAAGGCTCACAACAAAAGAAGCTTTACCTGGGCGTGACCTCCCCTTCCATCAGAGCCAGCAGTAACACGCCCCTTCCCAGCCGACAACTGGCTGGGAGGAGAAGGGAGCACAGATTGAACCCCTGAGGAGGCCTGAAACAACATGTTGCAGTTTTTTGCCAATTCCGTCTGAAGTCCATTGCCATTTTCCCGATGCAGTATCCCCAATCAAGTCCAAAGCTTTGTTCTAATGTTTGTTGGAAAGTGTCAAAAAGTGTCGAAAAACATTGGAAATGTTGGAAGTGTCAGAAAGTATCAGAAAGTGCAGTAGGGAAGTATAGGAAAGTGCAGTAGGAAGGTAGTATAGGAAAGTATAAGAGAGTGGAGTAGGAAAGTTCCCTGTAACTACAGTTCCCTGTAACGGTTCCACCTTGCCCGTTGCTTTGACCACGTTTAGCTCCTCCTCTCTACCCTACACTGGCTCCCTCTACTCCTGCCTGGGAGCTTCTCTCCTCCTTTGCTTGCCCCCACGCTTGCCCGCTCAAGACCCCTTTGCTCCTCTATACATCTGTGCCCCTTCTCCCCTGTTTTACCTCATGCCTAGACCTCCCTCACTGGATATGTTCACTCTGCTCCCTCTCAATTTTCAAATCTCTCCTGAAAACCCACCTCTTCGGCAAGGTCTTCTCTAGCTTGTCAGGAGTGAATCTTTGTCCTCTTCCCCCTCACTCAGAGTCAGAAACTAGTTCCCTGTAACTAAGGCCACTACCAGACATCCCCCCCCCACTCATATTCTGGCTGAGGGGGCGAATGCGCAGCCAGGATATGCGTGGGGATCAGCTGGTCTGAAAGCCTCCCCCCCCCCCAGCTTTGCCGGCGACACGCGCAGAGATGCAGAGCTCGATTTCCTGCTCTGCATCCCTGCGCGTGTCTGCTGGCAAACCCGAGGGGGGGGAGGCTTTCAGACCAGCTAATCCCCACGCATATCCTGACTGTGCATTCCCCCCTGCAGCCAGAATATGAGTGGGGGGGGATATCTGAAAGTGGTCTAGGTGAAGCACGTATGTCTGCAACTTCTCAACCTTTTGAATGTATTCTTGTCTCTCCCAGTGTTTGCCTCTCCCTTGTCTCCCCCTCCCTTCTGTGTTAGCTTGTAAGAGGGGCCTGTCTATAACTATTGATTGCACAGTGGCAGGTACATCACTTGGCATTACAGTAATTTATTAATTATTAACTAACTAACTAACTAAATAATAATTATTATTATTAATAATAATAATAATAATAATAACTACAGTTCCCTGTAACGGTTCTCACATATTATTATTATTATTATTATTATTATTATTATTAATAATAATAATAATAATAATAATAATAATAATATGTGAGGCAACATCTCATTTGTTAGCAGCACCCAGCGAGTAGAGTTCTGTATCTGCTGCCCAGGTCTAATCTGCTGTTGAAGTGAATCCAGATACGTAGAGCTGGAAAGGTTTAAACATTCTTCCCTTGCAACACTCCTGCTGTCTGCTCCACATCATGGCAGCTAATTACTATCAGTGCTGAGATTTTCAAATTATAACACTACAGTAGCCCTGAATGGTTCCATCACTGCGTCCTCACTATTGCTTTACCAACCTACCCAATGATAATACCATTCAAACTTTCTCTTTATTTGATTCAGTCTCTCACTCAAAATTTAAAAGGGGAGTCTCCTCTGTGCCCTAAACTTGGAATAGGAACATATTCCCTCTGTACATCATATTCACATAATGGCGCAGGCGATGGAGTTGCTCCCTCTCATTTTGGCTGGGTTTACTCACTACCCTAGAGTTTCTGACAGAAACCCTGAAAGTCAAACTGTTTGTACTAGTACTTTGCTATTTATTTACCACATAACAGTGTCTCCTTGGTGTCAAATTTTCTGATTTATTCATTAAATACTTTCTATTCAACAGCTAGAAGACAATCGGTAATTTCTAAATATCTCTATTTGGTATTTATGTAGTCTCCTTTAACTTAATATTTGTGTATCTCACTATCTTTAATTCGCACATCCTCACCACACCTCTGAGAGATAAGCAGGTGCTATTCTCACCCTTTTACAATCGAGCTCTGCATCCCTGTGTGTGTCTGCTGGCAAAGATGGGGGGGACGTTTTCAGACCAGCCGATCCCCACGCATATCCTGGCTGCGCATTCACCTCCTCAGCCAGAATATGCGTGGGGGGAGGGGGGATGTCTGAAAGTGGCCTTAGTTACAGGGAACTAGATTTTGACTCTGCGTGAGGAGGAAGAGGGGACAGATTCACTCATGACAATTGTGGGAAGCTCAGCTCATGTGAACGGGGCTTTAACCTGTTTCTGGCGCAATTTCCCTCACAGATTACAGGACTCAAAATCCAGCCCTGTAACCCATGAGAAAAATTGCACCAGAAATGGGCTAAAACCCCATGTACATGAGCAGAGTTTCCCCCAAATCCCCCTGGCATGATTTCAACTCACGCTAGTCCTTCCCCCTCCCGTCTCATGTACAAGCGGCCTCAGTTGAAGTGTGCATAATTGTCTATGGCCATTTTTAAACAGGCATGGCTGGGGGTGGGTGGGTCCATGTGCGCTGCTTGGGATGGCTGCAGACCGCCCACGTACTTTGAGTGAGTGGGGAGGGGTCAAAATGGGTGGTTCTCTGTGTGGGTACCCTGCCAGTCTCCACGCAATCCCCCTGCCATGGACCATGAAGGAGGGGAAAGCACACTGGACTGGCTCAGAGATCGATATGTTCAGTCCAAGCGCTGGGGAAGCCAGACCCCCCAGCACTCCCAGACGGTTCCCTGTGCTATGCAAATACTGTTTCCTGCCCACAGTGCCTCTGAATGGCAGACCACTCAGCCGACATGACTGGCTGCCACTATTCATATGGGCTGGGGATGCGTGGACACCTGTTCCTTTGCACCATTCAGACTCTCCACACACAGAGCATCCCGGCTTTTTCCCCGATGCTCCAGGAGTGGGCATGAGAGGGTCATGGGTCATGGAAGTCCACATCCCCCCCACCTTCAGATGGGTGCTTGGGTGGGGGATGCGTGGACCTGCATGGTACTGTCTTGTCTAAAACCAGCCTATAATACATTAGGAGACATGCTCAACTTGAGAACGGTTTTTAGGTTATTCAGTTAAATTTTAACCTTGTAATCCAGGTATAATCCAGACAAATCTCTTCCCTGATCTTTTCTAAATGAATGTTGCCACAGAAAGTGAAGCTGGAGTGTTGAAATGAAAATTGAAATTAGGTTGCTGAACTAAACTGATTGACTAATACCTGGTTTTAGTTGTTCTATTGATTTTTCTCCTGATAAAGATAGGCCTGGCAGGATACAGTAAGTAAATTGTTTACATAGTCCTGTTCCTGACTTGTGCTGCGTGAGAAAATGTCTGCAGGATTCATTTAATGAGACAGAAAAGAGACAAAGTAGGCAAGATGTTGCCTTTTATTGGACCAACTGCTGTTGATGAGAGAGTGCAGCTTTTCAGATGATGCAGGGCTCTGTGAAGAAGCTTGAAATCTTTATACTTCCAGCACAAGAAGTTTTCTTTTAACTGTTTTGTAACTCATGTATCTCATATTTGCGATCAACACAGCAACCATATTCTAGACAAATTTGAGGGGTACATTTAATGCAGATGTTCCAAAATATGAATAGTGACTCCAAGTGGAGTCATGCCATCTATATATGGGGGATCACAATCCTAAATTATTAGGGATGGGCGAACAGATCGCGATTCGGGTTTGGTCATTCGGTTTGGTCTGGTTCAGTTCACCCGTTCGGTTCACTTGCCGCGTTCTGGTTCGGCCATTCGGTTCGGTTCAGGCGTTTGGAAAAAGTATCGTGAGAGCCCGTGATCGCACCGGAAACCAGAAATTCAAGTGCGTGTGTAGCTTGTGTATGTGCGTGTGTGTTGTGGCTAGCTTGGTGTTTGGTTGTGATTCGTGTGTTTTGGCTGTGTGGTGTGTGTTGGTTTTGGTTTAGCTGGTTGGTGAGTGTTGGTGGGTGCTGTGTGTGTTGTCTGTATGTTTTAAAAAAAGAAATAAAAAAAAAATGGAGAAGAAGGTGACCAGTACCACCACCATTAAATGCCAGGCCTGGGGGAAGGCCAAGGTGGTGGAGCCGGTGGTGGAGGAAGAGGTTCCTTTTGGCACTGCTGGACCTTCGGTGGTGGAGGAGGAACCAGAGCCAGTGGGCACAGGAGGTGCTGCTGCCACTGCTGCCAGGTTTGTAAACTTTTTTTTTACTTTGAGGACAAGAAACTTAAGGCTCTATCCATTAGAGTGAGCTCACTGACGTGTGGGTGGGTGCATGGGTGGTGGGCATCAGTCAGGCACAAACAGTGGGCATCAGCGGGTAGCAGTGGATGTCTGCCAGAGAGAGAGAGGGTACTGTAGTGTGGGGGGCTCTTCCAGCAGTCAGGCACGAACACAAGCAGCACCCCCACCCAAACATGTGTCAGGCTAGCAAGGGTCTCCACTCTCCAGTTGCCATCCCATTCCCTACGCACCGCAAAATAAGGGCAGGATTTGCATGTGTCAGCCACTAGGGTCTTTCCAGTTGCCATCCATAGCACCCCAAGGTGGGCAGGGTTTGTACGTGCCAGCAAGGATCTCATCCCCCCGCAGCACCCAAAGAAGGGCAGGATTTGCACGTGCCAGTTAGGGCCTTTCCAGTTGCCATCGCTACTAGCACCCAAAGAAGGGCAGGATTTGCACATGCCAGCCAGGGTCTCATCCCTCCGCAGCACCAAAAGAAGGGCAGGATTTGCACATGCCATCCAGCCAGGGTCTCCCCATTGCCATCCCTCCCCAGTACCCAAAGAAGGGCAGGATTTGCACGTGCCAGCCAGGGTCTCCCCCCTCCACAGCACCCAAAGAAGGGCAGGATTTGCACGTGCCAGTTAGGGCCTTTCTAGTTGCAATCCCTAACATCCCCTAGCACCCCCAGGAGGGCAGGATTTGCATGTGCCAGCCACCAGGGTCTTTCCAGTTGCCATCCATAGCACCCCAAGGTGGGCAGGGTTTGTACGTGCCAGCAAGGATCTCATCCCTCCGCAGCACCCAAAGAAGGGCAGGATTTGCACGTGCCAGTCAGGGTCACATCTCCCGTTGCCATCGCTACTAGCACCCAAGGAGGACAGGATTTGAACGTGCCAGCCAGGGTCACATGTCCAGTTGCTATCGCTAGTAGCACCCCAAGGAGGGCAGGATTTGCATGTGCCAGACAGGGTCTCTCCATTGCCATCCCAAGCACCCCAAGGAGGGGGGACTAGAGGCATCATCATAAATGCATGATATTACTTTGGTGTTCTTAATGTGTTCCCATTTCAGAGAGGAATCAGATGCCGGCCCCAGCTCTGGTACCAAGCCAAGGAGGACCCCAAGGCCGAGGTCACCCGTTGACACCCCCCAGACATTCGGCGGACAAGGTCGGATATCTGGAGGTTGTATGACAAGGGCGACGGAATCGCCAAATGCAAGGTAAGGCACGGGGACTGGAACAACAGGGAATGGATTGCCCTATGACCTGTTAGGAACAGAAGTCCCCTGCAAAGAGAGATTGGCCTCCCAGTCCACCCACTTGTGGAGATAGAATGCAGGCAGGGTTTGACAGACCATTGGTCTGACACAGTATGGTACTTCTTATGTGCCTATCTTTTTATGCTCTTTTTAGATCTGCCAGAAAAGATTCCGGCTGCAAAGAGAGGGGACCACATTGGGGCTCATTGCCCACATCAAGCGAACGCATGGCAGGAGAGTGAGGCGGCAGGAGGAGGACTCTGGTGTGGACGTGGAGCCTCAGCCTCAGTGCCAGAAGAAGGGGGGGCAACCCAAAAAAGACAGCATGTAAGCTCTTCCCCCCCTCCAGTCCTGATGTGGAGACGCCTGGGCCCCAGGAGTCTGCTGAGGTCAAGGCTTTTCGGGCCGAGTTGGAGAGGCCCACCTGGGACTTCGTGGCAGGTCTTCAGATGACAGCAGCCACCATGGAGAACCATCTGGTGGAGCAGTTCCAGGTGGTCCAGGTGGAGAAGAAGAAGGTGGAGGCATTCGGCCAGTACGTCTCCACCAAGATGGAACACCTGGAACTATACCACCAGGTGCTCTCCAGGTGGCATCGGGACATGGAAGGGGTCATGGAGTTTGCCGTGGCCCAAAGCTATGAGCTTCAAGGGTCCCGGGTGGCCTCCCCTCAGTCCTGTGCTGCACCCCAACGGCTGTTGCCTTTCCCCCATTTTCCGGGGGACAGACCCAGAAACTAATAGTTTAAATTATAAGTTTCCTTTCAATGTTTGCTTTTGGTTTCAGAATAATGTTGTTGTTGTTGTTGTTTTGTTGTTGTTGTTTAAATAGTTTTAATAAAAGTTGTTGTATTTCTTGTTACGAGCTTTGTCTGACCTGACTAATCTTTTATCCCTACGTGCTGAAGTTCTGGCTGGCAGGTGGAAGAATCTCATACAGCTTGTCGATCCCTACCAGCAGCACCTGCTACCTCATGTAGCATAGTTAACCCAAAGATGCCCCATCTCAACTGAATTACTCTGGCTAAATAATGACTAAACACAATAGGCTGCCCCCTCTAATCATGCTTTACAAGTAGCTCCACTGAATCTATGGGGCACGTATTCCTGAGAATCAGACTTGACATTACTGAGATACACCTTACCTTCAAACAAACAAGAGGAGAAAGACTACTACTTGCAATAAATAAATAAATTCATTACATTATGCAACAAGCAGTTCCATGCAGTAACATCTAAGGCAGGGATTGCCAAACCTAAGGTGTGGGTGACTCACTTAATCCAGGTGTTCAATTTAGTATTCTTCCCTCCTGCTGGCTCTGGAGTTTCAGGCCAAGATTCCTCTCCCCTCCCCTAGCTCCCAGCTCAAAGCACCTCAGTAACCAGTTTCAGGAGTGGAATGTAGCACGTCCTCTTTAGAGACAACCTTCCCTAACACACTGGAGGGGCTCCCATAGCCTGTCCCTTCCCCAAGACACTCCCTTGGTTGCCGGTCTCACTCTCCTCCTGAGAGGCAGTCTTTGAGGGGCTGATTCCCCTCCTCATGCTGTGATCTACTAGAGACTAGCTTGTGATTCCCTATTAGATTGCAATCTATTTTTTGGCCATTCCTGCCCTAGGAAAATGAAAGTCAGTGTAGCATAGTGGACCAAGGAGATGTAGGAGAGCAGGGTTCAGAAATTCCATCATAGCCAAACATTCACTGAGTGGTTTTAAGAAACTTACAATCACTTTCAATCTTGGTTCCCCATCTCTAAAATGGGAATAGTAGGGATATGCGAACAGAACATGGTTCAGATGTTCTGTAGTTCGGTCGAAAATTCAATTTTGAGTTCGGTAGTTCAGTTCGAAAAAGTTCAGTTTCGCTGAACATTTGGTGGAGTTCGGACCCCCCGCAAGGCTTGAGGCACTCCGGGGAACCCCAGGGGTGCCCGTGAGGGCATGGCAGACCATCAAAGACTCAGCAGCAGGAGCAGAAGAGACCGGGAAGGCTTGGGGCTTGGCACCCCGGCTTGTCCGGGCAGGCAGACTTGGTGTTTGGCCCCCAGGGGTGCCTGTGGGGGCATGGCAGGTCGTCAGAGACCCAGCAGAAGAAGCAGAAGCAGAAGTAGAAGAGACCAGGAAGGCTTTGGGCTTGGCACCCCAACTTGTCCGGGCAGGCAGGCTCAGCGCTTGGCACCCGGGGGTGCCCATAGGGGCATGGATGGCCATCACAGACCCAGCAGCAGCAGCAGCATCAGCAGCAGCAGCAGCAGCAGGAGCAAAGGCCGGGAAGGCTCGGGGCTCGGTGGCTGGCCTGGCACCTCTACTTGAATGGGCATTGTAGGCTGCCAGGGATCAGTGGAGCAGCAGCAGACATTGGATTGCCCGGTAGCAGAACCCATGGCAGCAGCAGCAGCAGCAGCAGTCAGACACCTTGATGAAAAGCAAGTGCTCCACCAACTTGGCCCCCAGTCTCAGGAGGTGCGGCATGCAAATGTCCGTCTCCATAGAGAACACCCGCTTGCTGGGGACACTGGTTGGTGAGCAGGGCAAGAGACCCTTGGCCACATTGGACAGGGCCGGTCACATGTCCCTCCGAGAGCTGTGTCGCCACCATCTTCTGCCCCTCCCATATGTTCCATTCATCCCATCGACTTGAGCTTCCTGGATGACTCCATGGACAGCGGCCCCACCAACAAGGTAGAGATCAGCATGGACTGCGTCTGGGTGCAGGATACAGACGTTGGCGACCCCATGTGGGTGAGTAGCAAACCCCCTGTCAAATCTTGTCTGTGACTTGGTCTCTGGCACACTCGGAGCTGCCACCGCCTGTTCTGCTGCCCATAAGGTGGGCAATGGGGTACATGGCAGAGGTGGCAGGGGCCGTGCCAGTGGAGGGGCAGCAGACATCAGCAGCATCCCAAGCCCATCACCACACCACAAACTGCGCAGGCCTGATTTTGGCAGTCAGGCTTCAGAAGCTCCCAACAGTGGCATTAGCCAGGGTGTGGTTCAGCCGTGCCTCTAGCCAGTGTCCTCCACTGCCACGCAGGGCACTGGAGGCTGCGACTGCCTCTGCTGCTGGAGCAGGTGCTTCTGATGTTAATCCAGGGCCACCAATGTCCCTCATTGTTGAGGTGATCCCCAGAAGTCCAGGGCTGGTGGATCCTACCATGGCTGCTAGAAGCAGGGCCTGATCCTCAGGCAATGGCAGCAGGGAGAGGAGCCGCAGCAGCTGCAACAGCTACAGCAGCTATAGGGGGCACAGAGAGAGTGGCATCAGCAGCAGTACTCCCCTTCACGGGACGTCACTGTGATTGGAGACAGCGAGGCAGACACTAGTCCTGAGGAGGAGATATCTGGTGCTATTCTTCCCCTCCCAGCAGTGCTGTCAGCATTATGTATGTCACCCGATGCAGGCCAGAAGGCAGGAGGGGGCAAAAAATCCTCGGTCTGGGAGCATTTTAAGTTGGTGCCAGAAGGTGGTGAAGAATGGGCAGGTGCTCGCCAACCTAGGCACAACTGCCATGGCGAGGCATCTCAAATCATGCCACAGCACTGTGTTGCTAAGCAGGCAGGCAGGGGCAGTGGATGCCAGTGGGTTCCCAGCCGCAGCATCCAGTCGTCCGCCTCCATCAGCAGGCAAGCATCCTGCTCTAACAGCTGCCGATAGCAGCAGAAGTGGTATCACTGCTGGGGGGGAGCAGCAGCAGCAGTGTCAGTGAACCATGGAGGAACTGGGGTGGGGGAAGCTGCCAAGTCCATCGGTACATAAGCACTGGGGAGGAAGCTGTCGTCTAACTAAAAGCCATGTGCATGTTGAGGGAAAGGATTGCGCTGGATGGGCAGCCCTTCTCGGCAGTTGGGGACATGGGTTTTACCATTTAGGCACCTGATTGGCTTCCTGGCCCTCCAGTTTAAGCTGCCCTCGCACACCACCCTGACTCAGACTGCCACCAATGCCTGGCAGTGAGCAACACACAGTCAAGCAGGGGTGGTAGCCACTGAGTCCTGGCCAGGCCTCTTCCACTGCTCCATCGATGCCTGGCAGCCTGAAATGCCCGACCCTGATGGTGACTGAACCCAGCACAGCATACAGCAAGCACAATTGGAGGCCTGGAAGCACCACCCTGAGTTGGCAGGTGGTGCCACACCAGGCTTTAAAGGAGCCGGTGTGGGAGCAGCCAGCAGGGGCTGGGGGTGCCACTGTCCACTTCACCACCAACCTGTGGTTGAGTAGGAATGCGCAGCATGCCTACCTGGCAGTAACTGACGATGCACCAGTGACAGGACCCAGAGGCAGCATTTGGCAGTGGCGGGAGGGGTCCTGAAGCAAGGTATAGGTGGGCCCTGCTTCAGGTGGAGGTCATTGATGCTGTGGCCCCCACACTTCTCAAAACATCGAGGCACCCCTAACCACCATGGTTAGGGAGTGAGTCATGCCAGGTGTGCCCTTCACCAAGGAGTGTGTGGTGATGCATAATGTGGCCAACATATCGAGGGCAGTCCACGAGGGGGACTTCACCAGTATCCCTCCCTTCACCTGGTGTTCAGGGATGCTCTGGGATTGGGGGAGAAGGGGATTGGGGCAGGCTCCCTTAGCTCCCTGATCGAGTGGGGGAGGAAGCTGGACGGCAGTTTCTTTAACCAAAGCGTGATGGGCAGTGACCTCTTCCGAGTGAAGCAGGCCCGAGCAAGGTTCCCCAGTGCACAAGCTGGTACAGGATGTGTCCACCCCATGGAATTCCTCCATGTTCCTGATGCTTGAGCAGCTTCTTTAGCAGAAAGCCACCTTCCATCAGGTCCAACTGGTGACGGACAGCAGGACAACTCCAGGTTACTATGGGGTGGAATGGGAGATCCTGGAGATCTATGGGCACTGGAAGGGTAAGCTGTTGGAGAGGGTCTGGCAGGCAGAGAGGGCTCTGGAGAGTGTGCAGCAGCAGCAGCAGGACACCCATAGAGATGGTGGCAGTGGGAGAAGCCACCCCTTTCAGCCAGTGCGGTCTATCTCTGCCACCAGCCTGAGCAGTAGCAGCACCAGCAGCAGCACCCCTATTGCTTCTGGATGATGTGGATGGACAGTCCTCCCTGCCTGGAATGTAGATCCCAGAACCCTGAGGGTGGGTCCTGGGGCTGGAGTGGCTGCTTCTTGATATGGTGGAATGACAACTCCCTGTGAGTGGAATGATGACCCCAGAACCCTGAGGGTGGGTTCTGGGGCTGAAGAGGCTGGAGAACTTTAAAGGCTGAAGTGGAGAAGGGTTCCATGTAGCAGCTCCCTGTGAGCGGAATGATGGCTTCAGAACCCTCATGGTGGGTCCTGGGGCTGGAGTAGCTGGCATCCATTCTCAGCTGGGCGTTGCAGGTGGAGCAGTGGTAGAGGCCTGGCCAAGGTTCAGTGGCTGGCACCCCTACTTGGACAGGCATTGCAGACTGGCTGGCATCGGCGGAGCAGCGACAGAGGCTCAGCCAGGGCTCGGAGGCTGGCACCCCTGCTCGGCCAGGCATTGCAGGCTGGTTGGCATCAACAGAGCTGCGGAAGAAACCTGGTTAGGGCTCGATGGCTGGCACCCCTACTTGGCCAGGAGTTGCAGACAAGTGGAATGACAGCTCTCCCTGCCTGTAACGTAGGCCCCAGAACCCTGAGGGTGGGTCCTGGGACTGGAGTGGCTGAAGAACTTTGAAGACCAAAGTGGAGAAGGAGTCCATGTGAACAGCAGTTGAACATGTGTCAGTCAGTCCTAAGAGATAGTCGAGCACCATTCCGTCTTCAAGGCCTTCGCAGATGATGGAAGATACATCACGTACCTGAAGGAAGAGCTGGCTGAGTTTGTCCTGCAGTGGATGGATGATGGTTTATCTTCCATGTTCCTTCTGGTTCTAGTCAATTAGGTGAAGTTCAACAGGTACTACCTGGTAACCTCACCGGGAGGATTGTGTGCTACCTGGAGAACTTTGAAGGCCGAAGCGGAGAAGGGTTCCATGTGATGGCTCCCCATGAGTGGAATGATGGCCTCAGAACCCTGAGGGTGGGTCCTGGGGCTGGAGTGGCTGCTTCTAGATGCCGGGTATAACACCTAAATCTATCTAATCTAAACAAATGTCGTGATGGAGGTAAATGTGTGGAAAGAAATGGATGAAGGAGGAGGATGGCAATGAATTCGGAGGAGCACAAACTGCTGGAAGAGTGAGAGTTCTGAAAACGCCAGCTGACTGAGGCATGTGTGGGTGAGCGCAAGAGGCTGTGTGTTGTGATTTATGCCAGACTGAAGAGAGAGAGCAAGTCAAGAGTAGGAAGCAGGTGTGGTGTGGTGTCTGCCCCTTTTCTCCCTCTCAGGGATCTGGGTCCACATTACCCCTTTACCTTCCCATCCCCTGACACAGAGCCACCATGCACTCCCTCTGCCATGGACCATGGTGGAGGGGGAAGCACACTAGGCTGGTCTTCGCAATGGACATGTCCCCGCCCAGTGTGAACCCTGGGGAACCCACTGCCCATTGAGTGCCAGGAGAGCATTGCAGTTGCCCTCAGGTGATCTAAAGGGAGACGGGTTCAGATTCCCGAATCCTGAGCGGCAGATACGCTAGTCACAGCCAGGAATGGTCTCAGCCTGAAGAATGTGTGAGTCACGATCTCCCATTCCACCCCACTGTAATGTTCAACCAGCTCCCGCCTGCCGGCACGCTCATCCGAGTTATGGCCGTCTACAAGATTGAGGAGCAAATGGTTGATGTGCAGTACCAGAAGCAGCAACAGCAGCAGCAGCAGACACTGGTTTGCCAGGGCACAGAACCCATGGCACAGCAGAGGCAGCAGAATCGGACATTGGATTGTGAGCATACAGAACCCATGGAAAAGATACTACAGCATAGGCGGCATTAGCAGTTGAACCCTGAGGGTGGGTTCTGGGGCTAGAATGGCAGCGTCTGACTGCAGTGGAAGGACAGTCCTCCCAGTCCCTGCCCTTTATGTACGTATGTATCCTTCTGGAGAAGTTTGGAGTGAATTATTGACTATTTTTGTAAAAAAACAACAAAAAAACCCTTTCTATTCTCAGATTGTAAGCCCTAGGGGCAGGGACCGTGTCTATTTTATTACTTTGTAAAGTGCCAGGTACACTGCTGGCGCTATATAAATGTTTGTTAATAATAATAATAATATTTAAATGGAATTTGTCCCTGATTGCTCAAGTGGGAAATTTCTTTGCCAGTGATGCAGGCTAGTGGCAGAGGTCACTAGGCCATGTCAGAGCAGCAGTGATCTTGGTGGTAGTAGGAAATAATCAATCATACTCAAACAAGCACTTTGAAGAACGAAGTGGAGAAGGGTTCCATGTGAACAGCAGTTGCTGAACATGGGCCAGTCAGTCCTAAGAGATGTGAGCCAGACCCTTCCTGTGGATCACCCCAGGCTGGCTGGCATGGGTGGGGGAGTGGCAGAGGCCTGGCCAGGGCTTGGTGGCTGGCACCCCTGCTTGGCTGGACATTGCAGGCTGGCTGGCATGGATGAGGGTTTGGGACACTTGCAGACAGGTGGAATGATGGGTCCCTGCGCGAGCAGCTGAATTAAACCCCCAGAACCCTGATGGTGGGTTCTGGGGCTGGAGTTGCTGGCACCCCTGCTCAGCCAGGCATTACAGGCTGGCCAGCATCGATGTAGCAACGGCAGAGGCCTGGCCACAGTTCGGTGGCTGGCACCCCTGCTCGGCTGGGCGTTTCAGACTTGCATTCTACTCACTGGATTTGAACAAGCTATTCTGCCAGTTGGGCAAGCCTTGCCCAGTGGTGAACCACGTGGCCATCCAGTAGCAGACATTCATTTGCTCAGAGGCAGCATTGGCACAGCAGGAGCCGACATTGGATTGCCCAGAGGCATCATTGGAAACATTGGCACAGCAGGAGCAGACATTGGATTGCCCAGAGGCAGCATTGGCAGCAATGGCACAGCAGGAGAAGACTTTGGATTGCCCAGAGGCAGCATTGACAACATTGACACAGCAGGAGCAGATTTTAGATTCCCCAGAGGCATCATTGGCAACATTGGCACAGCAGAAGTGGACTTTAGATTTCCCAGAGGCATCATTGGCAACATTGGCACAGCAGGAGCAGACTTTAGATTGCCCAGAGGCATCATTGGCAACATTGGCACAGCAGGAGCAGACATTGGACTGCCCAGAGGCAGCACTGGCACAGCAGGAGAAGACATTGGATTGCCCAGAGGCAGAACCGGGAGCAGCACCAGACATTGGGTTGCTGGGTCAGAACCCTTGGCTCAGACATCAGAGGCGGCATTGGGAGCAGCAGCAGACTTTGGGTTGTGCGAGTACAGAACCCATGGCTCAGACAGCAGCAGAGGCAGCATTTAGAGCAGCAGCAGACATTGAGTTGCCCGGGTACAGAACCCATGGCTCAGACAGCAGAGGCGGCATTGGGAGTAGCAGCAGACATTGGGTTGCCAGGGTACAGAACCCTTGGCTCAGACAGCAGCAGAGGTAGAATTGGGAGCAGCAGCAGACATTGGATTACTAGGTCAGAACCCTTGGCTCAGACAGCAGAGGTGGCATTGGGAGCAGCAGCAGACAGTGAGTTGCCTGGGTACAGAACCCATGGCTCAGACAGCAGAGGTGGCATTGGGAGCAGCAAGGCAGCAGACATTGGGTTTCTGGGACAGAACCCTTGGCTCAGACAGCAGAGGCGGCATTGGGAGCAGCAACAGACATTGGGTTGCCCAGGTACAGAACCCATGGCTCAGACAGCAGGACAGGCAGCATTGGGAGCAGCAGCAGACATTGGATTGCTGGGTCAGAACCCTTGGCTCAGACAGTAGAGGTGGCATTGGGAGCAGCAGCAGACATTGGGTTTCCCGGGTACAGAACCCTTGGCTCAGACAGCAGAGGCAGCATTGGGAACAGCAGCAGACATTGGGTTGCTGCGGCAGAACCCAACCCTTGGCACAGACAGTAGAGGTGGCATTGGGAGCAGCAGCAGACATTGGGTTGCCCGGGCACAGAACCCGTGGAACAGCAGAGACAGCAGCAGCAGGATTTGCCTGTACGCAGCACCCATGGAGCCAGGATGGTAGGCTTTGCCAGGGAACAGCTACCATACAGCAGCAGATGGCAGCAGCACGATTGTGTAGGCACATTTCGATTGGCCAGGGCAAAGCACCCATGGACCACCAGACAGCAGTAGTGGGATTACCGGGCCAGTGGGGTAAATCACCCAGGGTTTGCAATGGCAGGCAAACAGGCAGTGTGGCATGAGCAAAAGGCAGGCAGACTGAGGCAGGCTTTGATCTAGGGCCTACCAGGGCAGGCGGGCAGGCAGGCAGCGTGGCATGAGTGGAAGGCACTGGCAGGATGACTGAGGCAGGCTTTGATCTAGGGTCCATGGGCAGGGGGGCAGCATGGCATGAGCAGAAGGCACTGGCAGGCAGATTGAGGTAGGCTTTGGTCTAGGGCCCCATGGCAGGTGGGTGGGCAGCGTGGTATGAGCGGAAGACACTGGCAGGCAGACTCAGGCAGGGTTCGAGCTTTGCAACCTGGGTGGGCAGACAGGTATCATGGTATGAGAGGCTGTAGGGAAGGCAGGCTGGGATGTAAGTTGGCAGGGCACTCCGATAGACTGGCAAAGACTGTGCAGCACACAAGAAAGAGAGCCAGTCAGATAGGTGGGTTGAGATCATCTAGCCAGAGGCCAGCTAGCAGGCTTACAGTTTTGCAATGCCACACTAAGTCATGAGGTCAGTCAGATATGCCGGCCAAGGCCATCTAATATGACAGAGAGAGGGGGGGGAGGTGGAGTGTGCCACTGCACCATCATTCTGTGTCCAGGGTCAGCTCAGGGAACCCCAGCAGCGGAAAGTTCACCTTCAGGAAGAGCAACAGCTCCACCAACTTGGCCCCCAGTTTCAGACGGTGCGGGGAGCAAATGTCTCCCACCATGGAGAACACCCGCTCACTGGGGACACTGGTTGGTGGGCAGGACAAGACCCCTTGGCCACTTTTTTGGCCACATGTTGGTCTTGCCAGCCCAGTAGGCCAAGGGATCGCTGCTGGACTCAATGCAGGGCTTCTCCTCCAGGTAGCTCTCCACTGCTGCTCAGACACTGTCACATTCCCTCACATAATTGTGCCTCGGCACCACCTCCACCACTGTCCTCAGCCATGCTGCCTGCCCGCTGTGCACAGGCCCATGCTCCCCAGAGTGTCCTGCACAATTGATCTTCTGCTGATGATGATGATAGGGGTTCTGTGCTGTTACTCGTGCTGCTACTGCTCGGGCTGGGGGCAGGGATAGACCCCGCTGATTCAAAGGGGTGGCTGCTCCCACTCCCACCATCCCCAGGGGTGTCCTGCTGCTGCTGCTCCTCCCACAGTGCACTCTCAAGAGCCCTCTCTGCCCACCGGACCCTCTCCACCAGCTCAGTCTTCCAGTACCCGGAGACTGCTGTCTGCTGTGCCACACTGCCTTGACCCTGAGGTCCAACATAGTTGCCAGCACATATTCCTCCCGCTTCAGCAGCTCAGAAAACCGCCCCATCAGCCCTGCCTTCAGATGCCATGCCAGGTCAACCACCTCAGACCCCAGCTTCCTGCCCTCAGGACCACCATCCTACCCCTGGAGAATCTCCTTCAGCCTCCTGAGGAGATTTTGAACCAGAGGGGTCACCTGAGCTGATGGTCTCCATCAAGGCCAGAAACGGTCTCAGAACAAAGACCGTTTGGGAGAGGAAGTCCCATTCCACCCTGTTGTACCCTGGAGGTGCCCCGCTATCTGTTACCAGTTGCACCTGATGCAAGGCGGCTTTCTGCTCCACAAGCCGCTCGAGCATCAGGAATGTGGAATTCCACCTGGTGGAAACATCCTGCACCAGCTGGTGCACTGGGGAGCCTTGCTCTGCCTGCTTGGCTGGGAGTAGTTTTCTGCCCTTCACGCTCCAGTTAAAAAAACCGGCCAGCTTCCTCCCCCACTTTATCAGGGAACTAAGGGTGCCTGACCCAATCCTCTTCTCCCCCAAGCCCAGAGCATCCCTGTCCACCATGTGAAGGGTGTGCACGGTGCAAGGAATGCTGGTGAATCCAACGTCATGGACTGACCTCAGTATGTTTGCCCCGTTGTCCGTCACCACGCATCCCTTGGTGAAGGGCACACCTGGCGTGACCCTCTCCGTCAACATGGCGGTCAGGGCTGCCTCAATGTTTACAGAGGTGTGGGGGACATCCATAACTTTGGCCTGAAGCAGGGCCCACTGATACCCTGCTTCGGGACCCCTCCTGCCACTCTTGAAAGCTGCCTCCAGGTCCTGACACCAGTGCACCGCTACTGCCAGGTATGTGTGCTGGGCATTCCTGGTGGACCACAGGTTCGTGGTGAAGTGAACTGTGCCCCCCCATCCCCTGCCAGCTTCTCCCTCACCTGCTCCTTTGGAGCCTGGTATAGGACTGGTACCACCTGCCAACTCAGGGTGGTGCGGGATGGCAGCTGAAACTGAGGGGCCATGAACCCAATCAGTGCTTAAACCCAATGTCCCCCACCATGGAGAAGGGCTGCCCATCCACGGCAATCATTTTCCCCAATAGGTACATGGTTTCTTCTGAAAACCATGCCACCCTCCACATCTTGCAGATGCCAATTGACTTGGAAGCTGCTCCCACCCCGGCTCCTCCATGGTGCTCTGACGCTGCTGGCAAGGCTGCTGCTGCTGTTCTTCCCCCCTAGCAGGAATACGAGTGCTCCTGCTGCTAGAGGCAGCTTTTGGAGCAGGACGCTTGCCTGCTGATGGCCTCTGGAGTTAGGAACCCGCTGGTGTCCACTTCCCCTGCCTGCCTGCTTAGCAGCACAGCGCTGTGGCATGATTTGAGGAGCCTCGCCATTGCAGTTTTTCCAAGGTTGGTGAGCATCTGCCCACGCTTCACCACCTTCTGGCACAAACTGCACTGCACCTCCCTGGGATCGTCTGCCTGCACCAACTTAAAATGCTGCCAGACCAAAGGTTTTTTTGCCTCCTCCTGCCTTCTGGCCCACACGCACTGCTAGGAGCTGGGGCAGGACATGGTGGAGACACAGCGAGCGGAGGGACTGCCATCGTCTCTGCACCAGCAGATACCTACTCCACAGAACTGCTGTCTGCCTCGCTCTCCCCAATTTCAGGCATGTCCCCCCATGAAGGGGAGTACTCGGCCCCTGAGCCAGATGGACTACCCACCATGCTGCTGCTGCTGGCACTCTGAGAAGCTTTCTCTCGCTACCCCTTATAGCTGCTGCTGCTCTGCTCCCTGTTGCCATTGCCTGGAGATCAGGCCCTGCCTTTAGCAGCTGGGGTGGAATCCACCAGTCCTGGACTGCTGGGGTGTGATTGCCTCTACAATGAGGGACAATGGTGGCCCCTGAGGAACTTCAGCCCCTGAAGCACCTGCAGCGGCAGATGAGATAGACCCAGCCTCCTGCACTTCAGGTGTTGCAGTCCCCCACGTGGCAGTGGAGGACTCTGCCAGGAGGTGATGCCTAACCACCCCCCTAGTTCCACTAGTGCTGGGAGCCTCAGAAGCCTGTGGCCCAAAATCAGGCCTGTGAAGCTTGGGGCGTGGTGATGGGCTCTGGGTGCTGTTGCTGCTGCATACTCCCACTCCACTGGCATGGCCCCTTCCACCTCCGGCACATGCCCCATTGCCTCCCTTATGGGTTTCAGACCAGACCCTCCTTCCCTTCTCCATTTGTCCAGCAAAAATAATGCAACACACAAAGATTTTATATTTTAATTTTCAATTCAAATTTTTAATCTAATATTATATATATCTATATTAAGTTTAACTGCTATTAACTACTCTAAATGCTATGGAACTCAATGGATTATCTAATAACTACAAAGGCCTAGTCCTACAAACACACTGAATATTAAAACTAAATCACTAAACCCTATCTCTATCACTAAGCTAACTCCTACAACTATCTACTATCTAATCTAATATCTATCTATCTATATGGGATGTGGGGAGGGAAACACGAACAAGACAGGTAGGGGTACAAAACTAAAATGAAACCTAAATCAATGTAATCTTACTCTAAATAAATCCAAAAAGAGGAGAAGGGAATCAGGGATGGAATATATGGGAAAGGATTGGGGGGAGAGTGGAAGATTTAACATAGGGAACACAGGGAGGGGTAAAAACTAAAAATAACTCCTAAATCTATCTAATCTAAGATAAATAAATGAAGCTAGGTAGATAAATATGTGGGAATGGGTGAATAGGAGGAGGATGGCAATGGATTGTGACTTTTGGAGGAACTGAGAGGGAGACTTCTTTCTGACAACGCTGCTGAAAGGATCAGTGGCTAGCTCAGAAGGATTTGGAAGGGGGAAGGGCAATGACTTTTGTTTCTTTGCTGCGCCTGCCTTTCCACAAGCCCCATTGGCTCTGTGCAGGCTAGCCTGTGGCCAATTGCAGCCTGCCAAGCCAGTGGTGTGAGGAAAAGAGGGCTTGGGATTGGTCAGGCCGGCTGCTATTCCAAGCCTCTCCACCCCTGACACCAGGAAGTCTGCTCCTGAGCTGTCCCCCCCAGGCTTGTTTACCAGATTTTCCCCACCCGAACTCAACCGAACTTTACCAAACTTTTCCGAACTGTTCAGAAGTTCAAACGTTCGGTTCGGTCCACCAAACATGCTGAGTTCAGTCCAAACACCGAACATCAGAACCGCGTTCGCACATCCCTAGGGAATAGCAATTGCCTACATTCCAGAGCTTTTGTGAGTCAGGGTGAGCTAGTTAAGAATTGTAAAACACTTGGAAGATGAAAATAGATATAGAAATGTGAAATCATTTCATAACTAGGGCAATGCTCATTTTAAGTTAATGGGATCTTTTGCTACAAAAGGGGTCACATCACTCCTTCAAGTGCATCTACTACTATGAAACTTTAGATCTCTACTTACCTTTGGGCCTTCTGCTGTTCTAACAAATTTGATTGTAATCAGCCTGCAGAATCAAAAATTATTGAAGACACATATACATGCATATGTACAGGATGATTGCATATGCATTATTTACATAGGAAAGCACTACAGGCTAAAAAGAAATCCCAAGGACTTCATTTTCCTGCTCTCTTTCTGACATCTATTGTGAGCTGCTGGTTTACTTTTCTTTGTGTACATGTGTATTATGAAATTAATTGATTAGAGGACTCTTATTGATCAGCTTTTATGCAAAAAGAAATCCATTAAAGCCATCCAAGCTAAGATAATAAATCTTAGTGGACATTTAAAACAGTTTATACAAAAAATACATTAAAGGCTAGCCAATCAGTTCAAATATTAAATTAAATGTCCTGTCTAATTATTGATCTTTAGAAGCTATATAGAAGAGATCATTTCAAATAAGGAATTCTTGAAAGAGGAGAAAGCCCTCTTCACACTGATCCTTTCAGTCTGATTTATAAAATGTTAATTATGAGCCTAGAGAAAGCACAGCAGGAGTCAAGAGTGCTGAGCATCTTTTCTTAAGCTGGGTCCTGAGACAGTCAAAGTCAGATATTATTTCTTGTCTTCTCCTCCAGCATTCAGTTCTTTCCCATTCACTTAGGGTTGGAAGACTCTCGTAACAATAGTTTACTAGTCTTGTGATTGCTATGCACCTGAATATTCATTAGCCTCATTTTAATAATTCATAAGAACCTGCAATTAGCATCAGTTTTCATACTTGTTCTGTTAGATTCAGCTGTAAATTAGACCTCATGGAGTTGTTTGCCTTTTAATCCGTTATTAGTTTTTTCAAACCTTTCTGTTCTGAAATGGTGATGAAAGAGACACCTCTCTTGCAGACAGCTAATCTTCCAGTTTGGGAGTTGGGTAACACTCCTCTGTACATTTCCATCATGCCGCTGGTTTGGGTGTCCGCAAGTAGTAACATAAACATGAAGAGAGAAATTTTGATACAGTAATCAAAATCAGGACTCCTACCTACTAAGGGGGAGCTAGAGGGAAAACAGCTCCCCTTGTTAAAATTAATTCATTCATTTAAATATATGCTGTTTCAGAAAGAGGGAAGAACACCTACACTTCTTCAGTGTCTTTAATTCATTCCCTCATCAGAACGTGGCATCCTTCCATCTGACTCATTTGAAAGACAGGTTTTGAAAATCTATTTACTCTTTAGATTTGCACTATTCATATTTTGCTGTAGAACATATCAGTACAAAATCAATACAAAATGAACACAAACCAGGCAGCTGAGGGTTATGGGGAATGCAAATAGACACAAATCAAGAAATGAGGATCTGTCTCACTGGCTCACAACATTTGCTCATTGAGCTTGATTCTCTGAATCTCTTCCTGATACATCCCTGGTGTGTTCTGGCCCACTCCCACAAAACAGGGCCTGGGTAGTGTCTCCATCCATGAAATCCATTCACAAGGTATTAATTAACCTCTGTTCTATATTATTGGATAGGAGGAGCTACATTAATAATGTGAGGTTAGGGTAGTGTATGATACTTTACCTCTTGGGGAAGGTTATCACACAATAGATGGTATCATACCTATGTAATAACATAATCACATAATAAAATAATAATAATTAATAATATTAATAATCAATAAACAAATATTTTATAGTGCCCCCAAAGCACTTTACAACAAATATAAAGTAATATAAAATCAATTTAAAATAGTTTTTACCTTCTCATTTTAAATGGTTTTCAAATGGATTTCTAAGGGAGAGAACACATTAAGAGGAACAAGCAGTAGATCCTAAAAGCACCTCAAAAGTAAAGTCTTCAGTAGAGCTGCAACAGTCAATTGAGCACCCCATTTGGGGTGCTCAACTAACCCCAGTCACATTTGGGCACTAAGTGGTACCCAGACATGAGCTGATGGATTACCTGACTCCCCGGCCCCTGGGCTGACTCACCTCCCTGACTGGGCTGCTGCTTCTCTGGTGCAGACTCCTGGCTGCTCCCTGATTCTCCCCCGCACACACACCACTCAGCTGATTAGGGAACCTCCCTGCTGGGGAGCCAAGTACCCCATCAGGTGCCGGTTGAGGGTGCCCGAAATGTGGGTATTACCTGTGGGTAGCTAAACTGCTACCTGATGCAGTTCTAGTTCAGGTGCTTTTTAAAGGTGAGGAGGGAGGAACTGAGATGGACATCTGGAGGGAGCGAGTTCCGCACCTGAGGGGTCTGCCACAGCAAAGGCCTGATCACCCATTGACTTAAGACCCGATGGTGAGATCCCCAAACAGTGGGTGGTTTCTGACCAAATAACCTCCTGGGCACAGCTCCAGGAGCAGATCTTGAATATAGCCCCGGCTATACCATTCAGGGCCCTAAAAATCAGCAGTGCAATCTTAAATTAAATCCAGTTTATTCAAGGCAGCCAATGCAGAAATCACACTGCAGGCCAAAACAGTAAACAGTCATGTGGCTGTATTCTGAGCCAGCTACAAACTCCAGAGAAGCAATGCTGGAAGCTAATAGAAGAGGGAATTAAGAAAATCAAGCCTCATGGTCATCAGGGCATGGGTCACTGTGGCAAGATCACCCTGGGGAAAACAAAGGTGTAGCTGAACAAAGAGCATGCTTTTTCTCTCCCCCCCCCCCCATATTTCCTTGAAGTGTGAAAGACTGTATGCGCTTCTTTAACCTTCCTTGCGGTTGTTTATTAAGCGCATTGACAAGCGGCCAAAACCTACCTTTATAAGTGCAGGTTTGAAATGACCCGCATAAATCCTCCTGTCAGAACGTCAGTGTCCGCATGTCAGTCACACAGTGCCTCGCTTCCCCAGCTCTCGGGTCCCAGAGAAGCTGAGCCAAGAGCCGGGCAAGCAAGGTGCTGTGTAACTGACATGTTATTGACTAGGCTAGTCAGTTACATGTCAGTTACACAGCGCCTCACTTCCCGGGCTCTTGGGTCCCAGAGAAGGGAGAGGAGCTGAGCCAAGAGCTGGGAAAGCGAGGCACGGTGTAACAGTTACACAGCACCTCACTTCCTGGCTGTCGACTCTGCTCCTCTCTCCTCTCCAGGAGCCGAGAGCCCTGGAAGCGCTCCTCTCCACCCACCCTCCACCTGAGGGGCTTGTGGGAACGTGAAAGGCGCATTCTTTAAAATTGCTTGAATGTGCAAATTAAATGCTGGTGTGAATAAATGCAAGCGCATTTTTAAATTGCCTGTATTTAGAAATACCAACATTTTTCTGTACGTGGGAATGCGCTCTCAGAACGAATGATCATTCACTCTGAGTTCTGATTGTATCCAACAAACAAAAATGGGAATTTGTGCATGTGCAAAATGGCAGCTGTGATTCTGCACATGCACAGACCAGTCTCAGATAGCCAGTGGCAAGATGCTGGATAGTTGTGGGCTTGATCCCTGCAAGGACTTACCCCAGCACTCCGCTACAACTCCCCTGTACTGGGAGTCTGCACAAAGTCGTACAGGCCATCAAAGTTCCTGAAGCAACTTCCTAAGGTTTTTGAAATGTAGAGCTCTGGGTAACTAGAACTGCTCAACTCTGGTGTGACTGCCCCCTCATCGATTAACACATACACAGTAATTATTTTTCTCTCCTCACTAACATTTTAGGATTATTAGAACCAGAAACTAGGGGCGGGAAACTGGTAAAATCCGGTATCCGATAATGCCGGTACCGGGCGTACCAGCATTATCGGATTTGACCCGGTAATCCGGTCCGGGGTACCGGATTCCGGGTACTGGATTTTTTTACATTGCAGCCATTTAAAAATGGCTGCAATGTAAAAACTTAAAGCCCCAAGTTAAAAAAAAAAAAACCCTCCCCGAGTCCAGGCTGCGCGGGTGGAAGGGACCCCCCACCCACCCTGCCCAGCCTGGATTTTTGTTTAAAAACAGACTCAGAGGCGAGCCCACCCCCCAGCACCAGCGGCCGCGGCATCCCCGCAGCCACCGGTAAGTATGACCCGATCCCTGGGGGGGGTGTTTAACACCCCCCCACCCCCCAGGGATCACCCCTACTAAAGTGCATAGCTTGCTTACCTTGCGGAGCTCCGGGTGCGGTGGCGGCGGGCGGTCCGGCGGCCTCAGCGCTGGCTGTGGCTTCCGGCATCAGAGACGCTCTAGGCCTTCCAGGGAAACCCGGTTCCCCGGAAGGCCTAGAGCGTCTCTGACGCCGGCAGCCACAGCCGGCGCTGAGGCCTCCGGACCACCCGCCGCCGCTGCACCTGGAGCTCCGCAAGGTAAGCAAGCTATGCACTTTAGTAGGGGTGATCCCTGGGGGGTGGGGGGGTGTTAAACACCCCCCCCAGGGATCGGGTCATACTTACCGGCGGCTGCGGGGACGCCGCGGCCGCTGGTGCTGGGGGGTGGGCTCGCCTCTCAGTCTGTTTTTAAACAAAAATCCAGGCTGGGCAGGGTGGGTGGGGGGTGTCCCCCCTTCCACCCGCGCAGCCTGGGAGGGGGAGGGGGAAGGAATTCATTTATTTCATTGATTTCAATGGGGACACAGCGCCCCATTGAAATCAATGAAATAAATCCGGTACCAGTATACCGGATTTAATCCAGGAATCCGGTTTTTACAGAACCGGTAACCGGTAAATCCGGTAGCCGGTAATGGGCCCGGGGTCCCACCTCTACCAGAAACCCATTATATTACTTTCTTCTGCTACCATGGATTGTTCTGTACTTTGTGTTGTCAATAGTGCTGAAAATGCACATCAGAACACTGCTTTATCAATAGTATTGACAATATTATTTGTCAGAGAGATGATGTATCAGGGTGATGGGTTAATTAGGCACTGGTAGGACATGTTGAAGTACAAATGAAAGGCACAGTTAAAACTAATGGACTGTTCTGGTCACACATACCATGCTCACAAAGAGAAGGTGGTGGGGTTCCATCAGGCCATTTTCCTCATTTCTCCAGTACTAAATTAATCATTTGGATACATTCACGGAGAGGCATGAGACTGCTCGTCATGTATTTAATTTTGGGGGGGGGGGAAATATCTTCTAAACTTCCCCAAATTCCAGGTCAGGGGAAAAAACAAACAAACTTTCAGTCATCAATAACCCATAAATCACTGGCTAGTCTTGAAGAAAAAGCTTTTGTCATACACTCCTCCCAAAGAGAAATTCTGGTTGGGGGAGAGAAGACTTGCTCTCTGGTGTGGAGAGATGGAGATTACTAGATACCTACATCTCATTAAAGTCAAACTGTTCAATGAGCACTTTCTCCAGCAGTTTCACTAAGGTAGTCTGCCACTGACATCTATTGGCAAAAAAATCAGAGCAAGACATTTTGTATCCAGTCTCAGATTGTAATGCATCAAAGAACAGCTATACACATTCAAGGTGAGATATTCATCTGGTATAAATCACCATGGTTTCACCTTGGTTTACAGAGGACCTGCGCTGGATGAAGCAGGAAGGACAGTGGTTGGACAGTGGTTGGATCAACGGTGACATTGGACTTGTGCTGAAGCTGACTAATTGTGACATAAAGCTAGGTTAAAAGCTTATGCTGTGACTGTGCGGGCAGCAAAGAAGGAGCTCATTGCTGCCCTCATAGCATCTGCAAAGTCACATCCAGCGGAGCTTTTCTGGGTGGTGCAGCTGCGACATGTTTGTTGACTTTTTTGTGGATAAAATCACTCAGATTCAACGCGTCTTCAATGTTGCAATTATAACAGTAGATGAACTGAGGGGGTGGAGGACCCACCTTGTCCAATTTCATGGGATCAATTTCAGTGGGTGTCGCCTGATGATGCGATGGAGGTCCTTGGGACTGTAAGGGCCACCTGTTGCTAATTAGATCCATGCCTGTCCTGGTTGGTTAAGGCCTGCTTGGACACATTAGGGCCATTGTTGGCGGGGCTGTCCATGCCTCCCTTAGGGAGGCAGGGTGCCAAGCTGCCTCAAAGAGGCAGTGGTGCGGCCCCTGCTCAAGAAACCATCTCTTGACATTAACTCCCCGGCCAACTATCAGTCAGTCTCTAACCTTCCCTTTTTAGGGGAGGTTATTGAATGGGTGGTGGCTCAGCAGCTTCAGGGGCATCTAGACCGGCTCAGTTTTCTTGATCCCTCGCAGTCTGGTTTTCTCCCTGGGTTTGGCATGGAGGCTGCACTTGTGGCTTTTGTTGATGACCTGCGCCGTGAATTAGATTGGGGCAGATCTTCTATTTTAATTCTATTAGATCTGTTGGCTGCATTTGATACTGTTGACCATGAGATGTTGGTGGCTCAGCTGCGGGACCGGGTCAGGGTGGGCGTAATTGTTCTTGAATGGTTCCGTTCGTTCTTGACTGGAGGACTCAGCATGTGGTTCTCGGGGAGTATACTTTATCTCCCTGGGACCTCACGTGTGGAGTCCCACAGGGTTCTATTCTGTCCCCCCTCCTGTTCAATGTGTATATGCAGCCTTTGGGTGAGGTCATGAGAGGGTTCAGCGTGCGTTGTCATCAGTAAACCGATACACACAACTCTACCTCTCTTTTTCTGCAGACCCAGACCCGGCAATATTGGTGCTTACCTGGCAGCCTGGCAGCTGTGGAGGACTGGATGAGGGTGAGCCATCTGAAGTTGAATCCTGACAAAGACAGAGGTGATGTTGGTGGGTAGGGCTGGGGGTGGTGGCCCCCATCATTGATGGGGTCTGACCCCCTTTGGCCACAAAGGTCTGTTGTCTGGGGGTGCTCCTTGACTCACAGCTCTGCCTGGACCTTCAGGTGAAAGCTGTGGTGAGAGGAGCATTTCGCCAGTTACATCTGGTATGACGGCTGCGGCCGTATGTTTCGAACTCGGATCTAGCCACCATTATCCATGCCTTTATTGCCTCTAGACTAGACTACTGCAATGTGCTCTACGTGGGGCTGCCCTTGGGGATGGTCCAGAGGTTGCAGCTGGTGCAGAATGCAGCGGCCCATCTCTTAACAGGGACAGGTCGCAACGAGCACATAACACCTGTGCTCCGTTCTCTGCACTGGCTGCCTATTATCTTCCGGGCCCAATTCAAGGTTCTGGTAATGACCTACAAAGCCCTAAACGGCCTGGGCCCAGCTTACCTGCAGCCCCAGATTGCATTACGGTCCCTGCGGATGGACAGGGGCGCTCGACTTGAAGTCCCCCAGGTGGCAACAATGGGGAGGGCATTTTCGGTGGCCGCTCCCAGGCTATGGAACTCCCTCCCAGTGGAGGCCCACCTGGCCCCGGACCTCTCTTCTTTCTGAAGACAGTGTAAGACCTGGCTGTTCCACCAGGCCTTTGGAGAGGGAGATGGGTAGGGTGGGGGGGAGGGGGAATTCTGCCCTTTTAGTTTATTTTTAGTATTTAATATTTTAATGATATTTTATGTGTATTTTTTTTCTTATGTTTTATTTGTGCATGTTGTAAGTCGCCCAAGCTGCTCTGTGAGCAGGAGGGGGCGGGGTAGAAGAACAACAGTAAATAAATAAATAAATAAATAAATAAATCATTTTAGATTGGCTGACCATTGAGATGTAAACGTATTTATTAAACTGCCATAAACCAATAGGATAGAACTATCTATGTCCAGAAACCATGGAGCAAGGGTATAGCTCTAATTATGGACAGGGAGTGTAGCTGCTGTAAGTTCCTAAGCTGGGGATGGGGGTGGGGAGGGGAGGCATGCTCCTTCATGCAGCTGTGTCCATTTCAACTGCTGAAACAGGGCCCATTCCAACTTAACTACACCTCTGCCTTGGAGGCAACACTTTCTGCCTGGACAAAAGAGGTGTCTGACTATGGGAGGGCCATAAAGCACATCTGGATATGGAAAATATAGATATGGGGAATATTCCACACACATTGGACTCAATATTAGTCAAAAAAAAGACTCACTGTCCAATTCAATTTAATTATTAATCGGTGTCTGAAAATTAATCGAATCTGATTGTGTCAGTCACAGAGAACAAAACATTGGGTGTTAATTAATGTGCAGCCAGCACACCAGCAACACATCCTGTGGAGAGGGGTCACCCCAGGCCATGTCAGGTTGAGGAGCTGAATAAACGTTCCCGCCGATCAACCGGGCCAGAGAGGGTGGGGCTGGCCTGCCCCCCGCTATGATGGGAAGCCATGGCTGCTCTTAACGGGCAGTCATGGGGGCTAGCCATGGCAGCTTCGCATCAGGACCAGGCTGGCGATGCAAAAACACGTACTCCCCTTGGGCCTGGACTGTGGGCCTGGTTTCTTCCAGGTCTAGGATTCCTGCGTAGATGTCTACCCAGTCAGAGGCTATAGCGGGCCCACATATGGTGTCCTGCTTGCAGATGTGAAGGTAAGAGTCTGGCCCAGGCAGGTCATAGCAGGCCATACCAGACAGTGGGTGTTTTTACACACACATTTCTCCTGCATGTTTGCTGTTACATCCTGAACTTTCTGTGCGCCTAAATCACTCACCCAGTTCTTAAACATCTGGCTCTTTGAACTTCTTAAATCTGTGAGAATATGCAGAAGCCCTGATCTCTGTTGTTTTACAAATCTGGATCCTGTAACATCTAGGTGTCTCCCAGAACTTGTGTGTGTAAAATGTTCTCCTAATAAACTGCTTTGCTCTAGGCAGCTGTGGTTACTTGGTTTCCATGGCAGCCCCTCACGTTTACAGCTGTGGTTATTTTAGGCTGCCTCAGGGCAGTGTGTGTGTGTGAAGAATGCATCCACGAACTTACTTGTGGACTTGTAAACCCAGAAGATTGAAAGACTAGCACCTTAAGGTGTGTGTAAAAATGCCCAGTGTCACATATATTAACACCCATGATCCCCATAAAATTCCAGAATTGTAGGGCCTGGAAGGGACCGCGGTGATCATTTTAGTCCAACCCCTTTCTCCAAGGCTGAATTTCACACATTGCTGACAGATGCTTGTCCACCTTGTTCCTGGAAACATTAGCATACAGTTAAAAATGCTTTCCTTATATTTAACTGAAATCTACTATGCAACAACTTGAACCCATTCCCTCTTGTTATATCTGCTGTGGCTTCTTTTTAGACATGACATCCTGCTAACATGTCCCCTTTAGTCTTCTTTTCTCTAGGTTAAACATATCCAATTTCTCCAGCCTCATATGGTTGCATTCTCCTCATATGGTTTGCATTCTAACTCCTGGGCTGGTCTCCTCTTAATCCTCTACAATTTGTTGACATCTTTCTTGATGTGCAGTGCCCAAAACATAACATAATATTTCAGGTGAGGTCTCACCAGTGTCAAGTAAAGTGGCATGATTACCCCCCTTGAATACAATGCATCTGTTAGTGCAGCCTGAAAGGGCATTTGCCATCTTCCTTTTTTAGTAGAAGACTGTGGGGTTCTGGACACTACTGTCAACAGCCCATATGTCCTCTCTCCAGGTGCACATCTCCTGCTAACATGATGCATCACCACCACCCTCAAAGTAAAGCCCATGGGAGGAGCTTTAAGGGCAGTTATCACTGCAGGGATCCCTCTGAAGAGCATTTCATCTGGGCAAGTGTGGGCAGTGTGTTTGCCCACAGCGGAACAGACTACAGAAACAGCTCCAAACCATTGCTAATACCCAAAGATAAGTGGGAGATCCAGGCCATCCTAGCAGAGGCCCATGTTGTACCATCCATTGCCTTACTGGTAGTCCCCATCAGAAGGATATAATACATATTCCAGCTCTAAAGTTTACATTCTACATAGTGCTGTATTTGGACTGAGGGAGGGGAAATGATGCAGAAGTCATCAGCCCCAGTTCCTGTAGGGAATCCAGAGAGGCATCTGAGGGATACAGAAGGGTGGGGACAGTAATATGTTGTTGTCTTGCTACTGTCCCAGGAAATCACACACAAAGGGCCTTCTCCTGGAAAACAGAGTTAGCAAATTTGCAAAAGAGGGTTTTCTAAGGTCATGTGGAAGGAACAAGTGGTTACATTGAATGCACCCATTCTTCTGCCCCTTTCTATACTCATCGTTCATCTCTTTGCAAAGCTGCCTGTGGTGGGAAAGTTGGTAGTGTCAAAAAGAGATGGAGAAGAGTGAGTGTAAGCAGCAGCTCCCACTGATACATTGGTCTAATTCTCAGGGAAAAGCTATGGAAAACTAATGATGCCTGAGGCACATGGCACGACATTGCTCAGACTTCATTGAAACAGCAGTGCTATTGCTCTCCTTTTGCAGATTAGAGAAGCTGATTGGACTAATTTTTGTTGTTGTTGTTGCTGTTGCTGTTGTTAGAGTTTGTACTTCAAGTGTATTATAGGGAAATTCAGTGGGTCAAATTCCCTGTACAAGCTTTAAACTATCACAATACAGAAGAATGTGAACTATAACTGTTAATAATTAAATTCCTGTAGCCAAAGGGGGATGCCTTCTTTGCCACTCTCCCCCTCCACCAGGCTCTCTGAAAAGAAGCAATTCCTATGTTGTGTAAAATAAAGGGGGTTGACACAAGGAATCCACAGACATATAAACATAACATACTGCCTATAAACAACACAAGAAATGCTTTAGTGCAAAACCATTTGACTGCAGCATGATTGGCTGCTTGTATGTGATATTTATATAATACTTGCCTCCCAACATCATAAGAAGCTTCACCCATTCCTAAACACACACACTTCTGCCTGTGTCTGGAAACAGCTGATTAACCTCCCTCCCCAGTCTCCAGTCTTCTCTCCATCACTATTTTTATATTCATTATTTTCTTCAGTGAAGCAGTGAAGCTTTTAAACTAGGGCTTTTTACTCCTCTAGCATTCATCCTTGGCTTCCAGGATTGCATGTCTTCTTCAGTGACAATCAGTAAAATCCTGACACCATTGAAATTAATGAGAATCAACTGAGCCATTGACCCTAAGAGTCAGAATCTCACCCAGTCTCTCCAAAATTCTCCCCCTCAGACATCCTCATCTCTTGGCTGATGCACAGGCTATCTCCTTTTCAAACTTCTCATCGCTTAGCTCTCTACTACACTATTCAAAGTGTCTCAAATGAAAAGAAATTCACTCTCCTTTCTACATGGCCCACCACACACATGTACATACACATACACCTCAGATCCTTTTTGTGGCTTCCTCCTCTCTTGTTTTTGCATCATAAACAAATATTTCACCTTCATCCATCCCATATCCACCCTGAGCTCTGCTTCCTCAAAAGCCTACCCTTTGTTCTTAATCATGGCCCTGTTGGCAATGAATATAAACACAGAGGAGGATGGGGCAAAGATCCAAAGAGGGAAAAACTGATCAAAGAATATTGGGTTAACATGAATTAATTTAAGTCAGAAGGGCTTGATAAAATACTGATTCTAAAGGAACCTCAGAACCATGAACAACTATTTTTGAGAACTCATGGAAAAACTGGGACGATCCAAGAAGACCAATAGATTTGCTAGCCTGCCCTGACTTCAATACATGCTTCCATGGCTGAGATGACCACACTGGGAGTTACCCATGCACTTCTACAAGTTTGGGTGCTCCACAACTGTGCCACAGCCACGCAATATTTTCATAAATTGGCAGCTACAGGGAACAACTATAGGACGAAAATGCAACTAATTAAGTTGGACACCTAGAGCAATATCAAGTAGCTCTCTTCAGGGGTCTATCTTGGAATGGAACTGTTCAACTTTTAAATTAATGACCTAGATGGAGGAGTAGGCAGTATATGGATTTCAAACTTTTCAAGGACAGAATTAGATTCAAAATGATCTTGGAGAACTGGGCTGAAAAGAAATTCAACCAAGAGAAATATAAAGTATTACACATAAATAGGAAATATCATGTGCACAAATACAGCATGGGTGACAACTAGCTAGGCATTAGCACAGGTGAGGAGGATCTGCAGGTTGACATAGACCATAAATGGAGTGGGGCCAACTCTATTGTAATGCTTCTGCTGCTACAGAAGCAAAGACAGAAAATGCCATTTTGGGTTGTTGATTGGTAGAAACATCATACATATCCCAAGATATGAGAAGTGAATCACTATTATGCTGAGCACTGCAGGCTTCAGCTGGAGAACTGCATCCAGTTTTAGTGATCACTTTTAAGAAAGATGTAGCCAGGCTAGAGAAGATTCAGAGGAGAGGAACATAGATGATAAAGGGTTTAGAATACAAGTCATAAAGGAAATGTTGAAGGATCTGGGAGGGACCCATGCTGACTGCATTGCTGCAATTTACAGTGCCTTTTGCAGAATCAGTCAATCCTTGCAGTGCCATGCTGAAATTGCAGTGAAACTGTAGTGGGAGCTGTTTGCGGGATCTTTAAATCCTGGCTTAGGCATAAACTTGTAACCTGACCCCAAACTAAAACTGCTGCTGCAGCTACTGTCTGTCAGGGAGGTGTGACCACGATCCCTGAGGATGAATAGAACCCTGGGACTGGGAGATGAACTGTGGGTTGGGACGGGGAGTGGGGGCAGGGAGGAGAGGTCTGGGGCTTTAACATGAGGTGGGAGTTCTGGGGGTGCTGAAATTCCAGAGGATTTTAGTGGTTGATTAATGAAGTTGTAATTCTCTGTCAAATCTGTTGAAAAAGCATGCTGGTGAGCAAATTTGCATGTATAAATTATTGCATAAGTAGGTAAATCAAGTTAGTTATGCAAATGTTGGTGCTCATGGTGACTTTGAAGAATTTGGCTTTACTGGTTGCAGAATTTAAGATTTTTTGGTGCAGTCAACACAGGTCCCTGTATGCTTAGCCAGACAGAAGGAGAGAAAAGAAAGACATAACAATTTTCAAATATTTAAAATACTACCATTGTTAATATGGAGAACAATTGCTCCCTGTTGAGGGAAGGCCGAGAGGAGATGACCTTAAGTTGCAAAAAAGCAGGTTTAGGTTAAATATTAGGAAGAACGTCTAAATGTAAGAATAGTTTGATAATAGGAGAAGTTGCCAAAGGAAGTTCACAGAAAGTTTTTAAAAGACAGAATAAATGTTTGTCACTGAGTGTTTTCACATGTGACAGCAGCTAAGCCAGGGCGGGGGTGGGGAGACACACAGATGTGCATCTGCCCAGCCCCAGCCCTGTCCCCATGCTGCGTGAAGCTGCCTGCCCCCTCTAGCTAACGTGCAGCCATGGTGGCCAATGACAGCCACCATGGCACCTGGCTCCCCCCACCACTCAAGACCACAATAAGAACAGCGGGCTATTGGATATGATAACTTGCTTTACTCTGGCTCCCAACCATGGTGGGGCTTAGTCTGGTTGTGACTTGGGGATTTCCCCGAGTCACAGCCCAGGGCAGCCCCCACCACAGTTGGGAGCCAGACTGTGATAGCATCTAGTGGGCATATTTGAATGCGACGGTGGCACCCAGTTTAACCCATGCTAAAGCAGGTTAAACCATGCTGTTGTCACATTCGAAAACACCCACAGTTGGTTTAGAGCTGGTTGGTTTAGACCAGGTTAGTCTTGCATTAGCACAAAGGGGGTTAAGACATAATGTGGTCACTTCTGGCCCTAGATCCTCTGTCTGAGACACATGCCGCCCATGACTGCTTTGACTTGGTGAAATTTATGTATCTGATATTACTTGGGAGGGACAGTTATTAGGAACTAGCCCTAAGCATTTGTGTCATATTGGTTGGGTTTTTTTGCTTTTTGGGGGGCAGGGGAGGTTTGTACACAAAACTCAGTGTAGTGTAATAGATACAGTGTTTAGGTTTGAACCGGGAAAACCAGAGTTCAAGTCCTCTTTTAGCCATGAACTCTCTGATTGGCCTTGGATAAAACAATATTACTTTGCCTCAATAGCCATCTCTAAAATGAGAATAATAATAATAATAATAATGACCTACCTCACAGGGTCATTGTGAAGGTGAACTAGATAAGGACTGTAAACACCAAACGTAATATGTGAATTATTAATAATCTAAAAGCTTCATAATATAGCATATATATATCTGCAGCACAAGTTGTGCTGACATGATGGATATTGAAAATGAATGAGTTTTCAGGGAAATATGCTTTGGGGGAGATTTTTCAAATTCTCTTTTAATGTATGTGTGCAAAAATAATTGTATTTTAAAAATAGAAAATAAACAACCATCACACTATTAAATGTGAGGCCAGACTTCTTTTCATATGGGGTTTCAAACATTTCACCTGAAGGATATGCATTACTTGGATGGAAAATAAGAACTCGCTTTCCTATGCAAAACTGCTTTGTGGCAGGCAGAAGACAAGCAAATTATCCTTTTGGAAAAAAGTAATATATTTTTCTATGTTGACCTTGTTCCTCTCAATCTGTGCAGTGCAACTGGAAGGTGAAGATTTGCATAGTGTTCTGACAACAACAACAACAAAAAGCATTTGCATGCCAATGGCAGGTGGCTTCACACTGCTAGATGCCAGTGGTGCCCTCATCGTCTTATTGCCTCTTTCGTTTTCATAGGCAATAAAGGTCTGGTGTTTGCTTGATCAGTAAAGAGGACATTTCCTTTCATTCCATTAAATGTGAACTCTACATAGAAAAATCACACTAATCTGGGTATGGAATGGATTCAACAGAGGTCAAGTGTTAAACCTGAACTATGTGGTAAGAAGCTGAAACTGGTCTAGGTAAAAAGAGCCCATGTTTTGGACCCAACTCAAGCAAAGGAGGTAGAGCTCATCATCTTTGTAACAAAGGAAAGATTCAAAAGAAAAAGTGGGAAAGAGTCGATCTTTTGACCACGTCTCATTTAGGTGAGTATATGAGAAATATAAATGCACTTGGCTTATCACCAAGTTATTTTGGTCATTAAAATAAGTTATATCCTATACAGTAGTTGTTAAGTCTAACAAGTTTTGAAAGCTGTTTCTTAAAGCATAAATTATCACTACTCCTTATCTTGTACCATCTGGAGGATAGAATGCATTATTAATGGCTAGTAGTGCTTTCTCTCCTATGTATTTGACTTGTGTTATCCAAGGGCAGAAGTTTCTATTGAGGGCATTGTTGCAAAGGAATTCTGAAGCGTGTCTAGGAGTACTGCAGAAATTCTTCCAAGACCAACTTTCTGCAGTTGAGTGTCTTAAAACTAATTTGCTCTCCCATATTAGAGATGGGCATCAAATTTGAAAGTGATGAAATCTAAAACTTGGGCCCCTTTATAGAGACCGAGAACAGGTGTATAATTTGGAACACAACTTTCAGATCCAGCTTTAAATAAAACTATGGGGCGGAGGAGGCCATGTTTGGGATTTTGAATTAGTCTATCACAACTCGTGCATCTCTTTACTAGGTTTTAAGAATATTGGATAGTCTCAAAGTGTATTAAATCTCAGTTGGTCAGGATCATTAAAAGAGAATGACTTGTTGGTTTGGTTTATGAATGGCACATGTAGAAATACTGTACATCATGAAGAGGTGAAATCTTAGAATTGTTTGCATGTTACTCCATCACCTGTGAACAATATTTCATTCCATGAAGATTTCAATAAGATATTAGTCTTTTAAAAAATAAAATTAAAAAAACCCTGTTCATTAAGCTCTGAAGGGAGCGAGGATCCTACAAGGGTTATTAATGTTAATGTCACTATGGGAAAGAAACGTCTTGTAAGTAATTGGATTTTAAAAGTAAACTGTCATGCTGTGGGTTACCTTTTCACAAAGGCACTAGATTATGTCTAATTTTGGCACTGTGTGCACATGAGTTGCTCTGGGATAATGCAGCCACATTATCTACAAGGGTATGTGCGACATGTTCACTAACATTCTCTCCAGGAATCATAATGTTGCCAAAGAAAAAAGTGATGGAATGTGCTCCACATTGCTCTGTAGCCTCAAATGTAATTAGAGAGATGTAATCACTAACCAGGTACTGTAGAGAAGCTTGTAAAATAACCTGAGCTCTCTTTTAGTTGCTTGTCAGCCTGGCTGTTTTGAGACAGGAATCCCAGCCCATGTCCTAGTGGACTGGAGTCTATTTTACAAAACAGCTGCTCCAAATGTCAATCAGAGCAGGGACAAAGCCTGAATGAACAATGAATTCTGAACTTTACTCTCCAAGCCAAAGGAGTCCCTTCATATCAGAACTAAATCAACCTGTAGATTGACAGTCCAGATGGGGACAGTCCAGATGGGGAAAGCTGCACTACTGTGCTGCACCTGCTATACCTATTAAATACCTCTGGGACTTTGGTTTCTAAGGCTGTTGGGCAAATACCTTTCACCAGCACTAAATGTGCTATAAAACATAAAAGTAATCTGATTACATGAAACTAGTTACTCTAACACTGCACATTATACAGAGTGTTCATGGCTATTACTGTCTTCCCATGGACACTGCAATGATTTGCTATGCGCTTAATTTCATTCAAGATGGAATAGCATTAGCTCTGTTGCAAAGGTTGGAAAACAATGGAAAATCATGTCATGAAAGAGAAACCAAACACCATTTACAGACATGCCATTTATTCCAAAATATTCCCCAAACTGTGCTAACGTACACTAAAATGTGAAGCCATTACTTTAATTAATAAGGCATGTCGTTTGGGGCATTTTAATCTCACTGCAGTCCCAATAATCATTCAGATTAACTCTAAGAATTTAAGCATTTTGAAAGGTTAAGAAACATTTATATCTTCATTGGCCACATATCAAGCAACAAACATTGATTTCAAATTCCTCTAGTTCAATGTCCTATTGAATTTCTTAAAAAGGTAGGGGCACCCCTGTGCTTACCGTTTCACAGATTAATAGTTCCATCAGAGCTAGACTGGAATGCGCCCGCACTGGTGCAGAAGATGGAATGGGCTCCTATCATCTCTCCTGCAGCAGCAAAGGACATAACACCAGATGTCCATATTATAGCCTCGCCTTTGACGCCTAAATCCTGACACCATTCATATGAAATAGATCTGACACTATTATTTGTAGGGAATACTATATCTGACAAATTTGCCCTCTTCAATTCATGTCCATTATAGCAAGAATGAAGCACTATTTATTTCTGCTTTGTCAGATACCTGTTTGTGTTATTTCAGTTTATTTCATTTATTTTGGTATTTTGAGTCAGTCATCTCATTACTTCGGTTACTTTATTAGGCAGTATTTGCACTATTGTGTGTAACTGCTTTTTAAAAGTGATGCTTGCTTTAAAGGGACAGGAGTCCTGGGAGTCCCAGCTGTGTTGGGGAATTTGAGGGAAGGCTCCTGATTGGTACTTCAGTGCTTAATAATTATTATATAGACTGGTGGTGCCTCCACCTGGAGGAGTTTTATAAATCGTGATTTCTGCAATTACTGCAACCAGGAAACAACATTTCAGACCTCCTGTCAGACAAAACAGTCTATTTAATCTATTACAACTTTAAAACTGAAATGAAAATAACAACAGAAGAAAACACCACCATCTCCCAACCCTCAGGTTCAAACCAGAGCTGGATGTTGGCAGGGTCCGGGAACATGGAGTTCAGTGGCTTCCACTCTCCAGAGAGACTTCAGAGGACTGTTCAGAGTCTCACCAGAAGCTCTGCTGACTTGCTGGCCTTCACTGAGTGGAGACTTCTCTCAGCTTTAGCCCCAGGCCTTGCTAGGTCTCTGCCCGGGGTATTTATATGTCCCATGAGAGGGTCAGCGAAGCAGCCTTCCATAGTAATTTATCCATTCAAGCTCTGGGGTTCCTAATATAGGCTCAAGAGTGATCTCCCTCCTAACTCTCAAACAGCAGCAGTCTTCTCCACGCACTCTCCCCCTTAAGCTCCCAGCAGCAGCAACTCCCTCTCCCTCTTTGACAGTTGGCTCCCTTACTGCCACAGATTCGTGCTCCAACCCCCAGGTCAGAGCCTGATATAATGATATTTAAAGGCACCTTACATTTTAGGGGCCTACATGTGCATCCACAATAATCAAAATGAAGTAACTGAGATACCAAAAATAACAAATGGCCAACCTGAATAACCAAAATAAATAAGTAACCAAAAAGAATACCTGACAAGCAGACCTGAAAAATTGGTTTTGATCATGAGTATTGTTCAGATAATTGGAGGGTTATACAAACAGATAAATAATATTTGTTAATATTCATCCACTATTTGTTTCAGTCCTAATAAAATTAGATACTCCATGAATCCTAAGCTGAGGACTGAAAGGAGCACATGTCATTTGAACCAGCAGTCAGAGATGGTAGACTTTTCAACAACAAAACGCTAGAGGTGAAATAAATATTCGATGCAGTAGTAGAATTTATTGACGGCCAAAGACCAAATAATCATATATGATGCAAAACTTGGTTTTGTTGAATTTGGCCTATTCAAATCTGGAAGTGCAAAAATAATTTGAAGTTTGAATTCAAAACTCTGATTGCAAAATGCATACCAGTTTTAACATTGCTTGTTCATTATTTGATATTTTGTTTTATTATTTGATATTTTGTTTACTTTTGTACGTCTATGGTATTTGAATTTGATTGGGACATCTGCATGAGGTAATGCAGAAGAAAGTCACACATTAAGAGAATACCAAAGCAATGAATAACAAAGTGCCCCAAGGCAGAATATCAAATGATGGCATTTTATTGATTTACTTAGATTTATATCCCACCCTATCTCAAGGTCCAAGGTGGATAACACCACATATAAACAATATTTATTTATTTATTTAAAAAATTTATACCCCGCCCCTCCTGCCAGGGAGCCTGGGGCAGCTAACAAAATCAAAATCAATAAAATACAATAAAACATATACAAACATCACATAACAATAATAACAATAGTAAAAATGAGAAGAACCCCCCGCTCAATCCAGCACCCCACCCCCCTCACCCTTCTCCCTTGCCAAATGCCTGGTGGAATAGCCAGGTCTTAAAATTCCTGCAGACAACTGGGAGGTCTGGGGCCAGTCAGGTCCTCGCGGGGAGGGAAGTCCAGAGGCGTGGCCACTGAGTACGCCCTGTCCTGCATGACCGCCCGGGAAACCTGAGGGACCTCCAACAGGGTGCCCCCTGATGACCACAGGGGCCAGTCCAGAACCCGGGGGGTGAGGTGGTCTTGCAAATAGGCAGGGCCCAGACCATGTAAGGCTTTATAGGTCAAAACCAACTCTTTGAATCGGGCCCGGAAGACTATTGGCAGCCAGTGCAGATATTGGAGCACTGGTGTAATGTGCTCCCGGAGACCCAGCCCCACCAGGAGCCGGGCCACTGCATTCTGCACCAGCTGCAGCTTCCGAGCCATCACCATAGGTAGCCCCATGTAGAGCACGTTACAGTAGTCTAAAATACATAAAATAAATATAATATAAATATGAAATAAAATAATATAAAATATAACTATAATACTAAAATTTAAACCCCCTAAAAGCCAACCCCACCTCCTGCCAGAACCCATCCTACCCACAAGACACCTGGTCAAATAAAAAGTTACATTGCTGATGAAAGTGTTCCCAAATGTGTTTTATATACCGATCAAGAAATTAATGGAAAAAGCAAGTTCCAAAGAGCTGAGACATGAATAATGAAGTGAATGAAATTGCCAATAACCAAGTGGCAAATAATGCAACTCTAACAATACAAAAATGGATAATCATTCCTGAAATCAAATATCCAAACTGAATTTTAACTCCACACAATACTTCTGGAGACCAAGGGAAATAAGAGAAGTGATAATCTGTTGTTATAAATCAGAGGTTCCCAAACTGTGGGTCGGAGTCCCAAGTATGACATGCAAATTACGCATGGTGTCATAATACCGACTGATATTTGATATACTGTTTAGGTTTTTGGCATTCGTTGGGAGGAGTCAGAGGATTATATTTAAATCTAAAAATGAGGTGAGGGAGGGGAAAATCTTGGAACCACTCCTACAACTGTAAAGATGTAACCAGTACAGCCAAGTTGGCATAGCTCTGCTCTTGCTGTATTCAAAAGGATCATATGTCTGTGGTACACACTTCCACGGCTCCTCTTGTTTTGGTACAGTTTATGAATGAGCTTTTTCTCAGGACTATAATACTATTGCCCTCTTCTGAAGCTTCTAGTGTTGCCAGTTGTATGTGGGCTCCCTTGAATGGTGTATTTTACACCCAAAGAGCAGAAAGCACCAGCTGTTCTCTTTAGAGAAGCAAAAGCTTCTAAAAATCAGACAACTATAGCTGGCCATATCCTTTGCAGGTGACAGTTCTATTTAAGTTAACTGGGCTGCATATGTTTATACTAACAGAAGATCTGACCTAGGGCTAAAACAGGTTGTGAGTTTCTTATTCAGGGTTATCTTCCTAATTTTTTGGTACCCGAACAATTTCTACAGCCAAAGTGGGTACTCGCATGTCCAGTTTTTCAGGTATGCCACTTTGTGTTTTGCAGGGGGGGAGGAGGTTCTTGATTTTTCAGTTTGACTGAAAAACAGATAATCAATTTGATATTTTGGTTGCATCATTTGGGGCAATTGTGCACAATAGTGCAAATATTGCTGAAATGACATAATTAAAATTCCAACATGATTGAAACATGAAAATAACCAATTTGGGGGGAAGAGTTGAAAAACCCTGACATGGAACAACCAAAACAGGTATTCAACAGAGCACAAACAGATATCAGCATTTACTACCCTATCATCTATTTTTAGTTAAGGCAATGTAGATTTGGTGGGTTTACCCGTTTGCAGAGGAGGAAGGGTATCTTTTTAAGTTCTAACTTGACCCTATACATTCTCAGTTTACAAAGTCTCTGTCTCTCTCTCTCCATCCCTCCCTACTCCCCACCCTTCATCCAGGCACACATTTAGGTCGTTTTTACACGGGTGCCCTCCCCCCCGGCTCAGTGGGCTGGCAGGTGTGCAGGGGGGGAGGATGTCCGTGCAAATGGCCAGCAGTTGTGGGGGGGAATAGGTGTCTGCTTGGTGTTCATCTGTGTGAACACCAAGTGGGATTGGTGGGGGTGCGTGACCGCTCCCGCACAACACCCACCTCCACCCACAGAGCCCTCCGGAAAACTAGAGGAGGCTCCATGTATGTAGATGGGTGAAGGTGGGTGGGTGTCCTTGTAAAGGGACACACACACACCTCCACCCACCATGCCAAAACACCCATCTGACCCACCCACCTCTGCCCATGTAAAAAGGGCCTTATACTTTTATATCTGGAGTGTGCTTTGTGTCTAAGTTGTCAGCTGATTTAACATTTACTTTGTATTCTAAGCATCTGCATGAACATGACAATGCTACATGCTTTTCCATGCAAGTATCGAGATACTTGCACAACAGAGATTAGGCCCAATGAGCAAGCTACTAGAACCAGCCTTATTAATATTACTTGCAGTGATGTAATTAAACATGGCTGTTGATAGCTACTTAAGGTAAGGTCATACAAGACATTATCCCACATTGAGCTACCTTACCCCACATTAACTTGCGATGCAGCCAATCATCAGTCTGGCACTGCCAGATGTTCACCCATGTCTGTCCTGGAATGGATGGCCAGCTGCTACGCAACGTGTCCACCAGAAAAAGCCAGTGATGCATCACAGAATGCTGTTTCCCTGCCCGGGCCAATGTGAAGAAATATGTTGTCTCTTGTGCAGCTGGTCCCATGCAGCCCCACCTCGTGGAGAGGTCCGCCAGCACCATAGAGCAGTGAGCATAGTTTGTGATTGCTGTACATCCATGTAAAAGGACAGGGAAAGATAGTGGGTGGGCCAAGGGGTGGTGGTTGGGGAAGAGCTGGGCACTCACCCGTGTGGATGGCTCCCTGGCCCACCTCAGGGAGTTGAGGGACTTGGGATGGCAGCCCACCCAGTTTTCCCGCAGGGGAGCAGATTTTTTGGACTGCTCTCCCCATCAGCCCAAAGTGTGGCAGCTGTATTTGCCCTCCCCCAGGATGAGCAGGAGATCTGGATGGTTCTGTCTTGTGTGGCTTTACCCTTAGAGTATTGTACAGTTTTTGTAAATTTAAAATCTATGTTCAAATTGTATTGATATTTAACAATGGGTGCTTTTAGACGGATGACAATTCTGGTTCTGCCCACGCCATCCCACTTCACCCTGGGTTGGCTTGTCCATCTAAGGCAGTCCACCGGATGCGTAAGTGGAGCAGGCTGAGCCTGCTCTGTGGAAGCCTCTCAGGTGGTTCTCTGGAACATCCCAGAGCACCGATGGCAGATCAGGCCAGCCAAACCCGGGGCACCGGCCAAAAGCAGAGCTACTGTCCATCTGATGGGCAGACCTATGCTGCAGCTCCACTCCCAGCCAGCCATTGCCCCGACCAACACTATAGAGTTGCTGGTGCGAGCCTAGAGCGTAAGGCAATTGCCTGCAACTCTACGGGGTAGGAGGGGCATCATGCAGGCAGATGTTGGGCTGGGGGACCCACCATAGTCTGCCTAAAATGGACCCAGGCAGGGCCAAAAGGGACTGGACGTGGAAGTGCACTCCCAGAGCAGCTCCAGGGGTGGGCAGCCTCCATGTCCAACTAAAAACATTCAATGAGACAGGCTAGATCACAGATGTGGGGCACCCAACCTGTGGACCAAATATGGTCAATGACCTTTTTTTATTGGGCCCATTTTCCAGTTCTTGGATCAGGCTCCCAGATCTCCAACTTTTCTCTTTAAGTGCTGAAGGAACATACTAAATGAAGGGCAGGCAGGGATGAGGGTACATGTTCAAGAACAGGGGCTGGACCTGTGGGCCAGATCCATGATCAAGACTCACCCATCTCTTCACTTACTCTGAACATTCATGCAAACATGCATTCTCCCTCAGCTCACCTTCCCATATCCCTTTATCATGCACATATTTTTCTGCAGTCCTTTTCCCATGGCTTGCAAATTTCTGCTTATTGCTGTATCTGACAATGTTTGTTTTGGCAGTGAAATAATTGGGACCTATATAGATTAATCATGAATATGAAAAACAAGACTTTTGGATGTTGTAAATCAATATCTCTCCATAGTGGCCCATTGGCCATTTTTAAAATGTCAAACAAAAGAAGGCTCCTCTCCTCAGGTCTAGATTCTGATAGAGCAAATAACAATGCATAGTCAGCCTACAAGACTACAGTGCTCATCCCCAGGGAATAGCTCTCAGAGTTTTATACAATGGTGAAACATACTCAAAGCGGTTATACAGTCGTTCATGATCGATTTAGAATACTTAAGCTGAAGTTAAACATGTCAGAAAAAGTTGTTAATATGAAATGGACTAATCAGTCATAGCTATCTTCATTTTAAAAATAATAATACTTCCAGTCTGTAGGAGAAATTCTTCTCTGGTCCAAGGTCAAGTTCTGCATACCATCAAGATCCCCAAATATCTCTTGAGCAGCTTTTGTTAGTGCTTGCAAGTTGTGCAGAGAATCTGCACATCTCAGCTAAGTCAACCACCAACTCGTTTTACTTTGCCATGGGAATTATTTTTATAAATAGCAGGTTTCTGGTTAGTCTCTGCAGTCAAGTGCAAAAAACCTCATATTTAAAAAAAAAGATCTACATGGAAGACTCCCTCGATTATTTATCTGCCATTACATTTGGGCAACTGAATATCACTATTCATTAATATAGGGCTCTGGGTCAAATTTGTTCACTTTAATGCTGGTAAGAATGCACTCTTCCGCTGCTCTGCTCCATCTTGTAAATGCACTGAAAAAGTACTTATTTAATGCTTGAGCAATTTGCTTGAGCAATTTTGTCATCCTGTGTGACTTCATTTCACATATCATCTTATATAATATTCTAACTTCTTCCTTCTTCCCTTGCCTTTAAACATCTCAAAACGTTGGTGGTTGTATTTAGCTTCCTTTGTTCAGTCTTTTAAAAATATATATAGTGGGAGATTTTCAAAGACGCAAAAGGAAGTTAGGTTTCCCAACTGCTACTGAAAGTTTGTCCTTATGAGCATACTTCAAACAGCTTGTCCTTATGAGCCTACTCCAAAGTAACTACTCTCTCCCCCTCTGATGTCACAAACTTGAAGACCCAGGGATTATTAAATACCTCCCTTGATCCCCTTTATTTGAAACTTGCAGAGAATTTCTAGTGGGAGAAGGTGGTTGGGAATGGAATAAAACTAGTCAATAAGATGGAGACAATGGGTTCTTTCAGACGGACATGGGACTGCCCATTCCCGGAGCTGCTCTAGGGGCTCACCCCACATCTGCCCATTCCCAGCCTTGCCAGAGTCAGTGTGTTGGATAGACCTAGTGGGTTCCCAGTCCGCAATCATATTGCACCCCCCCCCACCATAGAGTTGTGGGCTAGAACATCCACAACAATATGGTGTTACCCAGCACAACTGCCATCTGAAAGTGGAGCAGCAGCATGGGTCCATGCATTAGGCAGATCACTGCTCTGCTTTGTACCAGTAACCTGAATTTGACCGGCCCACTCTGCTGGTGGTGCTCCAGGATGTTTCAGAGCGCCACCGGGAGGGTTGTCTTGCACAGCCTGCTCCACCTGCACATTTGGCAAGACACCTTTACTCAGATGGATCACGGGGGGTGAAGCAGGCTGGTACAGCCAGCACTGGGGCAGCCCATTCATCTAAAACACCCACTGTGTGAGAGAGACACAAAGAAGAAGTGCTGAAGTTTGCTGACAGCAGAGGACTGTATGGAGGGAACTAATTTCTCTGAAAGAGACAGGCAAGCATGCCCCCTCATAGAAACATTCCTCCCTAATTTAAGCCCACTTTTTGGAGAGGTAAGTACTCCACATGTTTACACTCACTATCCACCCAAACATAGAAGATGCTAAAGTGAGTAAGGAGGTAGTTACCTACCCAAATGTATTCATAGGAACAATCCCCCAGGACATCAGGAGCTTAAGTGGTTTTTGTGACTTTGAAAAATCTCTCATATGATATATGTATGGCCCTTTTTATACAGACGCTCTAACACCGATAAAATGGGTGTTACATTTTATTATACATGGTACAGGGCAACACTGCAGCCCTGAAACATGGGCCCTTTTCACACGAGATGCCTCCACCCAGCTTGCGGTGGAGTGTTTACACCACAAGTGTAAACACCACTTGAGGTGGGTGTAGGTGCGTGCATGCTCCCGCGCAACACTCATTTCCACCCACCATCCACCCATGGAGCAATCGGCAGTGTAGTCCGTTGCTCCGTGAGTGGGCGGTGGGTGTTGGGTGGGAGCATGCAGGCACCTACACCCACCTCAAGTGGTGTTGTTTACACAGACGCCTCCACCAAGCGAAATGCACACTACCCACTGCAAGTGGTGTTGTTTACATAGACGCCTCCACCCAAGAGGCATCTCATGTGAAAATAGCCCATGTTGCAGGGCTGCAGTGTTGCTCTGTACCATGAATAATAAAATGGAACACCCATTTTATTGGTGTTAGAGTGTCTGTGTAAAAAGGGCCTATATTACAGCCATGCATCCACTGCAGATTGTTCACACCCATAGAGCATTTCAAAAACACTATTATATCCTGCCTGAATTTTAGTGGCTTAATATCCAAGTTAATGCCACTCTGATCACATCACCTATTTTGTGGAAAATATATCTGAATTGTCAAAAACTTAATTGGTGGGGAAAAAATAAATGCATATCCAGTTGGTCAGAATTGTCCATCTGCAGGTTGCAAAAGGCCAGCCTGGGCACTGCAAATCATAAGATTAAAAAACATGAAGTAGTCCAAGAATGACAAATTCGATGAGAGGCATTGTTACTGCCTGATTCACTGAAGCACTCTGGCTTGATGACTTGAAGTCTTCCTTGTAATGTAGCAAAAGAGAGCTATTCCAGCCATAATTGACAAATTAAGACAAACTCATTCTCAGCCTGACAGAAAATTAGATTTGTGGTGATTTACAAGTCCCCAGGCAAAACTGTATTAAGAAATGTTGTTGAGGGTGATGACAATTCCCCGCCGCCCCCCGCTCTCTAAAGTTCAAATTTGGGACTGTGTCATATAAGGTAAATGGCAATGCAGATTTTGAAGCACCTTTCCTATTGGGAATTTCTGAAGCTGCTAGCTCTGACAGAATGTCCATGTATTTTAAAGGAGGAAACGAAGCCATGTTTTTGGTTCTGTATGAGCTGTTAACAAATATGACAGCAGGCCTCTTTGGCCCACTCTGTCATGTTTTGGCCCGGACCTCATCTGCATGTTTGTGCAGGCAGTGCCAAATATTGGTCTGGAATTACCCCATGTCAGGTTAGTGGCTAGTCCAGTCTGTGACCCCAGAACATCTCTGAGTCACAGTGCATGCTAAGGTCTGCCTGACTGGACCAAAGCAAGCCACAACAGGCTATCATGTGTGGCCCGCAGTGACCTTGCCCAGATTGGGCCTGCCATGCGTGCCTGCAATGGCTGCCCATCATGGTAGGGGTGGGGCACTGGGCGTAGCATGGGGGTGGGGTCGTCCAGCTGCATATTCATGTGTCTCTCTGCCCTCCCTGGTGGCCCAGCTGCTAGCATGTTTGTTTGGTGGCCCGACCAGGTCGTGACTGTGACAACGGCACTTTTCCTGTTTGTGCCGGGTCAGGCCACTGCTGAGCTGGCCTCACATTTGTTAATACCCTATGAGTATGTCATGGTTGCAAGAGCTAAATGTTTTGCCACCAATTTATTTATTTATTAAGGTAGCTTAAGTCAACATAACTTTAGAAAGTGAAGGGGGGGGGGTGTTGAAAAAATATTCCATGCCCCAGTGATTCACAAACATTTTTCAGTGGTGGATTCCTTTGGCATTTGACTAAATTTCCCAATTCCCAGGCCACCTTTAATATTTTATACCTAAGTTCCATATTATCATTATATTAGAATAAATTAGATTAATTTTGTAATTAAAATACAAATTACAAAGGAACCAAAAGTAAACATTCTGCAATGATTACAAGTTATTTATTTATTACAACTATCAAACTATAAACTATTACAACTATTAAACTATTATTTATTTATTTATTGCAATATTAAACTATATTGCCATGTTGTCTGTCCTTTTTCCTGGTATTAGTCTTTTCTGCCATTTGAAATTTCAGTCTCAAAGATGGACCACCACATGGAGTCACACCACTTTGTAAACCATTGCCATAACTTACAGTGTGTCCTTTTTCAACCAGGAGGGGTCCCAGAATCTTTCCTCTGAGACCACATTTTGAGACTCGAATATAAACCAAACAGCAACAAAGACATGTCTCTCCTATCCTCAAAAAGTACACTCTTGACCCTCTGACCCTTCTAGCTGCCATCCTGTCACTCCTTCCTTTTGCTTCCAAGCTTCTTGAACATGTTGTCTACTCTCACTGCCTCGACTTCCTCTCCGCCAATGCTTCCCTTGACCCCCTCCAATCTGGCTTCCACCCTCTTCACTCTACTGAAATTGATCTCGCTAAGTTCACCAATGATCTTCTTGTAGCTAAATCTAATTGCCTCTATTCCATTCTTGTGCTCCTTGACCTCTCTGCTGCTTTTGATACTGTTGACCATTCACTCTTGCTGGATTCATTTCAGTCCCTTGGCTTCCGTGGCTCTGTCTGGTTCTCCTCCTACCTCTCTGACCGTTCCTTCAACATGTCTCTTGCCAACTCCACCTCCTCCTTCCTTCTACTCTCGGTTGGTGTTCTCCAAGGCTCTGTCCTTGGCCCTCTCCTCTTCTCTATCTATACCCTGTCCCTTGGCAAACTCATTGCCTCCCATGGCTTCCAATATCACCTCTACGTTGATGACACTCAACTCTGTCTCTCTACTCCCTCTCTTTCTCCATCTATTCAAGCTCGCCTCACCAGCTGTCTCTCTGACATCTCTACCTGGATTTCTCAATGTCAACTCAAGCTCAACATGGCTACAACTGAAATCCTTATCATCCCCCCTCATCCTTCCTCTCCCTCTTCCCTATCAATCCTCATCGATGGAGTCACCATCCTTCCTGTCTCCAAAGCCCATAGCTTAGGCTTCATCTTTGACTCACCCCTTTCTTTTAAATCCTACATTGACTCTGTTGCCAAATCCTGTCGCTTCTCCCGCCATAACATTGCTAAGATTCGCCCTTTTCTCTCTGTCTCCTCTGCCAAAACCTTTGTTCATGCCTATGTCATCTCTCGCCTTGATTACTGTAACCTCCTTCTCACTGTACTCCCCCGCTCTCACCTTTCTCCCCGTATCTCCATTCAAAACCCTGCTGCCAGGTTCATCCACCTCGCCCGTCACTTCAACCACGTGCAGCCCCTCCTTTCGTCTCTTCACTGGTTCCCCATTCCTGAACAAATCCTGCAGAAGCTCCTAGTCTTCACCTATAAAGCTCTTCACAACCTTGCTCCCCCCCTATCTCTCTGCGCTAATTTCCCTCCGTACTCCAGTCTGTGAACAATGCTCCTCCTCTGTCCCCTCTCACCCTCCCACACCTCCCCTGCCCCCCTAACCACCTTCGTCCCTTCTCCCTAGCTGCCCCCCATGCCTGGAACTCCCTACCTGCCCACATCCGCCTCGCCCCCTCCCTTCGTGCCTTCAAATCCCTCCTCAAGACAAACCTCTTCTGCTCTGCCCTCCCCGACTTCTTGCTCCCCTCACCTAACTCCTGCTGATACTCTCCATCCAGTACAATCTGTTACCTGAGGTCTGTGTGTACTCATATCGTCACCACATTGACCAACCAGCCATCGTTCTTGATGTAACCAAGTCAAACGTGTGCACCTGGGACCTCGCATCCTCGTGAATGATACACTCCTTTCCTCTCCCTCTGTTCCTCTTCCTTCATCCCCCCCACCCCCTGTTTCTCCAATTGTAAGCCCTATTACTTTGTAAAGCACCAGGTACATTGCTGTACATGACTTACAAACATCAAAATATTTTAAAATATACATAAAAGGCAGCATCAAAGAATAAGAAAATTAAAATCCTATTCTCCCCAACCATCACCTCTGTCTTGTCAGGATTAAGCCTCAGGCGGCTTGCCCTCATCCAATCCCCCACAGAAGAAAAACACGGGGTAAGCACCAAGACTGCAGGACCTGAGTTGGAGGAAAATGAGAGATATATCTGGGTGTCATCAGCATATTGATGACAACTCACTCAATACTCTCGAACAACCTGTTCCAGAGACTGCATGTACACATTGAACAAGAGAGGGGATAAGATGGAACCCTGAGGTATTCCACATGTGAGGCCCCATGGTGAAGATGAAAACTCCCCCAGCACCACATGCTTAGTTCTCCCAGCCAGGAAAGAGCAGAACCATTCAAGAACAGTCCTGCCAATCCCTGCCCGGTCCCGCAGCTGGGTCACCAACAACTCATGGTCAATGGTTTCAAATGCAGCCGAGATATCTAACAGGATCAACAGGGTCGAACAACCCCAGTACAACTCATGGGAGAGGTCATCAGCCAAGGACACAAGTGCAGTCTCCATGCCATAACCTGGACAAAAGCCCGACTGCGAGGGATTGAGAAAGTTAACCCAGTCCAAATGCCCCTGAAGCTGCTGAGCCAATACCCGTTCAATAACCTTCCCTAAAAACAGAAGGTTAGAGACTGTCCAATAACTGGCAAGGGTGTCAATGTCCAAAGATGGTTTCTTGAGCAGGGGCTGCACCACTGCCTTCTTGAGACATCCTGGCACCCTGCCCTCCCCAAGGGAGGCATTGACTATCCCCACCAGCAACAGTGCCAATGTCTCCCGGCCAGCCTTAACTAGTCAGGACGGGCATGGATCTAGTTCACAATAGGTGGATCGAACAGTCCCAAGAGCATCCCCTGCATCTGAGGGCAACACTGCCCAAAACTCATCCCATAAAACAGTATAAGAAGCAGCTTTTACTGCCTCTGACCCATTCCCTGCTGAAAAAGTTGCATCAAAACTGTGGTGAATTTGAGTGATATTATCCACAAAAAAGTCTGCAAACAAATCACAGCGAGAATTTGATAGTTCTACATCCAGGCGGAGGGAAGCTGAACTGACCAGCCCCCTCACCACCCAGAACAGCTCAGCCAGGCAGGACTTAGCAGAGGCAATAAGGGCAGCAAAGAAAACCTTCTTTGCTGTCCACAACAGCATAGGTACATAACCAGACTATGCCACAACTGGTCAGCGTCAGTACGTGAATGATGCCACATCGCTCTAACCGCTGCCCTTCCTGCTTCATCCGCCACAGCTCCCCGGTATACCACAGGGAGCTGCATTGTCAGCAATTCGGGAGTGGATGCCTGGGAGCCACACAGTCGATGGCCTCCGTTAGCACGGTATTCCACCTGGACATGAGGTCATCGAGCGATTGGTCATTGAGGTCAGAGGAAACATCCTCTAGAACTATCTAGAACCTTTCAGGTTCCATAAGCCTTCAGGGAGGACCAACCTAACCAGTTCCACATCCTCCCGGGGGCCAACATGTGGCAGGATATCCGCCTGGAGGAGATAATGATACATCCACGACAAGGGCACTGTTGATACCTCCCCCACCAATGGATCCCCCACCTCAAGATCTGTACAAAATATCATGTCCAGGGTATGTCCTCCAACATGTCTGTGTCCCACTACTCTCTGAGACAGGCCCATAGTTGCCATGGCGGTCATGAACTCACACTCCGCCCCTCCAAGACTGGCATCGGCATGGATATTGAAGTCCCCCAGAACTATCATCCTGGGGGACTGCAAGATCACCTCTGACACCAGCTCAGTCAGTGTGTGCAGGGAGACTGCTGTACAGGTGGGTGCAGAGTATATCAGCAGTATCCCCACTCTGTCTCTGGCCAAATCCAACCCCAGATGTAGACCCTCTATACCCATGATAGATTATACAGGAAATATCCTCACAGACCAGGCATCCTTAAAAATAATGGCTACACCCCCCACTCCCATTCCTCCAGCCATAGCTGATGCTGCACAGAGTACCCAGCTGGAACAAGATCAGCCAATTTAGGCCCTGATTCATTGTCCAGCCAGGTCTCCGTGAGACACGCGAGGTCGGCCGCATGGTCCAGGATCAAGTCCTGGACTGCAGTTGGCTTGTTAGCCACTGACCTCGCATTTATCAGCATCAGACCAAGGCCAGGGGTCCTCTGAACTAGGACTGTAGCGGAATGTCGCAGCGGTAGCTATTTCTGCCAGAAACAGCGTTTCTGAAATTAGTGGTACAGCATGTCAGAGGCTTTCATTCCGCTAGTTTCATTCTGCTACTTCCGCAGTTCTGCTAATTTAATTCCGCTACTTCCACAGACTTCGCAAAATAGCGGAAACATGACATTTTTGTTACTTCTACCATTCCACCAGCGCCACAAAATAGCAGAACAGCAGTTTTCCTACAGTTTCCACAATTTTTCCGCAATTCTGCAATTTTCAGAATGCCAGCAGAATTAGCAGAATGTCCACAGAAAAGTCACGGTGTGGCATGGGCAATTCCTAAATGGCGGAATGGAATTGTGGTGTGGTAACAGCTGCTGCTGCATCAGCCCTACTCTGAATCCCAGTCATCTCACCACCTGCCTGGGGGCCAGTGAGCGGGACAGAAACACACCATCTGTCCCATCTCACAGGTCAAATCCGCCTCCCAGAAGAACCATAATTCCCCCGGGCCAGAACAACTCTTATGGCTGCAAACTCCCCGATCTGCTCCACTGACCCCCACAGGAGGCTGCCCCACCAGCCCCCTGAAGGAGATCCCCACCCTCCAAAACACGCCCCATCCTCCTCTGCCACTGGAGGATCCCACCCTCTCAAAGGGCTGCACCCCTTCCTCACACTGAGGGGGTTAGCCCTTCCCTCCCTAACCCAGCCCCTTGTCCCCCTCCTTCATACAAAAACCACCGCATTAGGGATGTGCGAACACAGTTTGGCTGTTCGGAGTTCGGACCAAACTCGGTCTGTTAGTACAACCAAACTGAACTTCCGAACTGAACCTGAACTGACCGAACTTGATCCAAACTAAAAAATGACCAAACAGTTAGGTACCATTCAGGAGAGTTCAGATGAGTTCGGGTGGGGAAAATGTACAGGCAGGTACAAGGAGAGGGGAAGGGCAACTGAGGAGCAGACTTCCAGGCACCATGGGTGGAGAGGCTTAGAGTAGAAGCCAGCCTGCCCAATCACCATCCCTTTTCTCATCAGACCACTGGCTTCGCAGTCTGAAATTGGACATGGGGGGGCTAGGCGGCACAGAGCCAATGGGGTTTGTGGTAAGGCGGGCACAGCAAGTAATAAACATCATTGCCCTCCCCCCTTCCAACACCTTCTGAGCTAGCCACTGATCCTGTCAGCAGGCGTTTTCAGAAGTCTCCCTCTCCCAGCAGTTTGTGTTTTATTTATTTATTTATTTATTTAATAAATTTATACCCCGCCCCTCCTGCCATGCAGCCCGGGGTGGCTTCCAACAATTTGAAAACACAATAAAACCATTAAAACTCACAATCAAAATAATACTTATAAAAATATTTAAAATATTAAAATATTAAAACTATTAAATATTAAATATTAAAACAGGGTTAAAGTTATAAATATAATAACAAGCTAAAATAACCAAAATGGGTGGGGGAGCTAAAACACCTCACCCTACCCACCCTCCCTCCCAAAGGCCTGTGCGAACAGCCAGGTTTTACAACTTCACCGGAATGTCAACAGGCTAGGGGCCAGGCGAGCTTCCTCCGGAAGGGAGTTCCAAAGCCGCGGCCCGGCCACCGAGAATGCCCTCTCCATTGTGG